>OY726530.1:39775904-40039161 GCA_963383655.1 Bathymodiolus septemdierum | reverse complement strand
CTTTTCACTATTCAACTTTCCTTTCTTCCATATTTTCCATATCTTTTCACTATTCAATCTACCTTTCTTTCAGTTCCGAGTATTCATTTTGACCATGAGTTTTAGCAGTGCATTTATTGTCTGTTTTACAAGTACATATAGTTGTTGGCTCCGAATCTTTACTTTACGCTTTAATTACCAGTACAGCTACAGAAATATACAACTGAAATTTGTTGTTTCCGCCTTAAATTCTCTGCATTCATGAGCAAAAATGGAGAATGGTGGGCTCTAAGACACAATTATAGGACGTATTGGAGACGCATGTCTATCTGCGGACTGTTGTTTCAGTGATATAGCAAGTTTTTTCTATTTTTGTTTGATGCAATTGGTTTATTTTTAAAGAAAAGCAGAGGCAGATACAAATACAGGAAAAAAACCAGAAGGACATGCGTCTCCAATACGACATATTATAAAAATAAAATAATTTGAAAAAGTACGGGGAAAAAAAGGTACGGAAAAAAAAGTACGGGGAAAAAAAGTACGGGAAAAAAAGGAGTAAGGAAATAAAAGTACGGGAAAAAAAGTAGGGGAAAAAAGTACGGGGGAAAGTCACGTGACTTCCGGTGACTTCACTTCCGGTCAAGCATGTGCAATGGTCCGATCCACCTCAAATATGACTTGAGCTGTCCCCATATACTACTGACGTCGGATGTCCTATTATGATAGCTGCTGCCATTCCCGATGCAATGCTGCTTCCAACTGACGAACGTTTTGCACAGGAAGTTCCCGAGCCTGTATACGACGGCATAGCATGTCCCAAATATGCTCTATGGGATTCACATCTGGGCTCATGGGTGGCCAAGGAACAGAAGTCACGGCTTCGCTTTGGAGGTAGGAGGTTACTGCTCTTGAACGATGAGGCCTGGCGTTGTCATCCGTATACACAAGCCTTGTAGCTAGTGGGTGGTTGTCGAAATGGGGGACAACAACTGCTTGCAAGACGTCTCTGATGTACTGATCACCAGTTAGGTTGCCTTGTATGGTGACTAAATCCAGCTTGCAGTCATGAGAGATACACCCAAACAATTACTGAGCCTCCACCGTAAGGGACAGTTGGTGGATGTTCCTTGGGGTATAGGCTGTATTATTATGTCTCCAAACCCTAATCCGGCCGTCGGTTACATGAAGCAGAAACCGTCTCTCGTCTGACCAATGGATCTTGCGCCGTGTCCTTCAATTCCAACCACGTCGTGCTAAACACCATGCCAAACGTGTTCGTCGATGTCGGTCTGCCAACAGTGGACGCTTAGTGACTCTCCTTGACTTACGTCCCGCTGATTTCATACGGTTTCTAACTGTTCTTGTTGACAGACGTCTATTGGGCAGCCAGTGTTGTTTGAGTACGGGACTGGTTGCGAATGGCATCCGTCTAACCAAACGCTGCAATGCCCTGTCGTCACGATCGGATGTTACCTGTAGTCTGCCGGACCTTGGCAAGTCTTTCACATTGTTGGTTTGTGTGTGTTTTCTCATCAGTCGACTGACTACAGCATAGTGGTAGCCCATCTGACGTCCAATAGCTTTGAAGGACATCCATGTTGTATGCATGTCGATTATTTGTCATCTTTGTGCTTCTGATATTCGCCTTCGTACCATGCTTATTGAGAATGAATAAATGTTTTGAAACACCGGACTTAAATACCCAAATTCGAAGAGTGAACATACTGAATTTTGAGTAATGCGCGAGAGGCATGGTTCACATGCATATGACTAGTCGATATTAGACATAGTGGTCACACCTGTGTGAGCACATCATTTTAATGGAACATTGTCAATATAAACTTTAGAATCTAAACTTAGTGTAACTTATTATGTTCTAATATATCAGGGGTCCTTAACCTTTTTCTTTGTGTGTATATACACGTATATATATAGACCTATATAACAGATACTCGCCCATTCGTTTTATTTCATACACTCTATATATAAGGGCCTATATAACAGATACTCGTCGATTCGTTTTATTTCATACACTCTACATCTCAGATTAATTTCCCATCAGTTATTTATTGTCTGTTTCAGGTTAGTGAGTTATTGAACAGTCCATCAACAAGGTTTCTCAGTTACACCTGCTCCTATATGGCATTTTTGTTTCTAATTGTGCTAGCTAAATTACAATTCAAAAATCTGTTTGTATTGTTAGCTTGTGACGTCACACCTTTAAACATCTATATCTTCATTATACTGATATTTCTGTGGATATTTGGTAAGTTGGTATCTTTTTTATTTCTTGTTTATATACTTATTGCTCCCCAAAACTTTAAATTAGTTGCCTTTCCAATCTTTTCGATTTTGAGCGTACCTAATGAGGGTTATTCCAATTCTAAATTTGATATCTACGTTGTTATTTAAGTGGTGTTATATATCACATGAAAACAAACGTAAGAGAAAACCAAAGTGAGCTAGGGCTATGGTTATGGTGTTTAGCGCCACATTCAACAATATTTCAGTTATATCGTGGAGGTCAGTTTTAAATCATAAGAAACCGTAAATCAAAGGACGAGCAATACATTTATCAAAAGAAAGGGGCATTAAAGACGAACAATATTTTACTCTACACAGAAAAAACTAAATATTGAACAACAAGGACCTCACTAAAAATCGGGGATGAACTCAGTTGTTTTAGAAGAATAATTAGTTCCAGCTTCGCTAGGGGTTAACATATAACAACATGGATCAAATGTTGAAACACATTTTTGTGATTTCAATGACGAAATGCTTTACGGGATGGTCATCTACCACGTATGTGTTACTAGTAGAAACTAGAAATGAAGTATGCCCCCGCACTTGATAATAATGGACAAAGTTGTTTTACTAGGAGTGATTTAAAACAAATGAAGTGTGTCTGTAAGACACAAATGATGCCCCCGCCTGACCATCAAAAACTCTGTGGACATGCACACCTCCATTATGTGTATAAACATCATGCAAAATATTAAAGCTGTAGCTCTTAAACTGTTGGCGAAGTTAGCCGGACAAACCATGTATCAATATCCGGACGGACGAACAAAATGACGAAGTCCAACTACCTGTCATTTTGAGAATATTTGATCAAAATCAAAATCCTATGGACATGCACACCTCCATTATGTGTATAAACATCCTGCAAAATATTAAAGCTGTAGCTCCAAAACTGTAGGAGAAGATAGCCGAACAAACCATGTATCTATATCCGGACGGACGAACGGACGGACGGACAGGGATAAATTAATACGCCCCCAACTCATCGTCGCGGGAGCATAAAAATGCAAGATGACTGCATGTACCTTATAGAGAAATTTAAGACAAATATTATTTTTAGAACTAAAGATGTAATTGCATTCGATCTGTATGTGATGTTCATGTGAGACACACAGTTCATATGCCGTTTAGAAATCCAAGATGGTGATAACTACAAACACGATATTTAAATCTTATAGAAAATTACAATAGAGAATGTTATTCTCTAATCTAAATTAAATGGAATTTTCAAAATACAAATTGGAACATGACTACTAATATTGAGCATTATCAAACAGGGTGAGTGAGTGAGTGATTGTTGTTTAACACAAACTCAGCAATTTTTCATGTATGTCATGGCGAGATGAAGTTAATTGTCAATCAGATGACGATGAGGTCCAGTTTTGTACTAAGCCAACGCTCTTAGTTTGATTTTTATAGTGCTGACTCACTGAAACAACAGTCCGCGGAAAAACATGTCGCCCCTTTCGAACACATTATCTTTCTCCTTAATGCTTCATGCTTAGCAGAGAAGCAACGCATACCAATTGCATAGTGCTTGGTTTGACCCGATCGAGACTCGAACCCACGATCTACCCTATCCAAGGTGAGCACGCTAGCCATTACACCACCGATGCTGTTTTATCTAATTTAGGTATCATTGTAATATTTAGACAGTTAAAGATAAATGGGCAATGTAGTCTCTTGTTTTTAATTTCCAACACATCTTATTTTTTACAGGATGGATTTGGGAAGAAATGAAGCAGGTAGGGGAGTCTGGTATAGAGGATTACATTGGATCTATGTGGAACATTATTGATTTTCTGATGTTAACGTTCCTCCTTGCGTCCTTCACCTTAGATGTAGTGGTACCAATAAAGGTGGGACAAGCGTTTTCTGACAACCCTCTATCATTGAATGTGTCCGGTGAAATTGTTAACTTGTCTGTGTTGTTACACTGTTACGATGCATCTGATGACGAAGAACAGTGTTCATCAGCTACATATTCAATTGGAGGTATGTGCTTTATTCCAACATTACTTCCTTCTTTCGCTTTGCTAACAAACGAGCGAGTTATCCATTTGGCATAATCTCATTAGCACATGCGCCAGTGAATGTGACTGACTTTTCCATTGGCAGCATAAATTGTGTGCGACATTTTCCACAAGCGTAAATATAAATTACCGTCTGCCAATCAAGGTATACTTAAGAAATAATTATCGGTAGCCATACATTTATATTGCTTTTACCACGGGTTGGCACTTTATGCCGAATATTTTACCACGAGCGGTAGCGAGGTGTAAAATGAAGGCATATATATATAAATATATGGCCACCGGTAATTATTTCGATTCTAATAGGACAAAAGGATCACGTGACGGAGGGTCGGCAGTGCCAACTTTCTGTAGTGATATAATACCAAAATCAAGATATCTCTAGTGAATAATTTGATGATTGATTGCTATAACCATTCAGAGGAATGTAGAAGGAAACCGAAACACCGAGTTTTATTAAAATCGATACACAAACAACAAAGGAAAGATTTTGAAGTTTATTTGACATTTCCCACCACTGAGTGACGTCACAACCGGAAATTGCTTTGTTTACATTTTGCACATCATGAAGATACACATCTCAAGTATTGTCATACTGACACTTATTAACCTGCTAATTAATATAGAAACATTTCATGACATACCATCTCAGTCATCAGATAACTTGCAATGTATTGATCCAAGATTAATCAATATCAGTGCATGGTCACAGAGAAGACACTTCATAATTACTGCCCCAAAGAAGGGTTCTACATCACACCTGTTATATATTATTGCCCTACTGACATCAAATGCATCAGATTGCCACCCAAACCTTGGACCTATAACTCGCAGATCTGTAAAATACCCGTCAGAAATATGTGGTAAAGCATGTAAATGGTCACGCACAATTCGCTCAATAGCTTGCACCAGGCTGTGAAAAATGGTATCACATTAACTTTCGTCAGATGAAAACCGTAATATACGAACCACTAGAACAGTCCGATGCTAGCTGGTACTGTTGTAACTGCGGTCTACCAAACATTAGCACAAGCTTGTTTGAAGACTTTGAAATACATACATATAAGTTTATCATCAAACTTGAATGAAACATCAACATCTATAAATGACTCTATCCAAAGCACTACAAACATTGCACCACCTCAATGTACCTCATCACCTACTAAACAGAATAAGTGCCCAGTCAATAAGAAAAGCTTAAAACTATTAAATATAAACTTCCAAAGTATGAAGGCTAAGCGAGAAGAGTTTTGGAGCATGCTTGAATATACTGACCCAGATATTATCATTGCCTCAGAAACATGGTTCAAACCTGAAATAAAAGAAAGTGAGGTACTGCCTGACAGTTTCCACTTTTAGCCAGGAAAGACTGACCAGGTAGTGCCCATGGTGGGAGCTAGATCCAACGTTGTTGCAGTAGATGTTGACACCAATACCACCACCGAATTTGAAGCTGCTGCTTTCTCATGTAAAAACTTGAAAAAAACACCAACTATTGGTTCACTATACAGACCAACAAACAACAACTCCGAATACACAGATGATCTGTGTAAAGCGATATCAAACCTTTACTTCAGCTTCAAAGATCACATCATATGGATCGGCGGGGATGCCAATTTACAGGACATTGACTGGCAGAATGATAGCATTCAAGGACATAATTACCCAGTAGGAATAAGCAAAGCATATATAGATTTAACCAACGATATTGGATGCCAGCAGAAGGTAGACTTCCCAACTAGACTTAATATCACACTAGATATTTTTCTAACAAATCGGCCATCTTTAGTCAACAGATGCTGTCCAATACCACGGATAAGCGATCACGACATTGTCCTGATTGACTCAAATGTCACATCTCATCGAAGACAACCAACACGACGACTTATATATTTGTGGAAACAGGCCAACATAAACGAAATGAAGAAAGAACTAATTGAATACTCTAAAACTTTTTATGATAAGTTCACAACATCATCATCTAAAAATGAAATGTGGTTAGACTTTAAACATAATTGTATTGAGACCTTAACAAAACATGTGCCATCAAAAATGACAACCACTAGGTTCAACCAACCATGGATTGACAGAAACATTCGTAGGTTGTCCCGCAGAAAGAAAAGGGCCTATCGGAAAGCAAGAAACACAAACAACAAAAAAGACTGGGACCGTTGCAAAAACATCCAGAAGCAGAACAAACACGGCTGTCGAAAAGCGTATAATGATTATGTCAGGAACATGGTCTCCGAGGACAAAGGAACAAGTAGTAAGAAGCTGTACTCGTTTATCAAAAGCAAGAAATGTGATGGCTCAGGAGTGGCTCCATTGAAAAAAAACGCAGTATCATCAGGTGTACCTCAGGGGACACTACTTGGCCCAATGCTGTTCCTTCTTTACATAAGCGACCTGTTATCTAACGTTAATGCCACCGGCAGACGTTTTGCCATCAATACTACGGATGAAGCAGTGTCATTACAAAACAACCTTGACACTTTACAGCAGTGGGAGAAAGACTGGTTGATGTCGCTTAATCCTGACAAATGTGAAGTAATCAGAATCACAAACAAGGAAAAGATCATAGATGCCAAATATACCATCCATGGCCAAGTATTTCTTGAAGCAAACAGAGCAAAATACCTTGGAGTTACCATCGATAACACACTATCATGGAACAGTCATATTGACATCATGACTAAGAATGCAAACAATACCACAACCTTCCTACGTAGGAACCTATCATCGTGTCCAGCTGATGTCAAATCAACATGATATAAGACATTAGTAAGACCACAGCTAGAATACGCGGCCACCGTGTGGGACCCGTGGACACAAACAAATATCAGTAAAATCGAAGCGGTACAACGAAGAGCGGCACGCTTCACACACGGTGACTATAGAAGAACAAGCAGTGTATCATCTATGCTTCACCAACTTAAGTGGGACGACCTCATTACCCGTCGACAACAATCCAAAGTCACCATGCTATACCGAGTTATCCATCAAACACCTTATTTACAACCAACCGGTGTAAGAACAAGAGGAAATGAAATGAGGTTCCTAATACCATTCACAAGTGTCAACTCCTATAAGAACTCCTTCTTCCCGTCTACCATCAGACTCTGGAACAATCTTCCATCAGATATTACAAGAATGCAATCCCTAGAGGCTTTCAAGGGAGGGATTGCTTCCAGCTTCCACTAGACCAGCCTCAGATGTTTTTAACCAGATCGTTTTATCTTGCACCTGTAAATTTGTGTAAATACACTAACCGACCCTCCCTCACGTGTACATAGTCAATTGTGCGAAAATGTTCCAGAGGAATTATGCACACTAATGGAAGAAGAAGAATTACGGAAAATTGTCAACTCGGAGCGGCCTAGGTCATCCAGTGTTTTGGCTGTTCTGTTAATTAAACCGACTGAAATGTTACAATAACATTTCGTTTTTTCCAAAGAAATTTGAAATGACAACCGAAAGGTATTTCAATGCCGATGGTAAATAAGTTTTAAAGTTTCTAAATGTTGTCATTCATGAACACCAATTCAAAAGAAAGGGGAAATTCCACTTTGACGAGGAAGCGTACATGAAGCCCAAAAGGCCTGATAATTACGTTTTATACTGGAAGTCTTCATATGACGTCATGTTGTTTATGTTCCAAAGTCGTCAACAACATCTCGCGGATTTTTATTTGTATGATTGTTAGACACAGGGATATGCAAGAATACAATTTAATGTTCAGTATTGCATTAGAATGGTAAAAAAATTACAAATACTATACTCTAATCTCCTAATTTTAAACACTTCATTTTTAAGTTGAACACTCATGTTTATTTATTTTGTGTATTGCATCATTGGGCATCTTTTACAAGGGAGTGGCACGGAACAGCCACTTTATAAACACTAGCCACGTCTATCTATGACGTAATCTGTCATAGATAAATATTATTTTTACTCAAAGCGTTTGAAGGATGTCATATTAGAATACCGTATTTGTACTCTTAGACATATCAGAATCGAAATAAATCATGGAAGCCAGAATGTGTTTTGAGTTTTAACATGGGTTGGCGGATATTAGTAAATTGTATACCTCGCCTCTGGCTCCGGATAAAATACTAATATCCGCCAATCCATGTTAAAACTCCCAACACATTCTGGTTTCCATGATTTATTTCTTAAATATTATACATTGATTCTTAGATTAAGCGATTGTCTTTGTGAAAGTCTAATGATAAATTGGAAGGTATTTAGTTATGGAAGGTCAACAATTCCATCAATATCCACTAAAAACAACCACCTCTCGCCTCAAATCATTGAACACAAAAAACAAAGAAATATGGCATTGAAAATCAAAAGCCTGGATTGGGACAGACACCAAAATGTAACGGGTTAAACCGTTTAATGGGATTCCACCCCCTCTGATAATTGGCTATGGATTTTTTCTATGGTGGCAATTTCTTCCATCTGCAAGCAACTGACAAATACTTTCATATAATTTCATGTCGACTTCACTTCAATACGACCGAAGACATGCACAGTTCGCAATTTCAGTCGAATCTGAAATATATGCATAGGGGGCCGTCATGATCGTGATCGTATGGTAGTTGGAATTACAACTGCCTGTGCAATCAGTCCTTATTGGCACTAAATTGTGAGTTCGAGCCCGCTCGGACGGGGTGTAATCGATACAACCTTATGTCATAAAGTTTGTCAGTTACGTGCGACAGGTCGACGGTTTTCACCGGTTTCCTCCACCAATGAAACTGACCGCCACGATATAACTGAACTATTGTTGAAAGTGGCGTTAACCATCACAAATCCATTTAAACCAAACCAAAACCAATGTATAGGTATCTCATTCCGGTGTTAGTAGTAAAATTAGAGAACAAACGAACTAACTCTTATATGGCTCAGTAACATTGCATGTCTGCACCGGCAACTCTTGTATATACAAAAGAAAATTAAGATCAATAAACCAAATCATTCAACATGCAAGCATGAAATAAATTTTAGCTTTAACCTTCTCACTACACAACTGGAAAAAATATACATTTGTGTGTATATCACAAGGATGATTTTTTCCCAGTTATTTAACTGACTTCAGTTATTTTCCTCGGATTAAATTTCTGAAAGTTGCAGGACAAAGTCTGAACAGGTCAAAAAGGGAAGTTTTGAAAGGGAATGTAGATGCTTTCAGTTATTTTAATTGATTTTCAGTTATTTCATGTTCAAACCAGAATGAACCCTGATCCTAAATAGAAGCACACATTCGTTCAATCTTAGAGCTAGAACACATCTAACAAACAAACAAAAAATGTGACAACAATGGTGTTTTTGAAGATTTACCATTAAAATCACGATTCCAGTCATGAAAAGAAAAAAAACATTGTTTATAAATTATATTTGTTTATTATAATGTAGTTTCCTGGGAGTCGTCATGGGTACCAGATCCAGAGCTACTCTCTGATATCTTATTTTCATTTGGAATAATTCTAAGCATTTCAAGGATATCGTTTATTATGCCTGCCAATGAGACATTCGGAACCATATTGGTGTCGTTTTATCGTACATTTACTGATCTTATGAAATTCTGCGGAATGTTTCTGTTAATATTGTTGTCGTTCTCGTGTGGCCTGGCAACGCTTTATGCAGCACATAGATGTCAAACCAGTTCTTTCAAAGAGTAAGTAATTTACATGAAATACACATTTTGAAAGGAATGTGGTGACAACCGGTAATATCAAATAAAATTGTTAAAAAGATTAAATCATACAATAACGTATTTCATCTGTTCGTTGATATCTGTTAATAATAAGTTTTAGAAAATGTGTAAATATAAATGTGAGATTCTTTTACCACTCTGCTCTGTTTGATTAGTGGAATATTGGTCTAGAAACAACGCCATGTAACTTATTCTAAAACATTTATTACATTTTATGTTATAGTAATTATTTTTCATGACGTATTTATTGCATTCAATGTTGATTTTTTTTGCATGACATATTTATTACATTCAATGCTAATTTTTTTGGCATGACGTATTTATTACATTCAGTGCTAACTTTTCTTGCATGACGTATTTATTGCATTCAATGCTAATATTTTTTGGCATGACACATTTATTGCATTCAATGCTATTTTTTTTTACATGAGGTATTTATTGCATTCAATGCTAAAAAAAATTGCATGACGTATTTATTACATTCAATGCTATTTTTTTTACATGACGTATTTATTACATTCAATGCTATTTTTTTACATGACGCATTTATTACATTCAATAAAAAAAATTTGAATGATGTATTTATTACATTCAATGCTAAACAAATCATGAGGTGTTTATTACATTCAATGCTATTTTTTACATGACGTATTTATTGCATTCAATGCTAAAAAAACTACATGACGTATTTATTATATTCAATGCTAAAAAAAATTACATGACGTATTTATTACATTCAATGCTAACTTTTCTTGCATGACATATTTATTACATTCAATGTTAACTTATTTTGTTTCATAACACATTTATTACATTCAATGTTAACTTATTTTGTTTCATAACACATTTATTACATTCAATGCTAATATTTTCTGACATCTTTAATGCATTCCACGTTGGTTTACCTTTTGACATATTGAGGACATCTAATGTTTCTACTTAATATATACACACTATTACAATGATAATGTCCTTTATGACATCATTATTACATTCCATGTTGGTTTACCTTTTGACATATTGAGGACATCTAATGTTTCTACTTAATATATACACACTATTACAATGATAATGTCCTTTATGACATCATTATTACATTCCATGTTGGTTTACCTTTTGACATATTGAGGACATCTAATGTTTCTACTTAATATATACACACTATTACAATGATAATGTCCTTTATGACATCATTATTACATTCCACGTTGGTTTACCTTTTGACATATTGAGGACATCTAATGTTTCTACTTAATATATACACACTATTACAATGATAATGTCCTTTATGACATCATTATTACATTCCATGTTGGTTTACCTTTTGACATATTGAGGACATCTAATGTTTCTACTTAATATATACACACTATTACAATGATAATGTCCTTTATGACATCATTATTACATTCCATGTTGGTTTACCTTTTGACATATTGAGGACATCTAATGTTTCTACTTAATATATACACACTATTACAATGATAATGTCCTTTATGACATCATTATTACATTCCACGTTGGTTTACCTTTTGACATATTGAGGACATCTAATGTTTCTACTTAATATATACACACTATTACAATGATAATGTCCTTTATGACATCATTATTACATTCCATGTTGGTTTATCTTTTGACATATTGAGGACATCTAATGTTTCTACTTAATATATACACACTATTACAATGATAATGTCCTTTATGACATCATTATTACATTCCATGTTGGTTTACCTTTTGACATATTGAGGACATCTAATGTTTCTACTTAATATATACACACTATTACAATGATAATGTCCTTTATGACATCATTATTACATTCCATGTTGGTTTACCTTTTGACATATTGAGGACATCTAATGTTTCTACTTAATATATACACACTATTACAATGATAATGTCCTTTATGACATCATTATTACATTCCATGTTGGTTTACCTTTTGACATATTGAGGACATCTAATGTTTCTACTTAATATATACACACTATTACAATGATAATGTCCTTTATGACATCATTATTACATTCCATGTTGGTTTATCTTTTGACATATTGAGGACATCTAATGTTTCTACTTAATATATACACACTATTACAATGATAATGTCCTTTATGACATCATTATTACATTCCATGTTGGTTTATCTTTTGACATATTGAGGACATCTAATGTTTCTACTTAATATATACACACTATTACAATGATAATGTCCTTTATGACATCATTATTACATTCCATGTTGGTTTATCTTTTGACATATTGAGGACATCTAATGTTTCTACTTAATATATACACACTATTACAATGATAATGTCCTTTATGACATCATTATTACATTCCATGTTGGTTTACCTTTTGACATATTGAGGACATCTAATGTTTCTACTTAATATATACACACTATTACAATGATAATGTCCTTTATGACATCATTATTACATTCCATGTTGGTTTACCTTTTGACATATTGAGGACATCTAATGTTTCTACTTAATATATACACACTATTACAATGATAATGTCCTTTATGACATCATTATTACATTCCATGTTGGTTTACCTTTTGACATATTGAGGACATCTAATGTTTCTACTTAATATATACACACTATTACAATGATAATGTCCTTTATGACATCATTATTACATTCCATGTTGGTTTATCTTTTGACATATTGAGGACATCTAATGTTTCTACTTAATATATACACACTATTACAATGATAATGTCCTTTATGACATCATTATTACATTCCATGTTGGTTTACCTTTTGACATATTGAGGACATCTAATGTTTCTACTTAATATATACACACTATTACAATGATAATGTCCTTTATGACATCATTATTACATTCCATGTTGGTTTACCTTTTGACATATTGAGGACATCTAATGTTTCTACTTAATATATACACACTATTACAATGATAATGTCCTTTATGACATCATTATTACATTCCATGTTGGTTTATCTTTTGACATATTGAGGACATCTAATGTTTCTATTTAATATATACACACTATTACATTGATAATGTCCTTTATGACATCATTATTACATTCCATGTTGGTTTACCTTTTGACATATTGAGGACATCTAATGTTTCTACTTAATATAGACACACTATTACAATGATAATGTCCTTTATGACATCATTATTACATTCCATGTTGGTTTACCTTTTGACATATTGAGGACATCTAATGTTTCTACTTAATATATACACACTATTACAATGATAATGTCCTTTATGACATCATTATTACATTCCATGTTGGTTTATCTTTTGACATATTGAGGACATCTAATGTTTCTACTTAATATATACACACTATTACAATGATAATGTCCTTTATGACATCATTATTACATTCCATGTTGGTTTACCTTTTGACATATTGAGGACATCTAATGTTTCTACTTAATATATACACACTATTACAATGATAATGTCCTTTATGACATCATTATTACATTCCATGTTGGTTTATCTTTTGACATATTGCGGACATCTAATGTTTCTACTTAATATATACACACTATTACAATGATAATGTCCTTTATGACATCATTATTACATTCCATGTTGGTTTATCTTTTGACATATTGAGGACATCTAATGTTTCTACTTAATATATACACACTATTACAATGATAATGTCCTTTATGACATCATTATTACATTCCATGTTGGTTTACCTTTTGACATATTGAGGACATCTAATGTTTCTACTTAATATATACACACTATTACAATGATAATGTCCTTTATGACATCATTATTACATTCCATGTTGGTTTATCTTTTGACATATTGAGGACATCTAATGTTTCTACTTAATATATACACACTATTACAATGATAATGTCCTTTATGACATCATTATTACATTCCATGTTGGTTTATCTTTTGACATATTGAGGACATCTAATGTTTCTACTTAATATATACACACTATTACAATGATAATGTCCTTTATGACATCATTATTACATTCCATGTTGGTTTATCTTTTGACATATTGAGGACATCTAATGTTTCTACTTAATATATACACACTATTACAATGATAATGTCCTTTATGACATCATTATTACATTCCATGTTGGTTTATCTTTTGACATATTGAGGACATCTAATGTTTCTACTTAATATATACACACTATTACAATGATAATGTCCTTTATGACATCATTATTACATTCCATGTTGGTTTACCTTTTGACATATTGAGGACATCTAATGTTTCTACTTAATATAGACACACTATTACAATGATAATGTCCTTTATGACATCATTATTACATTCCATGTTGGTTTATCTTTTGACATATTGAGGACATCTAATGTTTCTACTTAATATATACACACTATTACAATGATAATGTCCTTTATGACATCATTATTACATTCCATGTTGGTTTATCTTTTGACATATTGAGGACATCTAATGTTTCTACTTAATATATACACACTATTACAATGATAATGTCCTTTATGACATCATTATTACATTCCATGTTGGTTTATCTTTTGACATATTGAGGACATCTAATGTTTCTACTTAATATATACACACTATTACAATGATAATGTCCTTTATGACATCATTATTACATTCCATGTTGGTTTATCTTTTGACATATTGAGGACATCTAATGTTTCTACTTAATATATACACACTATTACAATGATAATGTCCTTTATGACATCATTATTACATTCCATGTTGGTTTACCTTTTGACATATTGAGGACATCTAATGTTTCTACTTAATATAGACACACTATTACAATGATAATGTCCTTTATGACATCATTATTACATTCCATGTTGGTTTATCTTTTGACATATTGAGGACATCGAATGTTTCTACTTAATATATACACACTATTACAATGATAATGTCCTTTATGACATCATTATTACATTCCATGTTGGTTTATCTTTTGACATATTGAGGACATCTAATGTTTCTACTTAATATATACACACTATTACAATGATAATGTCCTTTATGACATCATTATTACATTCCATGTTGGTTTACCTTTTGACATATTGAGGACATCTAATGTTTCTACTTAATATATACACACTATTACATTGATAATGTCCTTTATGACATCATTATTACATTCCATGTTGGTTTATCTTTTGACATATTGAGGACATATAATATTTCTGGGGGCCGTCGTCGTCGTGATCGTATGATAGTTTGATTTATGACTACATATGCAATCAATGCCTATCACCACTAACGTTGTGAGCTCAAGTCTCGCTCAGACGAGGTGTACTCGATACAACATTATGTGATAAAGTTTGTCAGTGACTTGCGGCAGGTAGGTGGTTTCTCCCGATACACCGGTTTCCTCCACCAATAAAACTGGCCGCCACTATATAACTGAAATATTGTTGAAATTGGCGTTAAGGGCAACAACTCGAACGCCTATCCTTCTATTGTTTCTACTTCACATGTACACTATTACATTCAATGATAATTTCCTTTATGACATCTTTATTACATTCCAAGTTTTACGATTTAATTTCTGTATACCTGTAGTAATATTTCCATTTAAAATTCAAGCAATTTTACGAAAAGCATGTTTGCCAATATGAACAGCAAACTGTCATAGCCATGACATATATATCATAATTGTTGCAAAGTATATTTTTAGCGCGATTTCATCAACGAGAACAGATTTGTTTTGGGTACAGCAAAATAATCGCAGCTAGACCATTATATTTTAGGAGGTCCGCAGGTTCGAAATTCCATGGTTTAGTTTTTTTTATTAAGTAATTAATAAATAATCAATTTCAACAAGATATTATACATATAATTAAAGGGATTCGAAGAAAAAGCTGATGGTTTCTGCTGATATTTATAGCATTACAGTAGTATTTGCTTGTTTTGGATGGTGAAGTCACTTTAGTCTCATCATATTGAGTGTACATTTCTGAGCTAATTTATTTATTTGCTATAAAAGGGGGAAACACCCACACAAGGGTTACCGTTTCCATAAACTATTGAGAATATTTACTAAATTATATTACCGATAAAAAGATCTTGTATGCAAGTTTAATGCAGCTTATAGAGAATCACAAATGGCATTTCTCATCCTTGATTTTTGCGGGGTAGGGGTAGTGGTTATGTTGTTTAACACCACTTTCCCCAATATTTCAGCTATATCATGGCGGTCAGTTTTATTGATGGAGGAAACCACCAACCTGTCGCAAGTCACTGACAAACTTTATCACATAATGTTGTATCGAGTACAAATCGCCTGAGCAGAATTAAAACTCACAATTTCAGTGGTGATAGACACTGATTGCATAGGTAGTTGTAAATCCAACTACGATACGAACACGACCATGACGGCCCCTTGATTTATTAAGGTCAATACATTTTCAATGCAAAAACCCATATAAATCGAAGTCGAAGAGACTGATGATTGTACATAAAAAATAATTGAGAATTCAAATTATCCAGGATAAATTAAGCTAACAGGTACTACGAACGAACACAATAGTTATTTTGATATATACAAGGTAGTAATAACCCATCCCAGTTCGAGGTAAGGAAGATCTGCTGTAGTTATAAATAAAAGTTTGAAGATATCAGATGGATATCAAGAAGCCACAAATAGAAACACAAATAATGCATCTTTGATACTTTCAATAAAATATTTTTAAAAATAAAATCCCATTTGATATATAAACAAATAATAAAGAAGACCCTTAGCATGATAATACTGTATCGTTTTAGTTTAAAGGGAACATTGCTCTTGTTGGTGTGGTCCTTGTTTGGATTTGGACCAGAAGATGCACCAGATTTAGACAATGATGGTCCAATGAGTTCTCTAACCAACAACCCATCCAGAAATGCATACACAGTATACGTGGGGTATATTTTTTATGGTGTCTACGTATTTGCTGCACTCATTGTACTAATGAACCTGTTAATTGCTGTAATGTCAGTGACGTTTGAAGAAGTCCAGGTAATAACTTGAATGCCTACAACGCAATATTTGCAAGAAATAACATATATAGCGTGAAGCATGTTAATTTGAAAGGGTGTATATATATTGACGTATTAAAACTATTCTTTAATAAAAACGTAGATATCAAATTTAGTGCGCACGACGCTTTTTAAAAAATTCAAACAATTGAAATCAAATCAAATTAAAAAAAAATCAAAATAAATAGTGATCTAATATGATGCAATGTAGTTTGTAATTTGGTGGCATATGTCATGTCTAACGCCACTTGCAATAATATTCATAAGCTATGACGAACAGAGAATGCACAAGTCTAAAGGGATATTTCAGTAAAAGGATACCTGGATAAGATCATCATCATCATCAAAAACAAAAATGTCAGAATCAACAATAACAACAACAATAACAACATTAACAACAACAATATCAGCATCATCAACTATAACAACAATAACAACAACAATATCAGCATCATCAACTATAACAACAATACCAACAACAATATCAGCATCATCAACTATAACAACAATAACAACAATATCAGCATCATCAACTATAACAACAATAACAACAACAATATCAGCATCATCAACTATAACAACAATAACAACAACAATATCAGCATCATCAACTATAACAGCAATAACAACAACAATATCAGCATCATCAACTATAACAACAATAACAACAACAATATCAGCATCATCAACTATAACAACAATAACAACAACAATATCAGCATCATCAACTATAACAACAATAACAACAATAATATCAGCATCATCAACTATAACAACAATAACAACAACAATATCAGCATCATCAACTATAACAACATTAACAACAACAATATCAGCATCATCAACTATAACAACAATAACAACAACAATATCAGCATCATCAACTATAACACCAATAACAACAACAATATCAGCATCATCAACTATAACAACAATAACAACAACAATATCAGCATCATCAACTATAACAACAATAACAACAACAATATCAGCATCATCAACTATAACAACATTAACAACAACAATATCAGCATCATCAACTATAACAACAATAACAACAACAATATCAGCATCATCAACTATAACAACAATAACAACAACAATATCAGCATCATCAACTATAACAACATTAACAACAACAATATCAGCATCATCAACTATAACAACAATAACAACAACAATATCAGCATCATCAACTATAACAACAATAACAACAACAATATCAGCATCATCAACTATAACAACAATAACGACAACAATATCAGCATCATCAACTATAACAACGCTAACAACAGCAATAGTACAAACATAAAAGTAAAACAAGATTAAAACATTGGTTGTTTTTCTTCATATACCATTAATATGGTGCAGAATATCCTTTTCTGTAATAATTTTCTTACATTCATTAAAAATAACGAAGTTTTTTTATATCAGGTTTCTTCAATACACACATGATAAAAAAATTCCATCTATCTCATTGTACAGGAAAAGAGAGATGTCGAGTGGAAATTCATTCGTACAGAGCTTTGGTTGTCTTTTATTGACCCGGGATGTCCTGTTGCTCCCCCTTTCAACATTATTCCAACACCACGATCATTTGCAAGCATTTTCAAGTTTGTCAAAAGTCACATATGTGTATGTAATGGAGACAACGAACCTGAGACGAAAGAAATTGATAATCAGGTAAATGTCTTAGTGCTGTTGTACTGAAATCAGGTAGACCTAGTTAATTCAACTTTTATGTTTTTTGGTGGGATCAGTGTTGCTCATCTTGTTAGTTTATTGCGCTGAGCTTCGTGTTGTGATGTCCGCTACGATTTCCGCATAAAAACGATGTTCGGTTTGCCTTTGTCTTCGGTTGTTTGTGGGAGGACTCGTGTCTCATTTGTGTTGTTTGCGATAGTTTGCGTAGAGTGGTGTCCGGCACATATTGTCTTGTGTTTTTCTTCGTCTTGTGTGCACCGTGTTGCCGGTTTTTTGAATTGTCCAATTTTAATTGCCTCTTCGGTATTCTCTAACGTTTATTTAGCTATATTCCTTGCTAGTAATAAAGGTAAATTATGAAAATAGTATCCATTGTGTACTTCAGTCCGCACTTCATAACTGAAAACCGTTGGCCATTGTTAATCCAGATTGTACTTATGTTCTTAGCGAGTAATAGAGGTGAAAATATTCATCATTGTGTCCGTGCATCTCTCAATATATCCATCCGTCTGCACATGATACTTTACTTACCCTGAAACGCCCGGTAACCGTTTGGTGATATGTTGATAATCCCTACTACATCAAAACCGTGAGCTGGTTTTCCATATTGCTAGCTCACTGTAACAGCATACCACATGTAGGCATGCACCATGCTACTAGGACAAATTTTCCGACCTCAACAGTCTCACTGCAGACGTATCTTTGAATGTTGTCTTGAAAGGCAACAAACAATTTCGGTGTTTTTCGAATCTTGAAATATTTTCTATATTCCATCATTTTTGATAATTTCCATCGCGTAGTTTTCTTGTAGATACATTTCAATTTATTCAATATTTATAGAGAGAGACAATAGTAAACAATTGTTCTCTCATGCAGTTTAGTTTCTGTCATATTGTAAATTTTAGGAGAGATGTATTTAAAATAATGATGTAGCAACTTGTTATTCCATCATTTAATGGTTAAAGGAGAAAACCTTTTAAATTAATTTCCCATAGCAAATAGAGGACATGTGTAGCCTAATGATTTAAGCAGTTGATATTTGTTTCGTGTTGTGATGTCCGTTACGATTTCCACACAAAAACATTATTCGGTTCGTCTTTACCTTCAGTTGTTTGTAGGAAGGCTCATGTCTTATTTACCTTATTTGTGGGTTTTTTTTGTGTATTGAGTTGTCCAACACATATTGTGTTGTGTATTTATTTTCTTGTCTTCGTCTAGTGTACCCTTTGTTGACAGTGTCTCTGGATTGTCCATTTTCGATTGCACCTTCGGTATTCTCTAACATTTATTTTGACAGGGCAAGGAAATTAGATTAATTTCTCATAGCAAATACAGGGCATATGTTGCCGAATCGTTAGATCTTAATATGGTTTTTCTATATTCTAGGCTACAGCTGACCATTGCCAACTGAGAAAGGTAGGACATTTAATGAAGAAAACATTTGAACTTTACCAAATACCGATATTCATAACAAAGGAAGACAAAATTCATAACAAATAAAACAAAAAGTCAAAGACAAGACCTACAGGTCCTAGCATAAGTTCGGTACTTTTTTTCATTACGGCTTGATTGGAACATTGCATTATTTGAACACTGTGATATTTTTTAATATTCACATTACGTTAAGCTGTGGTTCAATTTCTACCCCTAGCTTAGATATTTCAAAATCAATGCAAAAACAAGAAAGACGATATTAGATTTAACATTCACTATTTGAATCCTGCATACTTCAGTGTCGTTTTTGACTTCCTTGTGGAATCGAATGTATGCTAGTTTGTTTCTCTTTCTTTCGCTGGTGTTATTTCTCTGTTGTTATTTGATATATCCCAGTTATTAGTGTGTATACCTCATAACATCAATATTGATTATAGTTGCTTAAGAAAAGATTGAAGATAGAAAGAGGTAATCAGAAACCGTAAATCGAAGAAGGACAGACAACACAATGACCAAAAGAGAAAGGAAAAAAGGATAAACAACGATCTACAAAACACTACACATAAAACTAAAGATTGAGCAACATGAACTTAACAAATACACCGGGGTGAATGTGCTTAACGTCACTTTCAACACGATTTCAGTTATATCGAGGTGTTGAGTCTTAATGGAAGAACCCTTGGAAATCCACTGATATGTACCCGGGTCACTGACAAATTTTATCATATAAATATAGATTTACTATGTCTCGTCATGTGATGATAGGCTCTAGATATATATGAAGGGCATGCTTGTTTTAGGATTTAATTTGTTCGTTGATCAGAAGATATATCTTATTTGTTTCAGGATGTAATTTGTTCTTTGGTCAGAAGATATATCTTGTTTGCAGAAAAAGAAAAAGTTGAAGAAGATGATGGTAATAGATTGATAAATTGATTTCTAATGATCTAATTAGACATTTGATCCTTTCGTAAAGTCTAAATTATATAGCTTTCTGTATATAAATAAACATTATAGAAAACCGAAGAGGCAATCACGAATGTTCAATTCGGAGACACTGGAATCATTGGAAACACAATACACAGGACGAAGACAAACACAACACAAAAACACAACACAAAATAGAAAACAAACAAAGCAACACGGACCTCAGGTACTCTCGCAAAGGATAAGCAGTTCCTGCCTCTTTTAAAACAGTCACCGTGTTACTCAGTAATATAGTGATAAAAGTCTTGTCGGTGATGTTTACCTCATATGAAGGCAATAGCATTTTTTGTTTATTATACCGAAGCTACTCTAAGAAGGATATGTATAAAGCTTGATAGTACATCTAAATTTTACATTTTGATGAGTGCCCTGAAAAAGCGAGTACGGCTAGGTTTCTGGACTAACCTTCATCAGGTATGCTCATAGTCAAAAGATTGTAAAGCCAAATAGCTTAACAGTTCTTAGAAACAAGTTATTACATGTATGTAGAAAACAACTACATAATTTTCGGTGTAAAAAGAGAATTGCGGAACTTGACTAAAAACGGATTTTTAACACACTTCCGGTTGTCAGTGGTTGTCGACTGAGCGACAACCTATTTTCTTCCTCTACATTTTTATTTTTGAGGTTGTTTACATTTTCAGCAAATTGTCGGTGAATGGCCGTTAAATATCTTTTTGGACACATGCATGTTAGAAAACTGATGTACATGTAGGTGTAACAATGCAGAAGGAACGAATTTTGTCACATTAGCGTTTGGTTTGCAGTATCATTTTGACGAGAGGAAAGTCGCTAAAATAGGTTGCTTAAGCTTGGTTGATTTGTTAACGTTTGATGATACAGCTTTTTTAAAGTTCACAAACTCTTACACTCTCTGAAATAAATTATCCAATTAATCATTATTTCAGAGATGTAAACGTGTTTGCACTTCTTGGACAAATTTCATATAAAAAATACGAAACAAATACGTTTTCAGATATCTTTGGTCTATCCGACATTTGACAAATGTCATAGTCAAATTTCGGACGAACCAAAGATATTGGAAAACGTATTTGTTTTGTATTTCTGGTACATTGTTTTGCTATTAATAATAAAACGTTAAACAAAATATAACACAGTGTTGGAACAATTCGAACATCTAATAAAAAAGTCGTAGAAGTAGAGGCAAAAATTGATACCCTAGTGCACATGTACATGACCACTCACTTTTCTGGCATTGTACATGCACTCCAATGAAAATAGAACAATTTAAAACCTGGAAAAGATGTACTCCTAACAGCTTTCTACAACACGACATTCTCATTTTATGAATACTTTTTGGTGACTTCAAATCTTGTGTGCACCTTGAGGTATCCTTGTTGCCTTTGGTTGATAAGCAGACGTCAGCAGGATACTGTTGAAATAGTTCAACTGATGTGAATATATAGAACAAATAAGAATAGTTTGAAGATACCAAAGGTACCAAAGGGGTAATAAGTGAATATATCTAGTCGATACAATGTGAAATGACCTTGATTTTGAGAAATATAAGAAAAATAAACCAGACAAAGTGTCATGATTATATTTTTCTTGAAACAATAGAGGGATAGAGTCTACAATTTATTGTTATTATGTCATAGTTTTGCAGTAAAATGTTAGTTTAAACATTGTAAAGAACAAAAAGGAAATGAATATTTTACGGTGCTTGTTGAAAATCGTGCTATTAGTGTTATATGTCGTCTTCCAACTTATGCTAAGAAGTCATGACTTACATACGATTCAGATAAATGCTGATGACGTAATATATTTTTCTACCAATTGATGAAGTAATATTGATAAATATATAAGCACATGAATATGGTTCTATGCATTCATTAATTGTTTGAAAACGACCGAATTTCACAGTCGCATCTAAAAACTGTCTATATGTTGCTAGTTTAAAGCTCGTGATCTTCAATCCTCCTAAGAACGTCCTTAAACACCAACCAACGTGCATGCTAGGGTTCTATGTCGATTCTTGTTTTGTTGCATCTTGACATAGTTTCTTTTCTGTTTTCTTTCTTTTCGAACCTGTTAAAACTCTCGTGTGTCATGGAATAGCTTTGTACAAGTATTTGATTAAATATATCTTAGTATACCATATATGGTGTGTGTCTGTGTGTGTAATTTGAATGCAAGTTACCATGTATACTTATAATTTATTGACATTTGTATTGTTGTATTTGTGTTCATTTTCGAGAACCACAGGGGAGATTAGCTTTATGTTAATTGTGTTACCCTCTTAAAATAAAGCGTATGTTTTGTAGATCGTTGTTTGTCCTTTCGTCCTTTTTCTTTTGGTACGTCTTCGAATTATGGATTCTGATTACCCCTTTGGTATCTTCAAAATCTTTTAAAACTCTATCGTTTATCTTACAGATGCAACTGAAGATAAGCTAAGAAGATTAATAGAACTCGTGGCATCTAAAATCGACACTCGATTAGACGAAGTCGATAAT
This sequence comes from Bathymodiolus septemdierum, assembly GCA_963383655.1. NCBI lineage: Eukaryota > Metazoa > Mollusca > Bivalvia > Mytilida > Modiolidae > Bathymodiolus > Bathymodiolus septemdierum. Next base: position 40,015,494 of record OY726530.1, on the reverse strand, counting down.
CAACTACGTTCCCTTGGTGAACGAGTAGATGGTGTACAGAAGGGATCGGACGATATTTTCAACTTACAAAAGACAGACATGGATCTTACAAAAACGGTAAGCTAATATACCGTAAAGGCGGTGTAATGGTTAGCGTGCTCGCCTCGAGTGCAGTAGATCTTGGGTTTGAATACTGGGAGCGTCCAACGAAAGACAATGAAATTTGTATTTACTGCTTCGTAAACGTTCACGCATTATTAATGAGTAAGAGGAAAGTGGTTGGTTCGCTGTCAGAATAATGTGTCCGAGTGGAGCGAAATGCCTCAGACTGTTGTTTCAATGAGCTACAGTGCGTGGACAAAATTATTGGAACGATAATGGCGTTATGGTTCATCACCTTTATGTAAACGTCTCGCGAACTTATCGGAATGCACGTTTCATATGGTATAAACAGGAACTACAAACTCTTTAAAATCAACTTCAAGATTCATGCAAGCTCAACATGTATAAAATATACAAACTAAATTGACTTACCTTAATATTTAGTGATATAACCGCGAGCTGTCTGAACTTTGCGGATACGTCTTGGAATTGACGAGTTCAAATTTCTAATGTAATCTACTGAAATATTGGTCCATATTTGGAAAATTTTGTTATAAAGTTGATCCCTAGAATCTACTGTATCAGACATTTTCTGCAACTCAATTTTCATTTTCAATCATACATTTTCAATGATGTCAAAGTCCGGACTTTGGGCCGACCATTCCATGGTTTTGATTTCGTTTTCATCCATAAATGTTTTTGTTACGCGAGCTCTATGAACAGGAGCATTGTCATCCTGAAAACAATAATTATCATCTGTGAAATGCCTAACAATGCCTGGCCACAAATAACTGTTCAAAATTTCAACGTATTTTACTGCATTTATTGTTCCATCAACTTTAGTCAAAGTACCGAGGCCATTGTATGTAATGCAACCTCAAATCATGACATTGACGTCATTTATGACATTTCCAGGTGTAGTTTAATTCAGGGTGTCAAGTGATCCTATATTTCTATAATTTTCCCATATTTTCAGGATTTTGCTATATTTCCTATATTTGTCTAAAATTTCCTATAATTACATCCCAAAATCCTATATTTTTTCAAATCTATGATAGAAAAAAGTTGAATCTTTAATTTTGAGTGGAATTTCAAATAAACATAGCAAATAACTCTAGGCTATTCAAGATATTAATGCTGACACTTCTATAGTTTTTAGCTGTATTGTATAGCAACAGATACATTCATGTTCACTTTTCATTGTTGAATTTTCTTAGGGTTTAAATTCACATGATTGCATATTTATTTTCGTACTGTTAGTCTTTTGTGGTACATGTCCGTATTTAGAGTGATCTGTTACTAAGTACCAGTTCCTTGGTTTAGGATAATGTAATGAAAAATACCAAGTTTACTCTCAGTGCTTTTGGACAAGCCCAGTTTATTACTACATGTATCTTTTGAAAGAGTTTTTGAAAAAATGTAAACCCAAGTCTTGCTACAGAGCATTTGTTCCAACAAACTTTGTAAAGTTGAATACATATGTACATACCTTTTTCATCACAGAAAATATTATATATAATCTAGAAATCATCTTTTCGAAGACATTATATCAAAATTTGTCCTTTAAAGTGTTAAAGGAGTTGTCATGTTCTTGTAATGTTCAATCTTTTGAAAGAGACAAGTGTGGATTTTTTTTCACGCTATTAGTCAGGAGATTAGAGTTTAATGATACTGTTTTTTTTTTCATTTGTCAATAAAAAGGAGGTGAGGCATGCCTACAGGGGAGGAGGAGGCCATGTATTTTTTTGCTAAATATGCCTTAAATTTACCCTATATTTATCCTATATTTTCATTAAAAAAAATCCTATTTTCCTATATAATTTTTGTCAAAAGTAAATTATAAAATCATCAGGGAAGACTATGTATGAAAACGCGGAAATTCATTGTCAAAAGGGACATACCGCTATGCAATACTTCACGGCGCCATTGTTGTTCCAGTGCTTTTGTCCACGCACTGTATCACTAAACGAATCCAACTAAGCGTGACGGTCTAGTACAAAGTGGACTTCATCATCTCATGATGCACCTTGTTCTTGCCACGATATAGCTAGAAAATTGCTCACTTGGTGTTAAGCAACAATCACTGGCTCAATATAATATTCCTATTAATACCATATAGAAAACATTCCTAAAATTATTGATTCTTAGAAGAAAAAAATATTGTAAGGTTTATTTGTTATTTTAGCTTTACAGTATATATAGTATATATATCTTTGTACTGACTCCTGGCAGTTTGTGGAATCAAACTAAATAAATATGTGTACTCTTTGAATTGAACACACACTTTTAGCACTTTTAATAAATTAAGAGTACTTATTTAAAAATTATATGAATGTATAATGCGAATTGTATATAACTATTACATGTACTAACTGCAATGCAAAGTGATAGCAAACTCTTGGAAAGGAATGGGAAACATACACTCAACAGAAACTGCTACTAATTGTGCGATATTCTTCGTTTGATCCAAATTTCCATAGTCGCCTAAAAAGACTGTCATGACAGCAAGGTATGATAGCTGGAGATCTACCAATGCAATTTATGAGTTTGAGTCCCATCGAAATGTACTCGATACAACATTGTGTGAAAAAAATGTCGGTGAGTATCAACATGTCGGTGTTTATCTCCGAAATACTCCGGATTCTTTCAATGAGACAGGCATTCACTAAGGAAAGTTGTGGTAAGTCACATCAAACATCAAATCTCATAACCCAAAGATACAATAGAAAAAGGGAAACACACAAACAGCGCAATGGATATTACAATCTAATAATTAAAATAGTACAAGAATGATTTCTTCATTTACAGTTAATTGGAGTACAAGAGCGATACAAAGATTTGCTGAATAAAAATTGGGAAGAAAGTAGAGTGTTTTACAAACGAAAACTAGAAGAAGTTAACGAAATGAAAGAGCACAAGGTCCGACTAATATCCGAAGGAAAACTGAAAGAAGCACAACTGATAGAGGAAGAAATGTCCGAAAAACTTGTGACAGAATTTGTTCCAAAAACAACAATTTGATATCAATATTGCTCATTTCAGTTCTACAATGAAGTATTTATAAATTTTTAGGCAGATTTGTTCTGTTCATAGCAATCACATGCTCTTTATGCAGATTGATTTAGTTCATAGCAAACACGTGATCATATAATACAATCGAACCTCATTGTCTCGAAGGCGAAGTGGCAAGGATTCTACTTCAGAACACTGAGGTACACATGTATATCCAAGCTATCAGAGAAAAATATTAAAATCATAACTACTACGAATGAACTGTATTATCTCGATCTATTGGATTTTTCGGAGTACGAGATGCTTTCGCTTGATTGTATAATGTTATAGATATTTGATGTTCGATTTAGAGAATTCTTCAGTTTATCCAGAAATCTGTTTATATAAGTTTCACTCTAAATGTACAAAGCTTCCTTTAAGAATTGAATGCAGTTTTTTTTCTAGTTTCATTTGCATGTAACACATTTTGAATGTTACATTTTCACATTATTTAATGCAATAAATATAAAAATTTTTGGCTATTTTATGCGTCTTTACTTGATTGTATTGTTGGGACAGAAAATAGTTCCCCAAATGGGCGTTGTTGCATGGTCGCTGCTTTATTGTCTGGTCGAGTTGCAATTCCAATTTCAGGCGACACACTTTTTCACCAATCAGATAGGGCCTTTTAAATGAGTTGAATAAACGTGAGAGAATACAGAAGGGGCAATCACAAATGGACAATCCAGTGAAACTGGCATCATAGGGTAAACAACAACATAGATAAGACATGAGCCCTCCTACACACAACTGGAGGGAAAGACGAACCGAACATAGATTTTTTTATGCAGAAATCGCAAGGGACATCACAATACGGAATTCAGAACGTGAAAGCAAAATATAAATATATGTGTAAGAAAGGTTTGAAGATACCAAAGGGGTTCAGAAGCCGTATGTTGAAGAATGACAGACAACACAATGGCCACAAGATATACCAAAGGGGTATTCAGAAGCCGTATGTTGAAGAATGACAGACAACACAATGGCCACAAGATACCAAAGGGGTATGCAGAAGCCGTATGTTGAAGAACGACAGACAACACACTGGCACAAAAGGACAAAAAAAAACATAAACAAAACATTACACAGAAAACTACAGATCGAGCAATACGAATCAAACTAAAAACCGGGGTGAATTCAGGTGCCCCGGAAGGGTGACCAGTTCCTGTTCCATATGTGATGCTACTCTTGTTACAAACCCGGTGATAAGAAGAGTTTGAAAATAAGTCATGAATTAGGAAAGGACCGAATTGTGGTCAAACGGAACATACCCGTGGTCATTTGTGACACAGATACTCCGTAACTGTTAACCAAATCATGTTGGCGACCGTAAAACTTTAGAAGTGATGACTTCAAATTAACCACTAGGAACATTAAGGTACAATTAAAAATGAATATGTGAATGTGGTCGAGTGGTCTAGGGCGCTGGACGTAAGGCTAAGCGAATGGTGCTGCAGTGTATCAATGGTGTGAGTTCAAATCCCGTTGACAGCTCTAAAATCTAATTTGGTTTAATTTTTAGACGCATATATATTAGAGACAAGTGAGGCTTTCTTCTTATAGTATTATGTGTTCAATATTAAATCAACTAACGTAGATTGCATGAAGTCGTTACTTTTCGCTTTATCGTGTTTACCAAACACTGACGACTTGAGGCATGATAGCTTCTTCCCAACAGAGTGCAACGTTTCTCTGATCTGTAATTATTGTTTTAAATGAATAGGCGAAAGGAATCGAAGATGACGTATATCGACATAAAGACAATTCCATTATTATGTCGTTGTTTAACAACACCGTAACGCTTTCGTAATAGACCCATGTCGGTAGGATTGTAATCCTCATTGGAGAAAATATGTGTTATTTCTACATACTGGAAATTTGCCAAAGACATTAAATACACATATATAAAGGTTTCTGATAATAATATATTTTCATTAGAGAACCTACAACATGGCATTTCTAAAAATGGGTGTCAATTTTACAACTGATATCAATACAAACCACTTCTCTTTCTCATAGAAAACATAAAGAAATCGCTTCAGGGTTATAATTAATGGGTTAATGTTTTCGCCTCGATTATGGAACATATCGTGTGTTACTTCCATTGTCGTACCTTACATAATACTGTAAAATTATTATTTGTTGCTTCTCCGCTGAGGATATTGGTAAGAGCAAACATGGTTGGCTCATATGCAGGTTCTCGAGTGAAGCCACATGTTGATTGTCATCCTATCAAACATTAACTGATTTTCACAATGTTATACGTTATGTTATACACCGTCACTCAAATCACAAAAGAATAAAACGACAGGTTGGTGTTTTTTTTAGGGTACTCCGGTTGAATACAAGTCACTTCGGCACCTGGTCATTTCGACACCTAGGTTAGTCATTTCGGCCCCAAGTTAAATGGCACTTGATCAAATCGGCACCTAGGTTAGTCAATTCGGCACCTATAATTAATGTATATATATTTTTTTCATCTGTACATTGGAAAATTATAATTTTATTGATATTTTGGTAATTAATATTTAAATGTATATGTATTTGAATGAAACATGTTAACTGTAAAATGTTCATATTCTGCTTCACAATGTATATAATAATAATAAAAAAAGAAACAATATTCAGAGTTAATCAATTGCATTTGTTAATTTTATTTATTTTGCAATATCATAAATAACAATGACAGATAGAACAAAATAGACAATTTATTTATTTTGCTGGTGGTCCATACACAAAGCCACACTCCCGGAGCAGCTGACTTGTGGTAATTTCATGATGAACATACTGCTTCCATAGCCCGAATACTTGTCCTTGGATCTGTCTACTGCGTTTGCGTTGGTACAGCTTCAATTTCCCCTCTGATACCAACTTATGTTGTACGGGGATGTCTGTTGATTCTGTATACTGGTATTAGAATTGCTAATATATTACATGCTCGTTTACGTCAAAAATGTAGTAGCCTAAAATGTGATCTATTTAGATGTAATTTAATTGCCTCTTGTAATTGTGATTGTGGAAATTACATCGAGTCTGTGGACCATTTCTTTTTAAAACGTAATATATATACTGAACACAGAATACAACTATTCCGTGGCATGAGTAACTTGGGTTTTGATATAGGCATCGAAAATATAATATTTGGAAATGCCTCTTTTGAAAACGACAAAAACTCTAAACTGTTCTTGCTCGTTCAAAAATACATTGTTAATTCTAAAAGATTTGTCTAGTAAATTTATATATTGAATATACATCAGACGACAACGACCTTGTATACTATTCGTTTTCGTATTTGTGCTTAAAGATAAATATTATACAAAACTGACTCCTATATATTTCAGCCAATAGAATTGTTTTTGTCCTGTTATGTTATCTTCAATTTTTGCAATAGTAGTTATTCATATTATCTGTATTTGTAATATATTGTCATTGTTAATGTTTATATATGTACCGGGGAAGATTTCACAAGTTTACAACTTGTGTCTTATCCATTTGTCTTGTTTTGTATGACAATAAAATATGCTTAAAGTATATACTGGACAATACAATAAGACATGTTTTTCATCTTCAATACAATTATTCATGTGACAAGTATTATTAAAACAAAGTCTATTTTCAGTTAAAATACCTTCATATCTTTCAGTTTCTATTTTTAAAGGTTCTACACCACATCTAAATTTGTCAAATGCACTTTTATATTTTCCAGGTATATTTTTCAGCAAATAATTTTCTTTACCATATTCATTTTTTAAACAATCTACATGTGAGTAATTTACTGTGATCGTTTAACATTAAATCATTATACCATTTCTCTTTAAATTTGTCATAACATATATTTTCAATATTTAAAATAATATTCTTATCAATAACTACATTATTATTACATAAATATTCCATATTAACTTCTTTAAATTTTGAATGCACTCGAAAATTCCAATTTTTCAGTCTAATTACTACTCATTTCGTTTGACCACATCAATTTTTTTTTATTAATCCTACTGTTACACATCTTTGTAAATGTACACCATATTCTAAAAATAAATGACCACTGTGATACAATACATGGCTTCCAGCCCATGTCACCATAGAGAGCTAAATTTGGCGTGTATTTTCCTATACCCATAACAAACCGCATTGCTTTATTTTTTACAGCATTAATGCATGAAAAATCTTTACTTCCCCATATTGAGGCACCATATTCAATTACTGACATTACAAGTGAATCAAACAAATTAGTGAATGTTGAATATTCAAAACCACCATTAGTTTTACATTTAGCAATAAGTAAGCCTAATGATCTACTTGCTGATTTTGCCACAGCTTTTGCCATATCATTATAATTCAAAACTTCAGTTAATAATAACCCAAGATACATATACTGAGGTACAATGTCTAATATATTATCATTAAGCATAAACTCAAAATCAGTTCTATCAGTTGACTGTGTTCTAAAGTGAACACTTTTGACTTGTTTGTGTTTACTGTCAAGTCATTTGTATTACACCACAAACTCAAAGTGTCTAACATTTTTTGTAAATCATTTTCATTTTCACATAGAAATACTACATCATCAGCATATAAAAGTAGAAATACTACATCATCAGCATATAAAGTAGAAATACTACATCATCAGCATATAAAAGTATACCAATTTTTTCACCGTTCACATTAATACCAACATCTAATTTCTTAACTTCATCAACCAAGCTATTTAATATATTGAACAATAAAGGCGAAAGAATACAGCCTTGTTTTAGGCCAGATTTAACATCAAACCAATCAGTAAAATTACTGTTAACTTTAACACATGATTGTACATTATAATGTAAAGAAAATATTGCTCTTAACATTTTACTACTTAGCTCTAAAGATTCCAGTTTACAAAATAACAAGTTACGATTTACACAGTCATATGCCTTTTTAAAGTCTATAAATGCACAAAAAGTAGAAAGCTTACGAAGCTTTCTTGTCTCTATAATTGTGGTTAAAGTGGACAAATGGTCAATAGTGCTACGTCCCTTTCTGGAACCATTTTGTTAATCGTTTATCACCTCCATGTCATCTAGTTCAACAGTTAATCGAGCGTTAAGTACACCACAGTATAGTTTATTTGCCACTGGAGCCAAAGTTAAACCTCTGTATGACGTCGGGTCTCTAGGGTCTGACAAAGATGATTTCGGAATCGGCGTTATAATGCCTTTACTCCACATAGCCGGCACTTTACCAAAAGTATAACATATATTAAAAATACGAGTAAGCGCATTCAATGCGGTATGATTTTTATACAATTCGACTGGAATATTATCTGGAGATTTCCCACGATAACTTTAACTCATGATATACTTCTTTAATGGTAATATCACTATCTAAAACTCATCACTAATTATATTATTATATCAATTTTCAACACAATAACTATGATCACTATTTTGATTTAATATAATAGCGAAATCATTTTCCATTTATCCATAACTATATTTTTATCATCACAAATTGAGCCATCACTCAATGTGATCTTCATTGGAATATTATTTTGACGTTTGTTACCTACACCTATTTTACCGATATTATTTTGACGTTTGTTACCTACACCTATTTTACCGATATTATTTTGACGTTTGCTACCTACACCTATTTTACCGATATTATTTTGACGTTTGTTACCTAAACCTATTTTACCGATATTATTTTGACGTTTGTTACCTACACCTATTTTACCGATATTATTTTGACGTTCGTTACCTACACCTATTTTACCGATTTGACGCCAAAATTCTTTTGGATTTCCTTGAGAATTCACTAATTCCTCCTGCATTGTATGCCAATATTGAACCAGAGACTCATGTCGCTGATTGTACCAAGCCGACAGTAATTGAAACAATCAAATGTTTACAATCGAGTAAGAATAGGTTATTCAATACCTGGTCATAGTATATGAAAAATAATGCCTTGAGGCGAAGCCGAGATGCATTCATTTTCATATACTAATGACCAGGTATTGTATAATCAATTTAGCCCATACTTTCTTTGTCGAGTGTCATGATTACCAATTATTACTAATTTAGCCAGTCTAAGCCAGATTAGATTGAATGAGTATCAGCTCAAAAGCATTTCCTTCAATTACAACATATGTGGTATATGAAAAATGTTCAATACACAAGACAAAGAAAGTATGGGCTAACATATGATATTGACAAAACGAAATATATTACTGGTTTTTATTACTTTATTTTAATTTAATATAATCATTAAAGTGCATCAAGTTTAATGTACATCATAACAATTTTTTTTTATTTAGTCATCATTTGAAAATATTGTATTTCAAATATAGCATGATGTAGACGACATTACAATTATTATTTTAAATAGATATCATAACAATAAATAATTAATAATACAATTAAGAATAACTTTAAAATTAATATCTATCTAATATCTATTAATAACATCAATCATGTGATGTGCTGCAAATGCTATAATTATTATAAAATTATAGCATTTGCAGCACACCACATGATAGATTTTCGTCCTAATGTTATCTATTTAATTATCTTTTATTTTTAATTCAATGAAGGGATACGCCTGTTGCAGCATGATACGACCACAGCAATCGACAAGGACTATATCCGGTTATTGTCCAGTAAAAGTCGGCAATTGGTAGGACCTGTTTTTACAAAAATGCAAGCATTTTGATAATTAATCAAGACAAAAAAAAAACCGTTAAAATCAAACATGAAATAAAAATTGAATCAAAATTTTGGCCCCTTTATATCTTGGAAACTTCAAGAGCTACATGAACAGAAAAAATGTACATCAATTCTGTGAAATAACCCAGATATGAAATTTAAAACATTTCTTTTTTGATTGTCTAATATACGTACAATTCAGAATTACATTGATGGGTAATATCAACAGAGTTATAACCTAGGCTTACTACAATCTAGATTTTATTATATAGTTGTGAATCATCAATATACATTTGTACAAGTGATAAGTATAATATTCAATGATCATTTATGGACAGTGTGTGTTTAAATAATTGTGTGGTTTCTGAGAATGCACTTGTTTTTTTATTTCTCCATTTGGCCATTTATATACAGTTGTGGCCATTCTCTAATTTCTTGACAACTAGAGGCTCACCAGATCCTGTATTACTCGTCTGATTATTCATCCATTGTTTGGGTTCACACAAGATTGTAGTTAAGAAAAAGCTCTTTGATAATATTAATATTAGTAACACAATAAATCTGTGTTCCAGATGAGCTCAAATAAAAACTCTGCTGAGGACCACCCAAGGAACATTCCAGGACAGTTTTGTTTCACAGAAAAAAGATTTCATTAACATTTTCCATTAGTCTTATGGTATTTAAGGCCACATTCAACAATATTTCAGTTGTATCGTGGCAGTCAGTTTTATTGGTGGAGGAAATATGAGCACCCGAAGAAACCCACCGACCTATAGCAAGTCACTGACAAACTTTATCACATAATACTGTGTGGAGTACACTTCGCCAGGAACAGGGTTCAAACTCACAACTTTATTGGTGATAGGTACTGATTGCAAAGATAGTTGTAATTGCAACTACTATACAATCATGACCACGACTGCCCCACATTAGTCTTATGTTAATCTTTGTCCTGTGGTTGTGGCTATCTGGCTGATCCATATGAAAAAATCGAAATTTTGTAAATAACTATCCATTAAGTCCAATGTTAAAAACAAAGCCCTGCAATGACGGCCATCTTGGATTTCTAATGCACATTAAAATATCAACTTTGTAAGGTACCATTCAATGATCATTCCATACACATCATATTAAAATTCAAACCACTGCATAGATTTTGAACAATAAAGCTTCCAGTCTTAGCCAATTAAATTCCATTCTGGTCGGCCATGGTGAACATTGGGAATTCAAGTCACTTCGGCAACCTGGTCATTTCGGCACCTAAGATAGTCATTTCGGCCCCTAGTTCAATCGGCAATTGGTCAAATCGAAACCTGCTTTGGTCAATTCGGCACCTATGTATGATTAATGGGTTTTATAATTGTATCTTTGAAAATCATAATTTTATTAATTTGCCTGGTTTAATTTAATTATTTATTCGAAAATAAATTATCCTTAAAAGTGTATTTGTTTCCAATACAAAATCATTTGAAAATAAAATATTTATATTTTGGTGTAAAATAATAATAAATAAAAAAAACTTTTACCAGTATTGCATACGATGCTGCCATCGTTGAGAGTGCCTCAAGATTGTCGAGGACGGACCTAGTTTGCACACTGTATGTAGTTCTCGTCTGACCTTTTGCAAGTTTATCTAACCCAACTACCTTTTTTATATTTACATTGTATATACATATTTTATTATTATTATGTTTTTTAATACTGATGCCAAATTGACCAAACGTAAGGTGCCGATATGACTAGGTCCCGATTTTAGTAAGTGCTGATTTGACTATTAAGATAGGTGCCGAAATGACCAGGTGCCGATTTGACCCGATACCCTCCAGTTTCCCCCACCAATAAAGCTGAGTGCCACGATATAGCTGAAATATTGTTGAAAGTGACGTTGAACACCATAACCACTATGAATAATATTAAAACATGAATTTAATAATCATACAGTTTACATGACAGAGTATTTCGTGTATTCTGTGTAGCGGGTATTATTATTATTTATTTATTTTGGCAGTGTAAAAAGTCATTGTTCAACAATTAAAAAAAACATACTATCGATGGGAGTAAATAATACTCTCAACTGCAGGTTAGGAACCGTTTCACACTTATTCTAGGGTACGATTAATTTGAAGAACTTACTGTGACTGTGAAATGTAGAACAGCAATAAATGCGTTGTTCCTTTACAATAATGGAATTTAAGTTTTTGACTTAAATTCTGTTATCATTGTGGTCCATTACGGTACTTATTATTGCATTACGTAGTTAGTTGCACCGTTCTACGTTACGTCATTTTAAGATCCATATTTGATGCCAACGAAATATTGCTCTTCTTAAATCGGATTTAATCTGTCGGTAAATTTGACAAGAAAGTATGAATAATGTTTCAAATGTATTTTTGATTCTTTTGATAACTCTGATCATTTAAGGAAATATTGAAATATTTTGTATTAAATTCATCTAGGGTAATTTCTCGTAAATTTTAAGGACCATGCGTTTGTATTTTGCATGTCATCATATATCCACGAAGTACCAAAGTACGTCCCCCTAAGGAATATCCCGTCTTATCATAATACCGTGCATACAATTCACCGGTAAATTTATGTTGACATAGAGTTTAAGCAAGTATTTAAAATTATAACAATAACAGACCATTTTAACAAAATGTAAACAAATAAAACAAACAACAAATTTACCTTTAGTGATCCTCCATTTTGAATTGGGAGCCCCCAAGTACGTCCCCGGATGTAATTGTCACGTGACACACTATTTTGGTAGACTAAACAAATTGTTTTTGCGGAAAATGTAGCACAGTTCAATGTTAATAAAAAAAAACAACATAAAACGAAAATTTAAATAATTTTTATCCAATTTCGGCTAATCTTTTATAAAGTGTCAATTTATGATGCTATTACACTGATTTCCTCTATTTGTCAGGGGAAAAAAACGTAAGGAGTCACAACTTTTTGAAGTTATTAAAAAAACATTTGCTTGTCCTATTCCATATAAATAGAAATTTAGGTCGACGCATTGGAATGTCAACACTGTTGGGCAAACAAATTTTCTGAAGTTTTTCATCAATATATGTATTTTTTTCTGACATTTATGGCTTTCTTAATTATGACTTAAGAAATTGAAGTGTTTTTATCGCAAATATAGTTTTTTATTTAATATTTAAATGTTTGAATCTTATTTTCTGCAAATAGGTCTGGAAATTATTCGTTTCTATTTGGGCAACGCTCTCGATCTGAAAAGATGACGTCACGAACTTGTGCAAGCGTAGTAAACGTAAACAAAGATGGCGAACGAACTTGCGACACGGACGTACATGAGGCCTCCTACTATATATGTTAGCGGCAATAAGTGAAATCAGGCATTAAGCTTAAATCCTAGGCAATAAGCTAATGCCTAGGCATTAGGCTTAATGCCTAAAATTTCAGACATTAAGCTTATTTCCTGAAATGAATTGATGAATTTTTCACCTATTGCCGAACTCAATTTTAGGCAATAGGTGAAATTCAGTTTTATGAATTCTGACAAATGCATGCTCAATTTTTCAAATTACTCTGTATTTCAATCTGTTTTATAAGTTGAATAAAATTAGATATTGTCTAAAAATGTATTGTTTTGCCTAAAAATGAAAAAAAGGTTGATGACAGAATTATTTTATTATAGAATAATTTCAAGATATTTTCCCAAAATAAAATTCACACTTCAGTGGCTTGGCTGGTTTCAACTGAACACATCTAGATTTAAATTTTGTTCACTTACTTGTTCAAATGATTTTTGGATAAGTAAAATTGCTTTGTTTAACATGCCTTTAAATGCTATATGCCCCCAGACCTCTTCATTTCTTGATCTGGATTATAAGTAGTTAAATAACACATGTGACAAGATGTCTTCTTCTGAGCAACAATTTCTTGTGACTTTACGAAATAAGTTTGAATCGAAGAAAACTAGGAATATATACCCAAGAGAGCAGTACAATGAACTTTTGTCTAATATCAAATTATTGGAGTCAGCAGAAAAGAAATCAACTACAGATTATTACAATTTGAAAAGGTATGACATTTTTATTATTAAATGCTATGAAAGACTAATTACCAAACAGTTGCAGTGCCAATACCTACGGTTGATCGAGGGAAGGGCGATAGTAGAAATTTACTAGGAAGAATTATTGAGGTATTTAATTCAATCATTTTTTTATGATCGTTATTCGTTTATTAAGTTTTAAAAAGTTGTTATTCATTTAAAAACAATAGCTCAAAGCGGGAATAGGATAAAATGTGTATTTGTTGATGAGACAACGGCCTAAAGCTGAATTACTCCACTAAATCGCTATGTTTGTTTAAAAAGAAGAGATGTTGATAATGTCAGAGAGACACAATCCCTTCTCCTAAGAACGACACCAAATGCGTCATCCAGAGGTCATCTCAAGGTCTTCAACACAGTGGAAACCCACAACATGCACTGAGCTCTGAATTGCCCCGACAACACAACACAGTGCACAAATCAGTAAAACACTGTACAGCAAAGAATAATGCAAATACCTACCTTCCCTATTTTTCTTAGCTTGGGGACAAGAATAACACATATATTTTGTTTGGCCTAAGCCAAAATACTACAATAATAAGATGACTAACAAACCTCAAAAAGAGGAGTAATTTGGACTCTTTATGTTTTCTATTCTTTTGGTACGAGTTTCCCTATTTGTTTTTCAGGTGAACGACAAAGGAAATGCAATTATTGGTACGCGATATGGACGACTTGACGGTATGTTTTGAGCTAATGAGATGAGTATCTGCAAGCAGGATTTGATTTTACAAGAGGAACTTAACTGTGAAACATCTATCAGTGTTCGCGAAGCTGCATCTCAGCAGCCATTATCGGGTGGTCAGGGATTTTTTAAATGTTCGTGTAAATATCTAATTGTTCAAGTAACAGATGCAAATGTAAGAAAAATGGAGTACTGTGCAATAGTCGGTGCCATAGCTCTGGATCATGTGATAACAAATGAATTTTGATATATGACTTTAAATATTTCCATAAAACTTTATTTTTTAATATTTTATTCTATTTAGCATTTTAAGTGAATGATGTAGTTTTAGAAATGATTTTTATTTCAGGTATTTGACATTTTAAATATCTCGTTTTAATATAAAACTGTCAATGTTTTACTGACTTATAGTATTAATAAATGTATTATATCTATGTTTCGTTTTTGCTTTAGGTATTAAGTCTAATGCCTGGACATATATTTCAGGCATTAAGCTTAAATCCTAGGATCTAAGCTTAAGGCTCAACACCATTTAGGCAATAGCTTATTGCCTAGGATTTAAGCTTAATGCCTGATTTCACTTATTGCCGCTAACATATATATACTCATTAACAATAACAGTGGTTTCAGTAATCACCTATGTATTCCAGGGTGCATTTACTACTTTGCAAGATATCATTCAACCTGTGTATCTCACGGTGACTTTACATTTATATATATTGATCTGTCATCTTTTACAGTTGCAATTATTTGAGGTAATATCTATATATTACAATTTATCTTATTTACTTGTAATTTACAATTAAAACTGTGACCAAATACTGCCAATACTATATATTTCCTTAATTTTATTTATGAACATCAAGGATAATTTGCTTCTAAGTGTAATATTTCACATCTTGTATTTTTGCAATCAAGATCAAAATGATAATGTATTTTATTGTTTGCCACAATATAACTGAGATATTGTTGTGTTGTTGACTGCTACATTTGTAGTTTATTGTCGGGTATCAGGACATTAACAGAGCTTATGTTGTATGTTGTTTTAACCATGCCGACTCTAAATAAAGCTTATTTATTTATTTATTTATTTATGTGTATGTGTGTGTGTGATCAGCGTAGGACGTAGTTACCACGCTTTATTGTTACTTAAAGCTTCTTATGTTATGACTTCCTGGTGGATGAAACTTAAGGATATATATTAAAATTGATTCAAGATCAAGCACGATGTATTAATTTTCCCGTACTGGTAAGTTATTATTTACTTTTGCATATATCTGCTGCATAGTAGTAATTTATGTGTATTAAATTCAGAGAATTGTTAATTAACTGAAGCTGTAAGAAGTGTTTGAAGATACCAAGGGGTAATCAGAATCCGTAATTCGACGGACAGATAACACAATGACCAAAAGGAAAAGGACAACAGCTATCTATTAAGTTTTCGTCGTTTTATATGTGGATAAAAAGAGAGGTGATAGTTCGTTTTGTTGATATAGGTGGAATTGATGACCATCACTGTTTAATTTGTTTCTTTCATAATTCAAATAATTGTCATTATCATATCGTTATTTTTTTTTATTGCTCAAAATCATCACTGTGACAAGAGTCCATATTCATGGTTTGGTTTATATGTAGCTGGAAGTGAATATTCAAATTTTCATCTAATCCTTTCTTTTTTTGTTTTAAAGAATTATGGCTAGTTAAATGAAATTGTGCTTTTGTCATTTTCCCGTTTGTACAAAGAATCAATTTGCGCATTAAACAATATGTTCCGTCTTTACCTTCAGTTATTTGTAGGAGGGCTCATGTCTTATTTAAGTTATTTGTGTTTGTCTGCCTATCGTGGTACCGAACACATATTGTGTTGTGTTTTTGTTTTGTTTTTCTTTGTCATGTGTACACTGTGTTGTCAGTTTCTCTGGATTGTCCATTTTTTATTGTCCCTTCGATATTCTCTAACGTTTATTTTAACGACCATTTGGATAAGTTGCATGATTTATAATTACACATCTGATATGTATATCGACGAGATTAATCGTCCCGAAATAAATATAATATTTGCAGCCAGACGTTAAACAACAAACGATCAATCAACGAGACTAAAATATTGTTTTAGCTAACTGGAATAAGATACATTTTATTAGTTAAAAAAACGGATATAAAAATAATTATCATCGCTTGTGTAAATGTAATCTTCATATGAATTTGGACATACATTTGTACCGATCTTGTGAAGTAAGTGTACATGTATAAACATAAAAGTATGAAGGCATGTATTGCACATTACATGCAGATAATAAAAACGTAGATATCAAACTTAGTGCGTGCTATGTGTTTCTGGAATAACCTTCATCAGGTGACACTCAATATCGAAACATTGGAAATCCATATAATTTAAAAGTGTTTGGGAGCAATAAACCAAAGAGCCTAAACACTATAGCCAAAATCTGCTATGGTCACCTATTCCAGGGGGAGGATAAAATATAATGAAATTCCTCAACATGTACGAGTTTCAAAAATAATTCCTACTGAATATTCAATTATAACATAACACATTTTAAATTCTATAGGAAATGTGTTGTTATCTTTTGGCATGCAGCAATAGTATATTGGAAATAAAGTTCCGTTCGTCTTTATCTCCAGTTGTTTGTAGGAGGGCTCATGTCTTATTTACGTTATTTATGTTTGTTTCCGTATAGTGGTGTCTAACATATATTGTGTTGCGTTTTTGTTTTGTTTGCCTTCGTCTTGTGTGTACCCTATGTTGCCAGTTTCTCCTGATTGTTCATTTTTGATTGCCCCTTCGGTATTCTCTAACGTTTTTTTATTATTAGTTCAAATATGTTGCAAAATCTAAATTATAGACATTATAATGTATTAAAGGCGAAGTGTATAACAACAAAATCCTTATTAAATAGGAAATGAAACAGATTAAATATGTATGTAATCCGGCAACCTCTGATTTTATATGAATCCGGTTTAGAATTCACACTTTAATATGACATTTTTCGACCACATACACTGATAAATATTAGCATACAATATACGTTTTAGTTAAATGTTCCTATGTAAATAGATGTTTTTTTTCAATCAAAATTTCACCAGGACATCGCAATTAATTTTATAGGAAAATGTAAGTTACAGATCAATCTCAGAAATTGCACACACAATTCTTTGTTTAAAGACCAGTAATCATCTTGAAAAAAACATTATTGGATTCCCCTTACACCATTTGAACTTGGCCTTTATACATGTGTTTCTGAATATTTACAGCATAAAGAGGATTTCCCTTACATCATTTGGACTTAGACTTGCATGTGTTTCCAAATATGTACAGTATAAAGATAGAGTGAGTGATTGTTGCTTAACGCCAACTCAGCAAGTTGTCAGCTATATCATGGCGAGAACAAGTAAATTTTCAATGGGATGATGAGGTCCGCTTTGTACTAGACCAATACATTTAGTTGGATTTTTATAGTACTAGCTCACTGAAAAAACAGTCCGTGGATAGACATGTCTCCCCACACGGACACATTATCCTGATGTCGGGCCAACCAGTCTTTGCTCTTTCTTCTGAATGCTGCTTGCTTACCGGAGAAGCAACTAATACAAATTTTATGGTCTTTAGTTTGACCCAGTTGGGACTCGAACCCACAATCTACCGCACTCGAAGCGAGCACGCTAACCATTAGGCCACGGATGGGGTTAAAACCGAATGGACAATCATGAATGGACAATCCAGTGAAACGGGCAAAAATGGTGCACAAGACAGGAGACGAAGACAAACAACAACAAAACGCACACCACGATATGTGTTGGACACCACTATACGCAAGCAAGCACAAATAATATAAATAAGACATACGTCCTCCTATAAACAACCACAGATCAATCTCAGACACTGCACACACAATTTTATATAGGTAAATAAGGGTAATAACAAAATTACCGAACTCCGGGCAATCTTACAAAGGGAAAGTCAAAACTCATAAGTATATAAACAGACAAAATCAGTCAAAAACCGGAAAACTGTGAAAACCGTAATGACCCTGACTTGGTACAGGCATTTCTAAAGAAATGGTGGGTTGAATCAGATTTTAAAGCGCCAAACCACCCCCCCCCCCCTTTCATTACGGCTCAAAGTTTCCGGCTGTCACTATAACAGTATTTATAACAATACTTGAACAAAACAGGTAAAACAGTTGTCATAACAGTACCAAACTCAGTGAAGTGAATGTCAAAAACATTTTTACGTCACACGTTGATAAAAAAAATATCTTTGACATTTTTGTTTTTGACCACTTATCTTTATACATTTTCACTATATGAAAATCCATCGTTTATAATCTTTTCTGCAGAGACGGAATATATTTCGACAAGATCTTGGTATTGGAATGTAAACTTTTTAAGAGATCGAATAAGGCGAATCTTTTAATAGCCCTGGTCCAGTAGCCTGTTTCTCAGATGAAGATGACGTTTCAGGAAATCAGAATAATTGCTACTGGCCCTTGTATAACGAATCAATTGCGAGATGTAAACACTATATGCAGGAGAAGCTGGTATATTGCTGCACATATTTGGAAAATTTATGATTTTAATATTGAAGTCGTCCCGTTTATCATATATTTTAGTACTGATTTGACCACTGTCGTCAAATTCGAGGAATAAGTCCAAAAATGATGCGGACGAAGCGGTATCTGTGGTCTCTTTAACTTCCAGCTCTGGAGGATATATCAATGGAAGAAATTCTGCAAATCTAGAATTATTGATAGACAAAACGTCGTCAATATACCTGTATGTGAAATTAAAGGCTCTAGCCTCATGAATCTTCTTATCTTTTACAAACTTTTGAAGAAACTCCGACTCGTATGAGTATAAAAATAAATCGGCTAGAAGAGGGGCACAATTCGTACCCATTGGTATGCCGACGACCTGCTGAAACAGTATCCCTCCAAAGGAGACAAATATGTTATCGATGAGGAACTCCAGCATAGTGATCACTTGTTTCTCGGAGTAGCATGTATATATGATATCCAGTTAATCATCTAAAAACATTATTGGATTCCACTTATATTATTTGGACTTGAGACTTACACGCGTTTCTGTACATTTACCATATACAGATAGATAATACCTTATTTACCAATCATGGGCCCAACAATGGTCAAAACAACTACCGTACTCGTGATGATCAAATGCTCCGGGTACTCTTGTTCCCGCCACCAATCAAACTGACCGCCACGATATAGCTGAAATATTGTTGAAAGTGGCGTTAAGCACAATAAACCAACCAATCAAATATTAAAATACACAAATCTTTGTACAACATCGATATCTAAAAGTAATCACATATATTTACCGGATTGATATATATCTTTTGATACTATAGTCACACTAGTCATATCCAGCTGAAAATATGTGTTCATGGCAAGAACAAAATTCAATTACAGAACAATTATTGAACAAACTTAGATCAATAATGAACAATTAAGAAAAACACAACAAAACAAAACAAAACAAACAAAATACGAAACAACATTGATAGGTCTCCAATCACTTGTTGCCTTAATGCCATCATTATAAGATATATAAATAATTATCGGTTCTCACCCGTGATGTGATAAAAAAAATCGGTACTTTGCGATAAGATCGGTAGTTTGATGCTGGTATTCTGCTTTCCACCACCAATAAAACTGATTACCATGATTTAACTAAAATATTGTTACAAGTGGCATTGAACACATCGGAGTATATCCGAAGAAAACCACCGACCTGCCAAATGTCATTAAAACATGCTATCATACAAATTTGTATCGAGTACACCTCGCCAAGTGCGAAAATTTAATGCTCAGAAACTAGCGATGATAGACACTGGTTGCAATAGCAATTCAACTACTTAATGATAGGGTCAACGGCGCCCAATAATGCTTTGGAAACATAATCTGACTGTTGTACTAACAATATATTTTCTATTTGTAGATGAGAATGGGTAAGACTTGTCATATCGATACTGTAGTCCATGTTGCCATTCCAAAAACGAGCACTTAAAATTTAAGCATGCCATTTATTTTATTGGCGGAAATGCCTTCTGTGCTTGGAGTCAATGAAATAATCTTCATAGCGCCAAAATTCGGAACACATCCTAGCAAAACCAGGCCACAGTGAATACCTTCAACATTAGAGAAATAAATTTGTCTGCCAAGAACTAAAGATAAAATGTCGTCTGATGAGGGTAGTCAACATTCTGGAGTATCAGAGTATATGGAAAATATGGAAGAGAGATTGACCGATCTCATAGAAATTATACAAGAGATAAAACAGGACAGATACACAAACCTAAAAACTCTTACACAACAGAAGTCAGAAATACAGGAAGAAATATCTAGGATTCGTATCAGAATTAACGAGCGCTTAGATGAGTTAGAAAGGGAACTTTTGTCAGAACTTACCAATACAGTAGACGACAACTCAAAACATGTCGAACACGTGTTCACGAAAATCAACGAGAAGGAAATAAAGTTGTGTGAAATCTATAATGACATTGACAAATCAAAGAAGAACACAACGAATTTTCCAGTTGTTCTGTCGAATGAACAAATTGGCGCCATTGTGCAGGAAGAAGAACAATATTTGAAGTCTTTGTTCTATCACAAATCTTTAGAAGATATTAGTATCACGTGCCAGTTTAACAGGCCACTGCGCATGCTTAGCGACGATATAACAAAATTTGGAATAATATCCACAGTTACAAAACCTGTCATGACGTCACCGTTTAGAAGAGACGAGAGGTCATTACTTGCTTTAGTGACCAATAACTTAAAACTGACACTAGTCTACGAAATTGATTTAAACAAAGTATCTACACAACTGTTAATTAGAGGATGCCTTTCGTTGCCTTTTGGTGATTTGATGTTTTCGGACGGAAAAAACATTAGATTAACCGTTTACAACAATAACGGTTCGTTCAAGTTTGAAATACCAACAGGTATGGTGGGCGCTTTTGATTTGACATCAATAGACGATACAACCGTTGCTGTTACTTATGCATATTCTGCAGTGATAAATATCATTGATATTATTAGGAAGAAAGTGGTAAAAACAATTAAGACAAATGGTTGGTGCTTTGGCATAACTTACCGAAGCGGTACATTGATCTATTGTGTGCAAGGAAAAGGCTTACAAATGTTAAATTTAAAAGATTATACAGTATCTGACTTGTATCAGGAAAATTTACCGTCATGTGCATATGTAATTACTATCGGGAATAACATTTGCTTCACAAACTGTGATCAGAATTCTGTTACCCTTCTTGATTCAGCTCTGAATATAATTTGGAAGTTTGAAGACAGAACTATTCTACGATTTCCTCAGGGAATTACCGCCGACGGTGACGGAAACGTATTTATTACGGGATGTTTCTCTAACAATGTAGTGTTTATATCGGCTGATGGTAGAAAGATCAAGCAAGTCCTTGGTCTAGATGACGGTTTATGGTCTCCCCGGGGAATACACTATAACAGATCCAGAGATATTTTACTGGTTGCAAACGAAGTTGGAAGTGTCTTTATATATAATTTTAATTTACATGTTTGAAAGAAAAATGTGATGATACGTTTATTACATAAAATATAAGTGTTATTTTGAATATAGAAAAGAGCAAACCCAAAAAACACAACAGCAAAATATTTTCTATACAAATGCATTACTTACTAGCCTTAAGAAGACCAAGTCCAATGATCTTTATCCTCCCGGTGGGATGTAGACGGTTTGAGAATCCAATATTGTCTGGAGTCGACCGTTTGTGGGGGAAAAGTGTAACAATTTTGACAGACACTTTTTTTGGCTATTTGTATTTCACTTCTATACTTTGAAAACTTAATTTTCAGATTTTTGAAATTCTTTTTAAAACAAACATTTGATGTTTTACACAGCTTAGATATACTATGTACTTAATGTCTGGTAAAATTGATATTTAAAAAAATATGCTTGTTAGATTTCCAATATTCATACTATATCTTATTATTCGCAGTTGTTTTATGACAGAAGAAAACTTAACTGTATGTTGTAACAGCTTTATTAATGAAAAACGTGGGATCTTTACTCATGTACTTCTGGAAATAGAAATGCCCTGTAACACTGATATTTCTCCAAAACAATGAATTTAGGCTTATAAGAGTTCCAATATTCATACAGATATTTGAAGCGATTTAAGAAAAAAGATAGGATGTTTTCACTTCTCTTAGATATCGTATGTACTGTCCAGAAACCCTGATATTTCGACGCCCCTCCCTAAGAAAGAAACATTTAGGCTTGTAACATTTTTCAATATTCATAGTGTATGTTATTTGCAGTTGGAGTGTAACTTTAGAAACTACATTTACAGATAGTGGAAGTTTTTTTAAGGTCCAGAATAAATACATGAATAGGTATATATTTTGCATACATCTACAAAACTGGAAATATATAGATAAGGGGTTATCGAAATCACAGCTGCACAACACCACGTACACAGCTCCATAAGAACGGTTCGTTAATAAGTGTATCGTATTTGAAAAATAGTTTAAAAGAAAAGTTAGAGCAGCTCGTAATGAAGAAGAACTTACTAGAAGTTGTCGTGATCTGTTACACACAGAGTAAATCTTCGGTACCACTCCGGAGCACCTGAGTTTACCCCGGTGTTTAGTGATTACTCCTTTGGTATCGTCTAACTTGTCTTACCTTTCATTTGTGACGATAAACACGTTCATCTATAGTGTATCTCTAATTTAGTTACACCCTTTTAATAGATCTATTGTTTGTGAACTCGTCGCTAATATAGCTGTAAGACTGATTACATGATGATAAGCAACAATCCACCGATCACTGCTTTATATGTAGGGAAAAAGGGCTCATTGATACCAAAGGGGTAATCAGGACTGTAAATCGAATAACAGACACTACAATGTCAAAAAAAAAAAAGTACAAACAATACATTACCAAACACCACACAG
Organism: Bathymodiolus septemdierum; assembly: GCA_963383655.1. Lineage (NCBI taxonomy): Eukaryota > Metazoa > Mollusca > Bivalvia > Mytilida > Modiolidae > Bathymodiolus > Bathymodiolus septemdierum. The sequence continues at coordinate 39,991,917 of OY726530.1, read as the reverse complement.
AAAAATAAAGATTGAGCAACACGAACGACACGAAAAAACGGGATTTAACTCAGGTGCTAGGGAAAGGTAATCAGTTCTTGCTCCACTGGTGGCACCCGTCGTGCAACTCTTGTTACAAACCCGGTGATACGCCATGAATAAGGAATAGAATCGGACTTTAATTAGAACAAATGGAAAATTTCATCAAGATAACTTGCGACACAGATATTCCGTAGCAGTTAACCTAGTCAATGGTGGTAAGCGTAAAACTCTTGAAATGATGACTTCAACTTAACTACTAAGAACCCGTGTTTTCAGTAGCTTCCTTGTTAGCAGAAAACATCCATGTAGCTCATGCGTGCTTTGTGTTGGCAATTTACACAACGGGTATGATATATAAGTATATATTATTCAATACCTTGTCATTGTGTATGAAAAATAATTAATTAATTTTTCATATGTACTAATTGCTAGGTATTGTATATATAATTAATTGAGAACGTTATTTATTTGTCAAATGTCACGAGTATAAATCATTTTAAATCTAGAAACTATAATTTAGAACATAAGAACCTCTCATCGAAAAATCATTAATTTTAATCTAAACCTAACTCATATAAAACATATTTTCTATGTTTTATTAAATGTCATACTTGACTGGTTTTGTATAGTCCAGTTAGCGATGAACCATAATTGAGTTTTAGTAGAAGTCTGTAAAATTGTGATTATACTAATTTCTAATTTTGTTATACCCGTCTGAATGCAGGAATTAGATTTGATTGTTATTATTTCTATGTTTGAGGTTCTACAGAAGAATGGTTCTCATAGAAGATTCCTCTATTGGTTCTGATAGGATGAAGATTACAATATTGTACTCAGAAACAAGTGAACCGAATGAATCGGAAATTTCGCATATTGTAAGATTGTTGCATATGAAGTATATTTTCTGCCTGTTGATACTCCAGTGATATGTTTCCTATTATGGTTTCCTAGATAGACGGTTACTGCTAACAAGGGAGCTACTCAACCACGAATTCATTTGATGATTAAATTAAGATACATTTGACAACTGATACGAATTTTCTATGAGGTGCTTGTAGCTTACTTTCAAATTATTTTCCATTTTTGTGAAATTATTTCAGATTGTTTCAGCATAGATGTGGGGGGGTTATTGATCAAAAACGTTTTACAGTCCCCTGTGAAACAATTGGAAAACACAAAATATACCAATATGCAGTGCTCCCTCGTTAAGCCGCCACCTTCTGTGCAGTCGGTAGTTCGGCGGTATAACGAGTTTGGCGATAAACTGAGAGACATTGAAAACCGGAAGTCATGTGATTAAATGAAAAGATAAACTTTCTCAAATTGTTTCAACTCGACTGACATACATTTTGCACAAAGACATAAGTATAACTAACACATGTTTAATAAATATTTAAATTAGAATAGGTCCGATCAGTTTTCGTTATTAATGTATCGTTATTTACTTCCGTCGTCTGGTACTGTCAAAATAGATTACGACGAAAACATGGAAAATGCTCGTTATGCAACGAATGATGACTCTCCTTTATGAACCAAAGATTGAATCATCTTGTGTTGTTGTATAAAAAGTGTAACTGTATTATTATGTCTCTAAATACATATAATAAAAACGTAGATATTTACCAATTAATACATGGACATTTCCATATTGGCCTGGTTATCATCCCGAGACCCCCATATTGGCCCGAAACGCAGTCGAGAGCCAATATGGGTCGAGGGATGATAACCAGGCCAACATGGAAATGCCCATGTATTAAACTATTTATTACATACTTCCGACATCTAGAAAAGAGACACCCATATTGGTCTGAGACGAAGTCGAGGCCCATATTGGCCCGGGCCATTATGGGCCTCGATATGGAAATGAGCTTGTAGTAATCCAATCACCGGTTATTTTTCCGGGGTGCGAACATATGGTCAGTTTACTTCCGGTCATATTGGTCATACAAAAATGCCTTTATTGGAACTAAGTATGTAATAAAATATGACATTATTGCATCATATCCCAAGTCAAGCTACATGGTTTCTGAAAACGATCTAAGGACGACAATTTTTACTCAGGATTAAAAGTAATCACTAGAAAAGTAAATACGGATAAAATTGATATGTGAAAAATATTGAACAATACAACACAAAAAAGCTTAAAAATAGCAAAAGCGTAATCAGAAGTCGTAATTTGAAGGACAAACAATACAATTTCCAAAAGAAAATGGACAAAGAGACAAACAATGATCCTCAAAATCCTATGCAGAAAAAGAAAGGTTGAGCACCACGAACCTTCCTAAAAACGAGGAAAAACTCAGTTGCTCCGGAAGGAGAATCAGTTCTTGTTCCACTAGTGTATGCACATTGTATTACTCTTGTAAAAATTGGCGATGCGTTATGAATGACGAAAGGACAGAATTGTGATTACGACAAATGGAACACATCCGTGGTCATATATGACGCAGACATTCCAGAACACTTTACCATGTCATAGTGTCCACCATAACATTTTCAAAGTGATGATTTCAACTTAATCGCTAGGAACCCATTGTTTCAGAAACTATGGGTAAAGGAGATTGTTTTTACCATTTGACTTTGTGGGAATCCGCATTGTTCATTCTTTTTTATGGATGAAACTATCTTTGTACTTACTAATGCTGTTTGTTGACATTGTAATCTGTGCTATCATTGAGCTACCTCATTATATATTGTGATTAAATCCTTAATGTGTGTAGGAGGCGTCGTGGATGCGAACGTACGTGAGTTATATTAATCGCTGAGTTTGTTTATGTGATTGTGTTTAATGCCACTTTCAACAATTCTTCAGTTATATCGTGGTGATCAGTTTTATTGGTGGAGGAAACCGAAGTACCCGTAGAAATACAAAAACCTCCTGCAAGTCACTGACCAATTTTATCACATAATGCTGTACCCCTCGTCTTGATTGGGATTCGAACTCACAACAGCAGTGGTGATAGGCACTGATTCCATAGGAAGTTGTAATTCCAACTACCACACGATCACGGCCACGACGGCCCCTCAATTAATCGTTGCGTATCACAACTTAACTTAGATTCCTGTTCGTGACAAGGTGCACTCGATTTATTAGGATTTGATAAAGTTTATTAGTGACATTTGGTCAATCAGTTCCTTAATTAATAAAAGATACCGCGCGATATGACAGTAATATGTTTAATCTGGCGTTACACACGCATAACCCATTACGATAAAACCATTCTCTTTTAGATGTACCAACAAAAACATAGATATTTAATTTAGTGCGCATGACGCGTTTATGAAATAACCATCAACATGTATTCTATTAAAGGTTAGAGAAACTCGAAGGGGCGTTTAAGAATTAATAATCCAGAAACACGTGCAACATTGTGCACAAGACACAGAACGAAATCAAACAAAACCACAACCACAACACAGAAAACTAAAAAGATGAATAACACGGACCCCATCAAAAACATGGATGAACCATGGTGCACATGTAAGGTATGCAAGTTCATGATTCTCACAAGACACCCGCAGTGTTACTCATATAGTGTAGATTGGTAAAAGTCTTGTCGTTGATAGAGGAAAGAAAAAAATCTACATAAAAGGAGAAAGATGCAATGCCATTTGAGATATTGATATTTCGTAATGTCAATCAATTTGCGATGACGATCGTAGCATTATTGTAACGAACATTAGATATATCATTTTATTATTCTCTGTTCAATCTAAACATGTAATATCTTAGTATTGATGTAGCAGTTATATATTACAATGATTAACCATCTGATGGCCGGGAAAATATTGCAACGCTTAACCATCCGATGGCCGGAGAAAGCATGGACTACCACAGCAGACGGAATTCACACAAGCTTGGCAGACACAATTACACCAACAGTTTAATTTACAGAAGGCACAAACGTTGAATCTTCGTAGTTTCATCTTGTTTCCTGAATGAAGAAAAGGGACAGAGTAAGATTTTAACTACAGTTTTGTTCTACTTGATTTACCTTTCGTAACTACTATTCATGTTTCGTAACTACTATGCATGCTTCGTAACTACTATTCATGTTTCGTAACTACTATACATGCTTCGTAACTACTATTCATGTTTCGTAACTACTATACATGCTTCGTAACTACTATACATGCTTCGTAACTACTATGCATGCTTCGTAACTACTATACATGTTTCCTTTTTATTTAATAATTATAAAACATAAATTGCATGTGTAATGGTGAACATGATCGCCTCTAGTGTGAAAGATCACGAGTTCGATCATCGGTCGTGTAAAGGAGACTGTGACTTCAGAATTGGTGTTTAGCGCGTTAAACAGGCATCGTAAAGGAGTAAAAACAAATACTAGTAATCAGTGACTATAACATTGTTGCCTGGTGTATCTCTGATATAGCACGCATCATAAAGGATCTCAGGATAGTGACTCGTAGTTTGTCAGTGACTTTCGACAGGTCGATGGATACTCTGGTTTCCTTCACTAATAAAACTGACAGCCACGATATAACTGAAATATTGTTGAAAGCGGCGTTAAGTACAATAAAAATACCATAACTTGATTGCATGATCAAAATATACTCATGTTCCGTAAGCTACAAAGATGAGGGGGGGGGGGGGGGGGGGTTGGGTTATTGATCAAAAACGTTTTACAGTCCCCTGTAAAACCATTGAAAAACACAAAATATACCAATATGCAGTGCTCCCTCGTTAAACCGCCACCTTCTGTGTAGTCGGTAGTTCGGCGGTATAACGAGTTTGGCGATAAACTGGGGGACATTGAAAACCGGAAGTCATGTGATTAAATGAAAAGATAAACTTTCTCAAATTGTTTCAACTCGACTGACATACATTTTGCACAAAGACATAAGTATAACTAACACATGTTTAATAAATATTTAAATTAGAATAAGTCCGATCAGTTTTCGTTATTAATGTATCGTTATTTACTTCCGTCGTCTGGTACTGTCAAAATAGATTACGACGAAAACATGGAAAATGCTCGTTATGCAACGAATGATGACACTCCTTTATGAACCAAAGATTGAATCATCTTGTGTTGTTGTTTAAAAAGTGTAACTGTATTATTATGTCTCTAAATACATATAATAAAAACGTAGATATTTATCGATTAATACATGGACATTTCCATATTGGCCTGGTTATCATCCCGAGACCCCCATATTGGCCCGAAACGCAGTCGAGAACCAATATGGGTCAAGGGATGATAACCAGGCCAATATGGAAATGCCCATGTATTAAACTATTTATTACATACTTCCGACATCTAGAAAAGAGTCACCCATATTGGCCTGAGACGAAGTCGAGGCCCATATTAGCCCGGGCCAATATGGGCCTCGATATGGAAATGAGCTTGTAGTAATCCAATAACCGGTTATTTTCCCGGGGTGTGAAAATATGTTCAGTTTACTTCCGGTCATATTGGTCATACAAAAATGCCTTTATTGGAACTAAGTATGTAATAAAATATGACATTATTGCATCATATCCCAAATCAAGCTACATGGTTTCTGAAAACGATCTAAGGACGACATTTTTATGACAACTAATTAAATTACAATTTTTACTCAGGATTAAAAGTAATCACTAGAAAAGTAAATACAGGTAAAATTGATATGTGAAAAATATTGAACAATGCAACACAAAAAAGTTTAAAAATAGCAAAAGCGTAATCAGAAGTCGTAATTTGAAGGACAAACAATACAATTTCCAAAAGAAAATGGACAAAGAGACAAACAATGATCCTCAAAATCCTATGCAGAAAAAGAAAGGTTGAGCACCACGAACCTTCCTGAAAACGATGAAAAACTCAGGTGCTCCGGAAGGAGAATCAGTTCTTGTTCCACTAGTGTATGCACATTGTATTACTCTTGTAAAAATTGGCGATGCGTTATGAATGACGAAAGGACAGAATTGTGATTACAACAAATGGAACACATCCGTGGTCATATATGACGCAGACATTCCAGAACACTTTACCATGTCATAGTGTCCACCATAACATTTTCAAAGTGATGATTTCAACTTAATCGCTAGGAACCCATTGTTTCAGAAACTATGGGTAAAGGAGATTGTTTTTACCATTTGACTTTGTGGGAATCCGCATTGTTCATTCTTTTTTATGGATGAAACTATCTTTGTACTTACTAATGCTGTTTGTTGACATTGTAATCTGTGCTATCATTGAGCTGCCTCATTATATATTGTGATTAAATCCTTAATGTTTGTAGGAGGCGTCGTGGATGCGAACGTACGTGAGTTATATTAATCGGTGAGTTTGTTTATGTGATTGTGCTTAATGCCACTTTCAACAATTCTTCAGTTATATCGTGGTGATCAGTTTTATTGGTGGAGGAAACCGAAGTACCCGTAGAAACCCCAAAACCTCCTGCAAGTCACTGACCAATTTTATCACATAATGCTGTACCCCTCGCCTTGATTGGGATTCGAACTCACAACATCAGTGGTGATAGGCACTGATTCCATAGGAAGTTGTAATTCCAACTACCACACGATCACGGCCACGACGGCCCCTCAATCAATCGTTGCGTATCACGACTTAGCTTAGATTCCTGTTCGTGACAAGGTGCACTCGATTTATTAGGATTTAATAAAGTTTATTAGTGACATTTGGTAAATCAGTTCCTTAATTAATAAAAGATACCGCGGCGATATGACAGTAATATGTTTAATCTGGCGTTACACACGCATAACCCATTACGATAAAACCATTCTCTTTTAGATGTACCAACAAAAACTAAGATATCCAATTTAGTGCGCATGACGCGTTTATGAAATAACCATCAACATGTATTCTATGAAAGGTTAGAGAAACTCGAAGGGGCGTTTAAGAATTAATAATCCAGAAACACGTGCAACATTGTGCACAAGACACAGAACGAAATCAAACAAAACCACAACCACAACACAGAAAACTAAAAAGATGAATAACACGGACCCCATCAAAAACATGGATGAACCATGGTGCACATGTAAGGTATGCAAGTTCATGATTCTCACAAGACACCCGCAGTGTTACTCATATAGTGTAGATTGGTAAAAGTCTTGTCGTTGATAGAGGAAAGAAAAAAATCTACATAAAAGGAGAAAGATGCAATGCCATTTGAGATATTGATATTTCGTAATGTCAATCAATTTGCGATGACGATCGTAGAATTATTGTAACGAACATTAGATATATCATTTTATTATTCTCTGTTCAATCTAAACATGTAATATCTTAGTATTGATGTAGCAGTTATATATTACAATGATTAACCATCTGATGGCCGGGAAAATATTGCAACGCTTAACCATTCGATGGCCGGAGAAAGCATGGACTACCACAACAGACGGAATTCACACAAGCTTGGCAGACACAGTTTAATTTACAGAAGGCACAAACGTTGAATCTCCGTAGTTTCATCTTGTTTCCTGAATGAAGAAAAGGGACAGAGTAAGACTTTGAACTAAAGTTTTGTTCTACTTGATTTACCTTTCGTAACTACTATTCATGTTTCGTAACTACTATGCATGCTTCGTAACTACTATTCATGTTTCGTAACTACTATACATGCTTCGTAACTACTATTCATGTTTTGTAACTACTATACATGCTTCGTAACTACCATGCTTCGTAACTATTATACATGCTTCGTAACTACTATACATGTTTCCTTTTTATTTAATAACTATAAAACATAAATTGCATGTGTAATGTGTGAAAGATCACGAGTTCGATTATCGGTCGTGTAAAGGAGACTGTGACTTCAGAATTGGTGTTTAGCGCGTTAAACAGGCATGGTAAAGGAGTAAAAACAAATACTAGTAATCAGTGACTATAACATTGTTGCCTGGTGTATCTCTGATATAGCACGCAGCATAAAGGAGTAAAATTGTTGCCTAGTGCTTCGCCGAACCAAGACTGGTTGGCTCAGGATAGTGACTCGTAGTTTCTTTTCTCATTCTGCGTAGTAAATTTAATGTACAATTATGGCTTTCGCTAAAAGTTAGCATCCATAATTATCGAATTCAGAAAGAGTTATTTCCCAAAGGACGAATGACTGAGGGAAATCAACTTTTTTCTATATTTAATAATTATGGTTATTAACTTTTTAAGGACATAATGGTATTATTCTATTGTACTAAACTACAGAGAAGCAACAAAAGACAACAAACCAAAGCCGATAAAGAATGGACAGTGTTTGTATATTGAATGCACTCTAAAAATAATCTGCGATTCATTTTCATTTAACATTTTAATACAATAATCGTTATATTAACAAATCACACTTCGTGTTGCTGTTAATGACACAAATATCATCCGATATAGTTTTTGGCTTGGTTTGGTTTATTGTGTTTAACGGCACTTTCAACAATATTTCAGCTTTATCGTGGTGGTCCGTTTTATTGGTGGAGGAAACCACTGACCTGCCGTAAGTCACAGTCAAAGTTTATCACATAATGTTGTATTGAACACACCTCGCGTGAGCGGCATTCGAACTCACAACGTTACGTTAGTGGTGATAAGCACTGATTACAGAGGTAGTTGAAAATTCAAGTAGATGAAAATTCAACTACCATACGATCACGGCCACGATGCCCCCCATCCGATAAGGAAATGCAGCAGTATAAATAAATAACCACAGATAGCATAAATAAAACATGTGCCACTTACCAAAAAAAATGGGAATAAAAACGCAGTAAGAAATGTTCGAAGATACCAAAGGGATGAACAGAAATCGTAAATCTAAGATACCAAAGGGATGAACAGAAATCGTAAATCTAAGATACCAAAGGGATGAACAGAAATCGTAAATCTAAGATACCAAAGGGATGAACAGAAATCGTAAATCTAAGATACCAAAGGGATGAACAGAAATCGTAAATCTAAGATACCAAAGGGATGAACAGAAATCGTAAATCTAAGATACCAAAGGGATGAACAGAAATCGTAAATCTAAGATACCAAAGGGATGAACAGAAATCGTAAATCTAAGATACCAAAGGGATGAACAGAAATCGTAAATCTAAGATACCAAAGGGATGAACAGAAATCGTAAATCTAAGATACCAAAGGGATGAACAGAAATCGTAAATCTAAGATACCAAAGGGATGAACAGAAATCGTAAATCTAAGATATCAAAGGGATGAACAGAAATCGTTAATCTGAGATACCAAAGGGATGAACAGAAATCGTAAATCTGAGATACCAAAGGGATGAACAGAAATCGTAAATCTAAGATACCAAAGGGTTGAACAGAAATCGTAAATCTAAGATACCAAAGGGATGAACGGAAATCGTAAATCGAAGAAGGACACACAACGCAATGGTCAAAAGAAACAGGACAAATGAACAAACAACAATCTACAAAACACTACACAGAAAACTAAAGATTGAGCAACATGAACCCCATTAAAAACCAAGGTGAATCAGTTGCTCCGGAAGGGTACGCAGTTTCAGCTCCACTAGCGACACCTGTCGTGATACTCTTTTTACAAACCCTGTAATAAGTCATGAATGAGGAAAAGACCGGATTGTGATTACGTCAAACAGAACATATGTGACAGATATTCCGTAACGATAAAGCGATCGTAAAACAAGATACTACTAAGAATCCTTGGTTCAGTAGCATCCTTGTTATCAGCAACCATCTATCAAGGGTATCATGATAGTTTTAAGTGGGGGATAGTTGCATAGAGGGTAGAGAGGTCAAATGTTTAGTTGCATGAGGAGAGTGAGCTTCATTATATTTTGTAACAGATATCTATAATTTCTCAGAATCCACATCGAATACACATTAAGTATCTGATGTCACGGCAACTCTGATCGATGATAGATGTTAATAAAAAATGAAAGAGGTTTCGTGGAACATTTGACAGATCCAGCTATATAACGTTGTTTGTAAGGACACTTGTTTAATTTAGGAATCCAGTAGAGTGACGGAAAATCCAGTTCTTCATCACTGGTTGAAATTCCAAATTCCCAATCATCGTGTTACTCGATCTTTAGTTTTATTTATATGTTTTGTAGATCGTTGTTTGTCCCTTTGTACTTTTTCTTTTGGCCAATGTGTTGTGTGTTCTTCTTCGATATACGGATTCTGATTACCCCTTTGGTATCTTCAAACTCTTCTTCCTAGATTGCATATTGTCAATTAGAAAACTATGTATATTAATTGTTGATTGTCCCTTTGTCCTTTTTCTTCTGTCGACATCCCCCGCCCTTACTCAAGAAAAAAGAATAAATAAAAATATATATGTTCTTAATGTGGATTAGTTCTTATTTTGGTTTTAAAGATATTTCTTGCTAACCTAATACTACCAAAGATTATCATTCTGAGTTCAATTTGGCAGTGATTAATGATAAAAAGAAAAAGAAAAAAAAGATAAATAAAATATTAAAACATGTTACTATAATACATCGATCTTATTATTCACCATGGTGTTTATAAGGCCATTGCGAAAATTGAAATAATAAACAAAATTTCCGAAAGAACAATGGAAATTTAGATGATATATAAAATACTTACCTGTAGATCTATTTCTGTTTGATCTTCCTTCTGATGTTATTATAAGAAATGCTAAGGCAGTTAAGAAAACATGTACAATAGTCAACTTCATGTCGCCAATATATTGTTCAGTGTGAAAATATGTACATATAAATATAAAGAATCGTTCAATGTAAAGGTAAAGGAACACATTAACCTTAAACAGTAAAACAAGTATTACATTTGAGTTATATGTTTGTTGTTTTTATTACATTTCAACAAAAGGATCTTGATTTTATTGTTATTTCAAAACGTAATAGCTCAACATTTACTTGAGGGGGCTATGAATGATGGCATAGGACCAACAACGAGAATCTTATCGACTATATATATATAATGTTCTTGTAATCTTCGTTATTGAGAAAAATCCCCCTATTATTTACACAGCTATGAAAACTGCACTGTTTTAACTTCAAGACAAATAGTTACTCTTTATTTATAATTTCTATTTATGGCAGTTTCCGTGTTCCATAAAATATTCACCAAAAATAGGAATGATGAATTGAAAGGGGGTCTACCTTGTTTATTTATCATGTAAAGTAATATGCTTTACGTACTTGACATACACATTTATTTGAGGACTAAAATCAACATTTTTGCAAAACAGAACATTTATACAAATAATATGCAGCCGATCAAAAATATGTTCTATTGTGTAAATTGTAAGATCTATGTAGCTCACTTGATTTATACAAACAATTAATAAAACTAAAAATGATAAGTGTTCAGCAAATATATCTGTTTGAAAAGTGCAGGGAGGAATTCCATAACGAAATTAGAGGTTATGGTAAACGTTAGGGTTATGGTGCTTAACGCTATTTTCAACAATGTTTTAGTTATAGTATGGTGGTCAATTTTATTGGTGCTGGAAACCGGAGTACCCCAGAGAAAACCACCGAACTGCTGCAAGTCACTGATAAACTTTATCACATAATCACATATCGAATACACCACAGGAACAAATACCCCTTACAATAAGACTTGAATAATAATTCAAACCTTTTGGTACCCTCCTTATCTTGGAAACTGTAAGAACTGCAAATCGGCCCTAGTCAAATCGGCCCCAAGTCAAATCGGCCCCAGTCAAACCAGCCCCAAGTCAAATCGGCCCCATTTTTGTTGTTTACTATTGTCAACATGCAAAGTTAAATAGTTTGAACACTATTCAGCAAAATATTTAAATATATCCAATACGTTTTAATTATTGAAGAATTAAAACTTTCTAGTAAGTACAGTTGTGTTTTGTACCAGTAAATGTTTACCATTGATGCGAAAATAAACTAAATATAAAGTTGGTCAATTACTTAGTTGTTGGTTTTCTATTACCGTATAACTAGTCCGAGATTCCTCTGTCGTCTAACGGCGTATATGGATTTGCTGTAGCCAACCAAATCCATATACGCCGTTAGACGACAGAGGAATCTCGGACTACCGTATAACTAACTTGAATTCTTGGCTTGGTTATTTAGATGCCCTCTTTTTATTAAAAGGCCAATTTATAGACAATAGAAAAAATCATCAAAGAATGTTCCTAATCAACATAAAGATCATTATATAATTGCCGCCAATCACGTTTTATGTAAATTGCTAATTACTTAATTATGCCATAAATTAATCATTAATTAATTTCTTTGATTCTTACAAAAGAATCCGCTCACCAATAAGATTTAAATTTTACATCTTTTAACTAAAAATATTAATATATAATTTTTATTTATTTATTTATTCTTTTTTATTTTTATTTTTTTGGGCTGATATGACTTTCATTTTGAGGCCGATTTGACCTGGGGCCGATTTGACTTGAGGCCGATTTAACTGGGGCCGATTTGACTGGAGCCGATTTGACTTGGGGCCGATTTGACTGGAAATCGGTCACATGACCCTTCGGCAAATTGACTTGCAATGCAAATATCTCAAGATTCCACATTTGACATTTTTTTTTAAAGAACATTTTGCGTTGTGTTGAAAACTCTCGGCAACCTCAATCGACGTTGTATCTTGAGGGTATGGCAAAAATGATCACAAATGGCATAATTTACAAAACACCGAAAACCTATTAAAAAAATCTGAAATATCTATAATTTGCATGCTAAATGATAAATAGTGTATGCAAATAGAATAATTCAGTGTTAATAGCAGAAAATTCCAAATTCACAGGAGTTATAAGGATACATCATACTTTTCTCTTTCTATTTTCGATTATTTTACTGTTACTACTTGCAAAATGTACACACCTATGCATTTTTCTTGCAAATTAGGACACTCTTTTCAACTTTTAAAATATAATTGGATTCCATGTGTCAAAACTAAACGTTTGTTTACAACATTGCTGATTTCTGTCAAAATCTCGTTGAAATTGTAATAACTTCCGTGTCATGTGACTCAATATGTCGGACATGTCGAATGTCACGTGATATGGTATAGAGCATACTGCTTGGCGAATTGGAACTGCATTTTGAGACTGGATCATAGTTGTCTGATGCTATTGTCCGTTGTTTGTCGTAATCTCCACAAAGTATGATTTTCAATGATTTTCTAAAGCGAGTTCCACTTATACAATAAAGAAAGAAATTGACACATCTGTTCACATACAGTAAATAAAAGGACAGCGAGGAAATCAAATGTTTTATGCTTCTTTCATTTGCATTAGTTTCCAGAAATGTAATATTTAATTCAAGTGTGGTGTACACAGAAAATGGAAGTGTGCACAAGATGATCGTAAACGAGGCAACCAATAACATAATAGCTATTTGCCGACGCTTCGAGTGTCCGCGTTGCTGATTGGTTGTTGAGCGTCTGGCATCACTCTGTTTAATCTCTGATAGTTTACTATTGTATATCTTATCTGACGCTCGTATATAACTTATTATTATACAGTTACTAATTATTATGATGATAAATGAAATACAAAGAAATCCGTTATGCAGCCATGGCCACACTGTTGTCCAAAGTACGTGGAAAAACTCACTGGTAGGTGAAACAAAGCATAAAAAATCTCGGCGTGATATAGGTGTAATGTTGGAAGTGATCAAGAAATGAACATCTTTTATGATCACAATTAACACTATAACTGCACAAACTTCTTTAGCTTTCTTGATAGTGCACCATTTCGAAGCTTTCATTGGGAACAGAATTGCGAGAGCTCGTTCGGTAGTCATACCAGCTGTCAGGAGAATGCCGAGATCACTGGTCATCCAGCCAGTAAAATTGAAAAACTTGCACATGATATGAGCACCTTGGCCTCTATATATTATTTCAGGGAAATTTGCATTAATCCAGTGAACTGTTAACAGAATAAGCAAACTAGATATATCTAAGCCGGATGTTAGAGCTATGAAAAACGATGTCGAGACAAACCGGAAGTAGATACTGCGCATGACTTTTATAACAAAAATGTTACAGACTGTTCCCACAAGTATAAGTAAAGGAGGCAGGAACTCATCCAAGGCAGTAGTAAAATTGTCAAAGGCAAAAGTTGAATTCGAGTTAGAGGAATTTAAAAACCAAGTTGTGGTCGGATATGACATCGACTCAAATTTATTTGTATTTGAAAGTCCCATCTTGTTTTACTAGTTTATTTCCAGTGTAAACACAATCCTGTAAAGAAAGCAAAGATATTTTTAACACCAATATCACAGATTGTGTTCTACATATCTTGTTACATTTTTACTTCAGATTCCAATTTGCTCTGAAGTATCCCTATGAAATTCTGTTTTGACTATCCAGGAAAATATCTAAAACTATAATTACACATAAAGCTATACTCTATAATTACAATATACTCTATTCCATACAATATTATCACAGCTGTTTCAATATATTCTTTAACAATGAATTCCATTTCTAGTATTTTATTTTCTTTCATTTTTCTTTGAAATTCTTTGTCCTTTGTTCTGATATACAACAGGATTTGTAAATTGTAAATGCCTATATTTCTAAAAAAAAATTAGGTGAAAATATTCTTTGTCAGAATACTAAATGTTGAAGTCTGATATTGTTTTCAAATTTGATTTTCTTTAACATTTCATTAACTTTATTCCAAAAAATGTCTAAATATTTACATGACAAAAAATGATCATAATCTTTTATACTTTACAAACATTACATAAACTGTCAGTTGATATTTTAGATTTCCAAGTAAAATGTCCAAAAATGTATGTTTTTGATAATATTGTAAAATAATATTTTCCTTTTTTATATTAATATTATAGATTTCACAGATTTTTCTTCTGATAATACCACATACCACTCTTTAGTTTTTTTAATGGTTATGGTGTTTAACGCCACTTTCAACAATTTTTCAGTTATTTCGTGGTGGTCAAATTTATTGGTGGAGGATACCGGAGTACCCGGAGGAAACCACCGACCTGTCACAAATCGGTGAGAAACTTTATCACATAATGTTGTACCAAGTACACCTTGCCTGTGTGGGATTCGAACTCACAACGTCAGTGGTGATAGTCACTGATTGCACAGGTAATTGTAAATCCAACTACTATACGATCATGTCCAAGGCGGTCCCACTCTTTATGAATTGTCTTTTACAGTCGACAAAATTCACTAAAACATTAATTTTATTTTTCAATTTTTCCATCAAATAATCACGCGACACCCTCCACAATGTGTTGGTCAAATACAACGAAAACACCAACTCTCTATAAAGTAATTTGTTCTCGTCATGACAGAGTTGAACATTTGCTTAGACGCCGACCATTTAACATAATATATGGTTTTTTCCCCAATTTTCTGTGGCCAAATTTTACAGAAAAAAATATCTTGTCTTGAAGAATGGAAAAACCAGCTGACCCTGCAGCACTCAACAAGATATTTGAGTAGAATTTAAAGAAAAATTTCTGAATACAAACAACAAGTAACAAACAACATATATGAAACAAGTAATTACAAATCAGACAGACCGTAGGTGAACATTTGGGACAATTGAAAAGCTTGAAATATCCAAATATAAATGAAAATTGATATGACGTATCAGGTATGCCAATACAAATTGCCGTTTTATTTTTGTTAATTCTTATCTAATTTGGCTTTCTGAATATTAAAAATATGAAAATATCAAGTAAAAACACTTTTTGCTGATGGAAATGTATTAGATAAGAGAATAATCTCTTTTTTATTTCCTCAATAAAGCATATACATAGGAATAAATCTTCAGAAAAAATTCTTAAAAATCCAGTTTTCAAATCAACAATTTCTTTTCTAGATGTTTATTAATATATGATATATACGAACTCTGACAATTAATTTCAAAAAATTTGGTCCATTATTAAAAAAAATGTTACCCATTAGGTCTCTATATTAATTATTATGAAGTGTAGAAATCTGGATGGAGTGAGTACAAATAACAGACTGTATGTACCATGTGACACCGTATATTTAAATATTAATAACAATTGACTATCACCTTAATGGTCAGTTAATGAGTAGCATTTTAATATTTAAATGTACTATGTCACATGGTACAATGAAATATACATTGCAAGCACATGTCTGTTATTTTGTTTTGATGGTTGGACTCTTACACTATTTGTACTCATTCCATGCAGATTTTTACACTCCAGGAAATATAATTAACATAGAGACCAAATGGGTAACATTTTTAATAATGGAAGTTCGTATATATCATATATTAACAAACATCTAGAAAAAAAACTTGTTGATTTAAAAACTGGATTTTTAAGAATATTTTTATCAAGATTTATAGAAGTCAAACGGACTATGTATTGAGAAGTCCAAATTGTGGAATCTTAAAGATAATCAACTCGACCCTTTGATTTTTCTTCAAAATAAAGTTGAATTTCCCATGAATCAAAATAACGTTAAGGGACCGACAATTTAACGCGTTACTTTCGGGGGGAGGGGGGCATTTTTATTTCACGCGATATCTTTTTTCACATAACAAATCGATCATTATTTTTTTCACATGAAAAATCAGTAATTCTTTTTTTCACATGAAATATCGGTAATTCGTTTTTCATTTTTTTTTATATCTTTTATTCTCAATATTTAATTTTCATTAGAATTAAAAATAATCATCGGAGTATTTTATCAGGTGTTCACTCAGTACAAGCAGTAACAAGTTTTCCGAGAGAGCTAAAGTATTGTAATTAATTGGTCTATAATTTTTTGGATCCATTTTATCACTTTTGTTTTTGTAAACCGGTTTTATATTACTCATAAGCCAATTATCAGGAACAATTTCTGTTTCGAAAATAAAATGAATAATTGCTCATAAATTTCTATGAATATATTTGTTGTTAATTTCGGCAGAGGGCATTTGAGCGCTTCGATAGGACATTTGAGCGAAAAAAAATCGGACGTTTGAGCGCCAAAGTATAACCCATTTGAGCGCCGGATTTTTAACCCATTTGAGCGAAAATAAAAAACACCATAGCCCATTTGAGCGAATTATCAATCTCAATACCTCTTCTCTTCGCCAGACTTAGCAGTCTCATAACAACTAGTGTTAAGAGATTAGACGTATTCCGTTACCCCTGGTTACCACGGAGAGGTAGAAGTAGGATGTTAAGCAGGATCTAATATTAAAAAAATATGTATTTATATAACACAGAGAAATATACATTACAACAATCTAAAAGTTTTTTGCCACACCCGTTTTGTATAGGATTATAACTTTTCCTCTTACGTAGAATATACAGTTAGTCAAGCGTCAGTACATCATTTTCTATAAATCTCGCTGCATCATTTTCGTTATTTTCTGAAGAAAAAAAAAGTCGTCTTCGTCTGCAGTTCGTCCGTTATAGCCTCCGATTAGGGCTATATACTTGTAATTTATTGAAAAATTATTATACTCATTTTCTATCTCTCTAAAGACATCATGAGAAGAATAGACAGTATTTTCAGTATAAACAATACCAAAAATAATATCTTGATCTAGATTTACTAAGTCTGAAGAAACTTTAAACCAAAGAACGTATTTATAATTTGTATGTAATGGTTTTATTTTACTTGCAATTTCTTGTCTATAACCAAGTATAATGCCTCCAGATCTATTTTTAGCTACCATCTTTTTATGTTTCATACCCTTCTCGTTTAACTATGTCAATGTCGTCAGTTTATGTTTCTACTAAGCATAGTATGTCATATTTCCTTATCATTAATTCTAAATAGTTCAACATTTTCTTAATTCCACAACAGTTAAGACCTATAATACATTGTTAACATTTGTACAATTAACATTTTTATTATCAATACTAATGTCTTGATCAGAAATATTACAAGTGTTACTATTTGTGTCGTTCAGACACTTAGGACTTGCCTCGATAGACAGTATTCAGTGCCGTCTTAATGCACGGGCATGCTGGGCAGTTGCCCTGGGCCCCCATGCTAATCTGTGCACGGCATGTTTTTTTTAAATGTTTTTACACGAATTTTGTTGAAAGTATCAGTACAATAGATATATGTTTAATTTTATCGACCATTTACATTTTTATTCTTGTGAGTGATTGGTGTAGGTAGGGGCCCCAGTGCACTGCTTTGCCCGGGGGCCTATAATGCTGTTAAGACGGCCCTGCCAGTATTGTCCCTGTTGTCAACACTCTGTGTGCGTGCTAAGACTCGATCTCGGCTTTGTGGAGGGTGGTTTACCATTTCGTTTGTTGGCATGTACCGTTTGCCATTGATAAAAGTTTGTCTCTTGTCGTGGTAGCCAGTTTGTCATCCCTTTTAGCTTTTATAACTGGGTAGAGCTGTTCGTCTATTCTCAATTTCAGCTGGAAGCTGTTCATATAAACTGAAAGGTTTACCACGTAGCTTAAAGGCATTAAAATTGCACCAACATTTCTTGTTAAATACTACAGTCAGATTATTATTATTGTTATTTTCATCTTTCAATGTCATTTTTTCTACAAAATCTGGCAACATAAAACTAAAAACTAAAGCATAACTCAAACCCCTCCTTTCCCCCATAAAAAAATTAATAAAAGTCCCAATATACAATGTCCAAAATGTTTTAGAATGTACGTTTTTTTAACATAAAATTAAAATGTTTAGATATTTGACTTACCTGCCATCAATAACCGAATACAACGAACATTTTTGTGCAAAGTCTTCGCTATATCATGATATCAGATCAATATTATTTTCCCTCAAATTAAATCCCTCAAGTTTAATCTGTTTAAATTGATACAGGAAATTAAATCAGCATGTTCCCTCATCTAATTGATACTTAAATAGTAATAGTTAGTTTACCTGCTTAATTTACCTGTCATTTTAATGACTATTTGGAGCAGGTGTGCAATATCCGTATAAGCGATGAGTTAACAAATTAAAAAACAATTACATCCTAAATTAGATTTTGTTACAGCTGACAGCATGTGATAAACAAGGTGTGGTATTTATTACATGAAATAGATTAGTTTTATATGATTTAAAAAAAAAAATGTTATCGTTAAAAGTGTGATTATTTTTTTTAAAAAAGGTGACAATGATAACTCCGCAAAAGGGGAGTATGATGTTTAACGCCACTTTCACAAGAGGGACAACGTACGTCATACATCCGGGTATTTTTTTTTATCGAAAACTTTATAATGGCGGACATTTTTCAACCATCTGACAAAATAAAACTCTTTTTATACTATTTTAACAACGAACCTGTATGATAAAAGCCAGACCAAATTACCCTGCGGACTTGTATATATCGATGTAAATATTACCATATATTATATATGGTAATATTTACATCGATAATATTCAAGATGGTCCCTGTAAAGTGAGAAACGAAACACAGCGAAACGAAACGAAATACAATGAAACGAAACAAAACACGACGAAACGAAGCAAAATCTGCAAACTGAGAAACGAAACAGAATATGTAAAGTGAGAAACGAAACGAGATCATACAATGAATTCTAAAAACCTCGAAAATCAATCCTCGACATCTAAGTCCGCTTAAACTATAAGTTCGAGAATATCTAAGAAACTCTTCTTTGCTATCGAGTATGGTTTTTTTTACATGTACGCTATATGTATTTTATTGGGAAAAAGTCGTGTACATTGCCAAATAAAGATAAACATTGCCTGATACCTTATAAATGTATAATAAACAAATTCAATTTTATGATGATAGATGGACATATTAAAATATTAATTGCCATTGTAAATTCACGAAATACTCCATTTGAGTTCATTAAATAGTTCGAAATGACATACATACACTTTAAACGTTAAAACACTTAAAACACACTGACCCGAGCATTGATGTTCTTTTATAAACTAATCCATTATTGTATACATGTAGTTGTAATTTATGAAACTCGACTTTTGAAATAATTAACTCGTTATACTTCTTTGGATACTGGCTCCTCAAATTTTGGAACATAAAAATATAGGGAAAAAATTCTTCGCTGCTCTATTTCGTGAAAAGGCTGTTGTTTCGCCTAATCTGTTGACATTTTTAACAATAAGAAAAGTATTCATCAGCTCCAAGAACAGGTGAAAAATTGCAATGTTTAGAAAAATTTGTTTTGTCATATCAAGTTTGCAATCTAATTAAATTTTTTTAGTCGCCACGTGCTATCACGCGATGACTAAAAACAACCGATAGAAAATAGGGAGCAAGTGCGGAGATCTAATTTTAATTAGATTGATCAAATTTGCAAAGAGGAGATTTGAGAACTATGCTAAAAATAAACTAAAAACGGAATGCCCGTCACCCTCCCTCCATCCCCCCTCTCCCCCCCCCCCCCCTCTCCCCCGGCCGGGATTTTGTCAGAAAATCTATATAGTTTGTCTCTTTGATAGAAATCAAAATGTGTTATTATGCACACCTTTAGTATTATATACGTAAACATGAATCCTACAAATCATTACAGCTCTACCTAAAAAAACAACTGTAAAAGAAGATATTTAGCAGTAGTATGCTCCCTTGACTTTTCGTCGTCAAAGGGGGAGAATAATCCAATTCTAAAGATCAATGCGGCGTGGTCGATATAGATACATTTTCTCAAATATTATTTAATACCTTAAACGTATACCTATATTTTTTTCACTTTCACGCATTCGCCAACACAGATGCCATTAATTTCCCGGGTTCGTTTGAGCGGATTTTGAAAATGTGTAAACCTAATTTATATTTTTCCACTAGGCCTACAACAAATAATTGTGTGTTTAGGCTATACCATTGTGAAAAAGGTTAGGTAGGGGGTAGGAAATAATCTGTATTTTCTTTACATAGGATATATTGGACAGATGTTCATTGGGCACGTCTTATCCTGTTCTAATTTAAAAGGAATCCTCCCTCGGATGATGCAAATTTGCGTGATTATCTACGCACATCTAGCATATACATGTACACGAATGACAGAAATGTTGTATGTCATTCCGAACTTTTCAACGAACTCAAATGGAATATTTCGTCAATATAAAATGCCAAATTAATATTTTAATATGTCCATCTATCATCATAAAATTGATAATCTCGTTGAGATTAGGATTCCGAAGAAATTTTCGGTCATGAATGTCAGGTCAGGATGTAGAAACTGATTAATCTTGTTGAGATTAGGATTCCGAAAATTTCTAGATGTTGAAACTGACCGAAAATTTCTTCGGAATCCTAATCTCAACCAGATTATGTTTATTTTTATTTGGCAATGCACACGACTTTTGCCCAAGTAAAATACATAGCGTAAATGTAAAATACATTATCTTAGATATACTCGAACTTATAACTTAAGCGGACGTAGATGTCGAGGAATGATTTTTGAGGATTGTTAGAATTCATTGTATGATCTCGTTTCGTTTCGTTTCGTTTCGTTTCTCACTTTGCATATTCTGTTTCGTTTCGTTTCTCAGTTTACAGATTTTGTTTCGCTTCGTCGTGTTTCGTTTCGTTTCGTTGTGTTTCGTTTCGTTTCGCTGCGTTTCGTTTTTGTTTCGTTTCTCACTTTACAGGGACCCTATTCAAAAAGCTGTTGTCATTTGTCTAATCATTCTGACAATATTTTCTTTTGATGCTGGATCCAGCATAAAAAAAATACCCGAATGTATGACATACGTTGTCCACCCTGGATCCAGCATCAAAAGGAAATATTGTCGGAATGATTAGACAAATGACAACAGCTTTTTGAATATTATCTATGTAAATGTAGGTTACTTTGGTATGGCTTTTGTCATACAGGTTCGTGGTTAAAATAGTATAAAAATGAGTTTTATTTTGTCAGATGGCTGAACAATTTCCGCCATTATAAAGTTTTCGATAAAACAAATACCCGGATATATGACGTACGTTATCCCCTTTGTTTCAACAATATTTCATTTGTATCAGTTTTATTGGTGGAGGAAACCGAAATACCCGGAGAAAACCACAGACCTGTCACATTTGACCAACGAACTTTATCACATAATGTTGTATCGAGTACACCTCACCATGAGCGGGACCGCCACGATATAATTGAAATATTGTTGAAAGTGACGTTAAGCACCATAACCCTCGCCATGGGCTGGATTCGAACTCACAACTTTAGTGGTGGTAGGCACTGATTGCCCACGTAGTTGTAATCCAAATCATACGATCACGACTACGACGGTCCCTATATAACACCGGATATAGGAAAATCAAATTATATTTTACGCAAATTATACCAAAACGACAAAGATAACCAGTCGAAGAGCAAAATTCATACTTTCTGGACTCCCGACGGCACAATTTTGGTAAAACAATCTGAACATTGAAGAATCCTGAAAATCCAGAAGAATCAAGCTGTAAAGAAGATTTACTAAACGTTTATTGACTACATTTCTTACCGTTCATATTATTGCTTTGATGATATTTAGTTTTGAGATCTTTTTCTGTTGTTTTGTTTGTGTAGCATTTTAAACCGCATTGGTAACCAGTGTAATGGTTAACGTTGTCGCCTCGAGAGCGATAGATCGTGGGTTCGAGCCCCAATCGAGTCAAACCAAAGACTATGCAATTGGTATTTGTTGCTTCTCCGCTAATCACGCAGCATTAAGGACAAAAACGGAGACTGGTTGACTCGGAATCAGGATAATGTGTCCGAGTGGGGCGACATGTCTATCCCCGGACTGTTGTTTCAGTGGGCTAGTACTATAACAATCCAACTTGGTCGAGTACAAAGCTGTCCTCATAGTCATTTCATTGAAAATTAATTTGTTATCGCCAATATATAGCCGAAAAATTGCTGAGTTGGCGTTAAGCAACAATCACTCTATGTTGCATTTTGTGTATTTTCATTTATTTTCTTCTATTGTTTGTGTATATGTTCTGTTTCCCAATACACGTTAAATTTACTCACATTATCCTACTACGATGTTTATGTAGCGTAAAACTGACCTTTCGTTATCAGCTTGGGTATTCTCGGATATCAAATATCATATGCCCACAATTACATATACGTGACAGACTAAATACGTTACGTCATCACCTTCCATTTTCGATTTATTTCATTGCTTTGGTTGGTTGGTTGGGTTTATGGTATTTAACGCCACTTTCAACAATATTTCAATTATATCGTGACGGTCAGTTTTATTGGTGGAGGAAACCGGAGGAGCCGTGAAAAAAAACACCGATCTGTCGCAAGTCACTGCCAAACTTATTGTTTTGAAATGCTAAACAATACTCTCTTTTCGTGTCTGATCTCCCCTAAATTTAAAATGAATAAATAACATTCATAATACACACCATAGAAAACCGAAAGGGCAATCAATACTGGACAATCCAGACACTGGCAACATTGGGCACACAAGACAAAGGACGAAGACAAACAAAACACTACACAACACAGAAAACTAAACAGAACAACAGCACGGACCTCACCAAAACCAGGGGTGAAACCAGGTGCCCGTGAAGGGTAAGCAGTTGCTATTTCTTAAAATACACCAGGCTCAAGCTAGCGACCAATTTCTATCGACCACTAAGCTATCGACCAATAAGGAGATATGTCCCAAAACCCCAAAAATAAAGAAGAGCAAAATGTACTTTTAAAGATTTCTAGCGACCAATAATAAATATATTACTGTAAATGCACATTCAACACATTGAATATAGTAAATATTTCTGGAACTCCCCCCTCCACAATACAAAGTTGACATTTGACGCCCTACTGTCGACCTAAGGTGCAGAATCTCACACAGACACTGACTTCACTTATTTTTCTTATTTATGTACATTTGTGTATATTTTAAACATGTAAAGTGCTTAGAGTAATTGTATTGTTATATAATTTTGAGCCCAAATTTGGTTGCATTTAGTTGTATATGAATCCTTTATGGAGGTCTTGATCATGACCTATAAATACGGAATGTCCCAGAGCATGGCATTTCGCTGCAAGACTTTAACATCAAGTCATTTAAGGCCCGGGCAATGCCTTTGACTTAAATCTCAAGTGAGAAAGAACTTTGCCATCCGTTGGCAGCTTTCCATGGGATATTGATAGGGTCCTCTCAAGAAAAAAAATCCAAATATCAAAGTTGATATTTGACACCATGCTGTGGGCTTGAGATACAGGATACCACCCAGGCACTTAAGTCAGTTAATGGCCCGGGCAATACCTTTGATTTAAACCCCAAGCGAGAAAGAACTTTGCCGTCCGTTGGCAATTTTTCATGGGATATTTATAAGACCCCCCCCTCCAAAAAAAAAATCAAAATATCAAAGTTAATATTTGACACCCAGCTGTGAGCTTGAGGTGCAGAATCCCACCCAAGCACTTAAAGGAAAACTCCATTGTCTTAACAAGTTAGCGTGAAAATTTAAATGACAGTAAATAAAAGACATTTGTGTTAATGAATGTTAAAAATAGTATACTGTAAGGTAGAATTTGGTCATTTAGCACCAAATAATGGGGATCGCCATTGTTCAGAACTCTTCAATGTGAGGAGACAAAAGGCATAATTCATTCTCGGATTATACCTGCAATTAAAGCTCTTCCGAAAGAGCCGTGACGTCACGACGTCGGTATCGTCAATTATATCAGCATTGATCAGTTGCAATTTTACCATTACAAATTATGTAAATCGTAAAATAACGTTGTATCTTTTGATATTTACAAAATCATTATGACTTCATGTCAAGAAAGTGGGAGAAGAATTGTTTTTTTGTAATTACCGATCAGGACTACCTTTGTCAACACATCGACCAGTGACCACGAAAAACACGGGAAAGTACGACAGCATAGGCGACAAAAAAGAAATGTGTACGCATAAAACGAGTTAAAAGTGACAGTTATTTAACCTACGGCCAATCATGGAAAACATACATGGAATTATACTCATTTGTTTTATGAAAATGTAACATGAGATGGGAATATTAAGAAAGAAATTAGGACGATATACAAATTTTTAACATTGTATTGCAGTTCATCTGATATTAAAATATAACCAAAAGGGTTCGATGTTGGGAAGAGTCAGATACATTATTTATTCAACTATTATACATGATCCGTCTCCGTGACTCACCCGAAGAGGTGTCATGGCCGCTTACACTACGACAGGAAATTCCAAATATTCATATTTCTAATTGGGTATATTAATGTTAATAAAGGTGTTTTTTGTTTAATAATTAGTTATATACGAATAAAAAGTTACAATGTATTGAATTATAACAATTGTTCAACTGACTGGAGTTTTCCTTTAAGGCAGTTAAAGGCCCGTGTAATACCTTTGATTTAACTCCCAAGTGAAAAAAGAACTTTGCCGTCCGTTGGTATTTTTTCATGGGATTTTGATAAGGTCCGCCGAAAAAAAATCCAGTTGATATTTGACACCCTGCTGTGAGCTTAAGGTGCAGAATCCAACCCAGGCACTTAAGTCAGTTAAAGGTCCTTTGATTTAAACCCCAAGTGAGAAAAAACTTTGCCGTCCGTTGTCAATTTTTCATGGGATATTTATATTCTCCATCAGTCTAAAAACTACAAAAATCATTTCGAAATTCAAATTTCTGAGGTATTTAGGTCACGTTGGTCATGTGACATACAGTTTCATAAAGATGCTGTTCATATCAACAGGAATATTTTATGATAAGCCCCACCCACACATTTTGTCGGTAGGCACTACCGCAAATGCCGTGTGACGAAAATGCCTGAGGATACTTGTATTCGTACGAGAAAGATTATAAAATGTTCTGTTTTGAATGATTCCTACCTTCATCATGTTTATTTTCACGCAAGAGATTACTTTACTAAAAGGCAGTCCACTTTACCGTTCAGGGGTATTTATGTTATGGGGATGGAAGCTTTTATTTGTATATACGGAAAGTTATTGTTTCCTAAACAGTATGTTCATCCTTTCTTTGGAGAACCGGAAAATAACCTGTTTTACCTTGAACAGTAATGCTTAGTACTTTGTGGTATCGTCGTGTGCCACTCCTACATAGATAAGTAATAGACTAGTCCACGTCGCCCAGAGTATATCAGGAAACCGAATCCAGGTATCAGCGTCAGTGTGTTGATCATTGTTGGACTAAAAACATCTTTTATATTAACTAAGAGAGTTTGGTAAGTGTTATATATTATTCCTTGGATTAAATAGTGATTCCATGTGATAGTGAATATTCTTTAATATTCTGTAATTCCGGAATTCAAATATATCAAGGTATAAGGAAAGTGTTTATGGTTATTTGTGCGATTTGCATGTGTGCAAATGGAACTATAGTGACGGATATATTTGTTGGAAGTGTGTACGTAGCAATTGTAGTATATCTTGTGTTTCTTGTGTAATTGATTCCATTGGATTGCCATGTGCGTTTAGATTAGTGATATTCTGATATACAATTGCAGATTCCTGATGGTGTAGGAAGTGTCATATTGCTAATAGCAAATTGAGTGTGCAATTTGATAGTGTTCAGAAGACTGAATCCTATACTGTGTATATACGTTATAAAAGTTATCAATTCGAATCTATTATATATGTGCCATTTTCGTGGTATCATTTTGCTTGTGCACATTGCATTGTGTTAATGTGACATTTGAATTATTAGTGTATCTTAGCATTTGGAATCCCGATTAAGTCGGTACGAATCCATTGACCGCTTAGGGTTACACGTTACAAATTTGGTGGCAGCGGTGGGATTCCATTGTTAAAAATATTCTGTATATTATTGAGATATGATTGGCTACTTGTGATTGTTATTTAGCATTGTGTAATCTATTTTTTTTTATTGTGTTGAAGTGTTAAAAGATTTGAGAAGAGAAATTTATCATTATAGCTGGTAAGTAGTAGATTAATAGTAGGAAATGTCTGATATAAATAGTGAAATAGGCAATTTGACATCGGCAATAGAACATCTAGAAAATAGTTTGAGACAGAGTTTTGTACATTCGACTCCCAATCCAGATACGCAGGCTAGTGCAATATATAGGAAAATATTTCAAGGAAAAGTGATTCTGGGTTTGCAAGTGCCGTACAAAAGCCAAACACATCATCCGACTCTGTGGAAGAGGATTCAGGTGAAAGTGTGAAAAGTGAAGACAGGGAGCAATTCAATTCTTTTCAAGAGAACTGTGATGAAGTAGTTCAAATGGAAAGTGAAAATCAAGAATTAGTTGTAGAAAGCTTCCCATTCGAACAATCAGATCTGAGAGACGATAACTCAAACGAAGGGCGAAGAACACGACGCCCGCCCGTTTGGATGAAGGATTATTGCTCATAGCCATTTGTGTAGATACTTGTAAATACCTCTGTAAATATTTGGTTTTGTACATAATTTAGCTATGTGTCAAGTTTACTTAGTTGAGAAGAAAGTTCCCGCATGAAGGAACATTTGGAACCCTTTAGTAAAGGAATGATGAGACAAGATTTTATTTATTCTAATAAATTATCAGGAAGTTAATTGGATATTTTGTGTTTTTCTTTTTGAGTCTTTCGGACGAGACTATAAACCGAGGTCCCGTGTTCAGGAAATGTCACAGTCTGAACACGTTAAAGATCCTTCTGTAGAGTTCGTTAAGAGTAGGCTCCTTGGGGCCGCTGCAGAGGCAACATTTGTTAGGGACCCCAAATTTATTCTTTGGCAGTGACACTCTAAATTGCAGACGTTAGTAGGAAAGAAGTTAAAAGTTAGAAATAGAGATATTTGTAATAAGTGAATTAGTGAAGTAGGACATATAGGAATTCAAAAGACGTTTCAGTGTGCTTTGTTCGGACAATAGGAGGAATCTCATGAATAGTGTTTGTGCATAAGAAGAATATTCTAAATATGTGATATGGAAGATGGGAATTTGGACATATAGGTAGACTGTGTGTCTACGGGTAGTGTCTTGTGATGTCATCAGTTTAGACTTGATGGACATTCAAAGTGTTGCCTGACTTTATTGTCAGATGTCGTGTTGCCTGGCTTTATTGTCAGATGCAGTGGTGCCTGACTTAGTGGTCAGATGAAGTATAGCTGTAGATCTATATGGTCAGAAGCTAACTTATACCAAAGTTGATTTGGTATTGTGTAGTAGCAAAGTGGGATAAGGCTTTGTATTGTAATTTATGTCCAATTGAACGGTGTATGCACTGTGATAGAGTTGGGGTATGAAAGAGGACCATTTTGATAGATGATTTCTCAGATGTATTAAATGGGTCATGCGAGGACGCATGAAATTTGAGGCGTGGGTAATGTGACGAAAATGCCTGAGGATACTTGTATTCGTACGAGAAAGATTATAAAATGTTCTGTTTTGAATGATTCCTACCTTCATCATGTTTATTTTCACGCAAGAGATTACTTTACTAAAAGGCAGTCCACTTTACCGTTCAGGGGTATTTATGTTATGGGGATGGAAGCTTTTATTTGTATATACGGAAAGTTATTGTTTCCTAAACAGTATGTTCATCCTTTCTTTGGAGAACCGGAAAATAACCTGTTTTACCTTGAACAGTAATGCTTAGTACTTTGTGGTATCGTCGTGTGCCACTCCTACATAGATAAGTAATAGACTAGTCCACGTCGCCCAGAGTATATAAGGAAACCGAATCCAGGTATCAGCGTCAGTGTGTTGATCATTGTTGGACTAAAAACATCTTTTATATTAACTAAGAGAGTTTGGTAAGTGTTATATATTATTCCTTGGATTAAATAGTGATTCCATGTGATAGTGAATATTCTTTAATATTCTGTAATTCCGGAATTCAAATATATCAAGGTATAAGGAAAGTGTTTATGGTTATTTGTGCGATTTGCATGTGTGCAAATGGAACTATAGTGACGGATATATTTGTTGGAAGTGTGTACGTAGCAATTGTAGTATATCTTGTGTTTCTTGTGTAATTGATTCCATTGGATTGCCATGTGCGTTTAGATTAGTGATATTCTGATATACAATTGCAGATTCCTGACGGTGTAGGAAGTGTCATATTGCTAATAGCAAATTGAGTGTGCAATTTGATAGTGTTCAGAAGACTGAATCCTATACTGTGTATATACGTTATAAAAGTTATCAATTCGAATCTATTATATATGTGCCATTTTCGTGGTATCATTTTGCTTGTGCACATTGCATTGTGTTAATGTGACATTTGAATTATTAGTGTATCTTAGCATTTGGAATCCCGATTAAGTCGGTACGAATCCATTGACCGCTTAGGGTTTACACGTTACAGCCGCTTTAAGGGTTTTGGAAACGAAACCTTCAATGGGCGTGTCCCTTTCCCCACAGTGACACCAGATAATAGGTATGAGAGTCTTCCAGATAATGAATCAATTTTGGAATTAAAATATTTTGAAACCAATTGTTTCAAGTCATAGCTATTATTCCTCTGATTGAAGAAATAATGTTTGTGAGATACTTTTCCAAACTTTAATTAACTTAAGGATGTTTACCAAAAATGGAATTCAAAATATTTTGAAAATTAATTGTTGCATGTCACAACTATTGTTCTTCCAGTTCCATAAATTTATGGTTAAATCAGTTTGCAGATAATTAATAATCTGAGTCTTTCAGCATATTTACTGAAGTTGGAACTGAAATTGTTCCATGTAACCGCTGTGGTTCCCATTACCTTAAATAAGGTTGTCATGTTTTAAAAAAAAATTAATCTAAGATTTATCTAATCAAACGCACCCTTTCGATTGCATAATTCTTACTGCGGAATGGCTTGACACTGGTCTGTCCTTATTTTTATTAAAGTGCTGTAACAACACTTTGGTATCTTCTGACTTTCTTATATCAGAGAAAGATAATCATTAGCTTTTTTAATTCTCTAATTTAAGGTACATGTATCTATTTTATTTATGAGTTAGGTAGTTGGATTACCTAACAACTCATACAAGCCTATATCAACAATACGGCGTGGTTTTGTGCCCGGCTTTGTAAATTACAAAACTGGTGCACTCGACTTGCAGCCGCAAGTTATAAAGTTTACCAGTTGCTTGCCCATGGTCGGTGGTTCTCTCCGAGTACTCCGGCTTCTTCCACTACCAAAACAGGTCGCCATGATATAAGTTGAAATATTGCTGAAAGTGGCGTTAAGACACCAAAAATCAATCAATCTATTGTATTTCATATCTGGACAGCGGTCCTGGTTATTGGGATAGATTACAATTACTGCTACATCGCAGGTCTTATTTTAATTGTTTAATGATAGTGAAACCCTTATGTTTTCCCCCAAAAAGTATACAACTCAGATATATTTCAAATGATTTCTTTGGTTAAATGTAAAGGGTTATAGCTCAATAAACATTTTTTTTTACAAAGTCTGTATATTGACAATGGACGTTAAACAAGAAAAAACAGTTGTGAGGACGAATCAAAAACACAACACACTCGTCACTGTGATGTTTGGACGTCAATGAGTGCTTACAACAGCTCCTACTCGTATGGTAGTTGGATTTATAACTACCTATGCAATCAGTGCCTATCACCACTAACGTTGTGAGTTCAAATCCCGTTCATGGCAAGATGTACTCGATACAACATTATGTGATAAAGGTTGTCAGTGACTTGAGACAAGTTGGTGGTTTTCTCCTGGTACTCGGGTTTCCTCTACCAATAACACTAACTGCAATATTATTGAAAGAGGCGTTAAACAACATAACCCTGACCCCCTAAATATTTACATATTTATTTTTTGTATTCAACAATCAACAATCAATTAATTACTGTAGTTTCATTTATTTTCGTATGAATCGATTTTTGTGAATAAATAGGTAGTGAGATTTTCGTGGATAAATAGATAGTGATATTTTCATGAATAAATAGGTAGTAAGATTTTCGTGGATAAATAGGTGGTGAGATTTCCATGGATAAATAGGTAGTGAGATTTCCATGGATAAATAGGTAGTGAGATTTCCATGGATAAATAGATAGTGAGATTTCCATGGATAAATAGGTAGTGAGATTTCCGTGGATAAAAAGGTAGTGAGATTTTTGTGGATAAATAGATAGTGAGATTTCCATGGATAAATAGGTAGTGAGATTTTTGTGGATATATAGGTAGTGAGATTTTCGTGAATAAATAGATAGTGAGATTTCCATGGATAAATAGGTAGTGAGATTTTCGTGAATAAATAGATAGTGAGATTTCCATGGATAAATAGGTGGTGAGATTTCCATGGATAAATAGGTAGTGAGATTTTCGTGGATAAATAGATAGTGAGATTTCCATGGATAAATAGATAGTGAGATTTCCATGGATAAATAGGTAGTGAGATTTCCATGGATAAATAGGTAGTGAGATTTCCATGGATAAGTAGATAGTGAGATTTCCATGGATAAATAGGTAGTGAGATTTCCATGGATAAATAGGTAGTGAGATGTTCAGTTTGATATTTGAATTCATGCTTTTGATACTTACCTATAACTTCTCTGGTTGCAAATGTTTTCTTGGTTTCACTAAATTGTGTGGTTCTAATGATCAACGAAAACATGAGCATTGGTATTCAAGGAGTACAAACAAATTCGCTGTAAAACAATCTTTTCATTAATAAAATCACTACATTGCATGATATTTGTAAAGAAATAACACATAAATCTACATGACAGTATACTATCAATTTTAATCAATTCCACTAAAATTCAAACACCACTTCTCAAATATTATATATATATATATATATATATATATATATATATATATATATATATATATGCCATGTGTTGAGACAAAAACGTTAACATTTTTTGTTGTTATTTCACCATTGTTTCTTATGTGCCATATATGTATATATAAACATGTTTTCAACGAACTCGATAATTGCTTTTAAAATAATTTTAATACATGTGCAGTGCATTTAATTCTGCCTTGACCAACATTCTTATTTTCTGTGATAGCGGCATCGATCTGACATAACACAGACGAGGTAGATTCACAAAGCCATTCCACATGATCAATCTCTATCTACCATACAGAGCACTTCTTAGCTGGATTCATATAACTTCCAACGCGACAATTAAAGACATTTGAGAATTCACCATAGTTCTGTAATGTACCGATAACTCTACAAAGACAAAACAAATACATATATAAATCTTCAAGATTAAAGTATTAAGACCTTAGAGGACGCAGGTCAAAAAGGTATGTGTGACTCTTGATTTGAGGGTTACTTTGTTATACCATCTTTGTATGAAAGGCTGATTAACACTTATAGTTGGTAGTCAAGTAATAAACAAACTTGAAGGACAATAATTTATACAGTTACCCAAAATTGACCTAATAATTCGAATACTTGTCTTGTTATATTTTAAGATGAAAACTGCCTTTGTGATACAGATAGTGCAATATGGGACAAAGTCGGACAATACAGATTTTTTCTCGTATTGGCCAACTTTGATCCAGCCAATATTGGTGTTCTAGATTCTCTATAGATTTTACATACGTATCATCAATAAGATAGAGACGCTCTGTCACTAACATCAGTTGAGACGAAATGGAAAGGAAGCGAAAGAAAATAAACAAATACAATAGTTTCATCTTAAGAGCAAATGTAAGGAAACCAGAAAATCATTGAAAAATCATTGTTTATGTTAAAATATTAAAACCCGTTATTGTTGTGAATTTATTAAAATGTTGAACTCTTTGAGAAAGTATAAAAACACATAAGACAATATTTTATGGTTAATTCTAACATGGCGTCCTTCTTTCGCTTTGTAGACAAACGAGCGATTTATCGATGGCATAATCTTATTCGCACATGCGCCGGTGAATGTGATTGATTTTTCCAATGGCAGCATAAATTGTGTGCGACATTTTCCGCAAACGTAATATAAATTACCGTCTTCCAATCAAAGTATACTACCGTATTTGTACTCTTAGACATATCAGAATCGAAATAAATCATAGAAGCCGGAATGTGTTTTGAGTTTTAACATGGGTTGGCGGATATTAGTATATTTTATACATCGCCTCTGGCTCGGGATAAAATACCAATATCCGCCAACCCATGTTAAAACTCCCAACACATTCTGGCTTTCATGATTTATTTCTTAATTAATAATTCTAACATGACTTCCTTCTTTCGCTTTGTAGACAAACGAGCGATTTATCGATGGTATAATCTTATTCGCACATGCGCCGGTGAATGTGACTGACTTTTCCATTGGCAGCATAAATTGTGCGTGACATTTTCCGCAAACGTAGATATAAATTACCGTCTTCCAATCAAAGTATACTACCATATTTGTACTCTAGACATATCAGGATCGAAATAAATCATGGAAGCCAGAAAGCTCGGGATAAAATACTAATATCCGCCAACCCACGTTAAAACTCCCAACACATTCTGGCTTCCATGATTTATTGCTTAAATATATCATTATCAGGCCAATACAGATACCCTCGTACTAATAACTAGATCAATACGGAAATCATCATGTAACAATATCATATTATTACATAATGACTTGAAAAACATAATTTTATTGGCTTAGATTATGTTAGGTGCCATTCAGTTAATTCTAATATTGTTTCATTAAAAATCACTATGACTCGGTTTCATTTTCAATCTAGAATTTTTTTTACTGACAGTGTTTTGTGTGGATTCAAACTTATATTGATTTTAACATACCTATTATGTAATAAACCAATAACAGTCTTTTATATTGGACAATAAGATTTTCTATGGACAGGAGGAATCAACATTTTCCCAGCCTGCAGTCTTGTTCAATATTGGGGGGTGGGGTTATGGGTTATGGTGTTTAATGCCACTTTCAACAATATTTCAGTTCTATCGTGGCGGTCAGTTTTATTGGTGGAGGAGACTGGAGTACCCGGAGTCAACCACCGACCTGTCGCAAGTCACTGAAAAACTTTATGCATCTCGCCATAAGCGGGATACGAACTCGCAACGTTAGTGGTGATAGGTACTGATTGCACAGGTAGTTGTGAATTCAACTACCATACGATCACGACCACGATTGTTAAATATTGATTTGTTAGTTTCATAGCAACTCATAACTACTTCAACAAAAGATTATACATGTGTAGTATTAGATTTTACAAACTGATTGCAATGAAATTGTGAAAACAAAATGCGGTACAAACAAATGTGATTAAAGAATATGCCTACCTAAATCTAGACGGACTGTGTACTCCTGTTAGAATACTGCTGATAGCATCCTCCTTCCTCATGTTTGTACAACGAATCTGAAACAGTCAATATTAGTACTTTATCATTTATATTGTTGTTTTAATCCAAACCTCGACATTAGAGTGTATGACTTACATATTACATGTAAATTGTAACAGTCAATATTAGTACTTTATCATTTATATTGTTGTTTTAATCCAAACCTCGACATTAGAGTGTATGACTTACATATTACATGTAAATTGTAGCAGTCAATATTAGTACTTTATCATTTATATTGTTGTTTTAATCAACACCTCGACATTAGAGTGTATGACTTACATATTACATGTAAATTGTAGAATTCAATATTAGTTCTTTATCATTTATATTGTTGTTTTAATCCAAACCTCGACATCAGAGTGTATGACTCACATATTACATGTAAATTGTAACAGTCAATATTAGTACTTTATCATTTATATTGTTGTTTTAATCCAAACCTCGACATTAGAGTGTATGACTTACATATTACATGTAAATTGTAACAGTCAACATTAGTACTTTATCATTTATATTGTTGTTTTAATCAACACCTCGACATTAGAGTGTATGACTTACATATTACATGTAAATTGTAACAGTCAACATTAGTACTTTATCATTTATATTGTTGTTTTAATCAACACCTCGACATTAGAGTGTATGACTTACATATTACATGTAAATTGTAGCAGTCAATATTAGTACTTTATCATTTATATTGTTGTTTTAATCCAAACCTCGACATTAGAGTATATGACTCACATATTACATGTAAATTGTAGCAGTCAATATTAGTACTTTATCATTTATATTGTTGTTTTAATCAACACCTCGACATTAGAGTGTATGACTTACATATTACATGTAAATTGTAGCAGTCAATATTAGTACTTTATCATTTATATTGTTGTTTTAATCCAAACCTCGACATTAGAGTGTATGACTTACATATTACATGTAAATTGTAACAGTCAATATTAGTACTTTATCATTTATATTGTTGTTTTAATCCAAACCTCGACATTAGAGTGTATGACTTACATATTACATGTAAATTGTAGCAGTCAATATTAGTACTTTATCATTTATATTGTTGTTTTAATCAACACCTCGACATTAGAGTGTATGACTTACATATTACATGTAAATTGTAGCAGTCAATATTAGTACTTTATCATTTATATTGTTGTTTTAATCCAAACCTCGACATTAGAGTGTATGACTTACATATTACATGTAAATTGTAACAGTCAATATTAGTACTTTATCATTTATATTGTTGTTTTAATCCAAACCTCGACATTAGAGTGTATGACTTACATATTACATGTAAATTGTAACAGTCAATATTAGTACTTTATCATTTATATTGTTGTTTTAATCCAAACCTCGACATTAGAGTGTATGACTTACATATTACATGTAAATTGTAGCAGTCAATATTAGTACTTTATCATTTATATTGTTGTTTTAATCCAAACCTCGACATTAGAGTGTATGACTTACATATTACATGTAAATTGTAACAGTCAATATTAGTACTTTATCATTTATATTGTTGTTTTAATCCAAACCTCGACATTAGAGTGTATATACTTACATATTACATGTAAATTGTAGCAGTCAATATTAGTACTTTATCATTTATATTGTTGTTTTAATCCAAACCTCGACATTAGAGTGTATATACTTACATATTACATGTAAATTGTAACAGTCAATATTAGTACTTTATCATTTATATTGTTGTTTTAATCCAAACCTCGACATTAGAGTGTATGACTTACATATTACATGTAAATTGTAACAGTCAATATTAGTACTTTATCATTTATATTGTTGTTTTAATCCAAACCTCGACATCAGAGTGTATGACTTACACATTACATGTAAATTGTAGCAGTCAATATTAGTACTTTATCATTTATATTGTTGTTTTAATCCAAACCTCCACATTAGAGTGTATGACTTACATATTACACGTAAATTGCAACAGTCAATATTAGTACTTTATCATTTATATTGTTGTTTTAATCCAAACCTCGACATTAGAGTGTATGACTTACACATTGCATGTAAATTGTAGCAGTCAATATTAGTACTTTATCATTTATATTGTTGTTTTAATCCAAACCTCGACATTAGAGTGTATGACTCACATATTACATGTAAATTGTAACAGTCAATATTAGTACTTTATCATTTATATTGTTGTTTTAATCCAAACCTCCACATTAGAGTGTATGACTTACATATTACACGTAAATTGCAACAGTCAATATTAGTACTTTATCATTTATATTGTTGTTTTAATCCAAACCTCGACATTAGAGTGTATGACTTACATATTACATGTAAATTGTAACAGTCAATATTAGTACTTTATCATTTATATTGTTGTTTTAATCCAAATCTCGACATCAGAGTGTATGACTTACATATTACATGTAAATTGTAGCAGTCAATATTAGTACTTTATCATTTATATTGTTGTTTTAATCCAAACCTCGACATTAGAGTGTATGACTTACATATTACATGTAAATTGTAGCAGTCAATATTAGTACTTTATCATTTATATTGTTGTTTTAATCCAAACCTCGACATTAGAGTGTATGACTTACATATTACATGTAAATTGTAACAGTCAATATTAGTACTTTATCATTTATATTGTTGTTTTAATCCAAACCTCGACATTAGAGTATATGACTTACATATTACATGTAAATTGTAACAGTCAATATTAGTACTTTATCATTTATATTGTTGTTTTAATCCAAACCTCGACATTAGAGTGTATGACTTACATATTACATGTAAATTGTAACAGTCAATATTAGTACTTTATCATTTATATTGTTGTTTTAATCCAAACCTCGACATTAGAGTGTATGACTTACATATTACATGTAAATTGTAGCAGTCAATATTAGTACTTTATCATTTATATTGTTGTTTTAATCCAAACCTCGACATTAGAGTATATGACTTACATATTACATGTAAATTGTAGCAGTCAATATTAGTACTTTATCATTTATATTGTTGTTTTAATCCAAACCTCGACATTAGAGTGTATGACTTACATATTACATGTAAATTGTAGCAGTCAATATTAGTACTTTATCATTTATATTGTTGTTTTAATCCAAACCTCGACATTAGAGTATATGACTTACATATTACATGTAAATTGTAGCAGTCAATATTAGTACTTTATCATTTATATTGTTGTTTTAATCCAAACCTCGACATTAGAGTGTATGACTTACATATTACATGTAAATTGTAACAGTCAATATTAGTACTTTATCATTTATATTGTTGTTTTAATCCAAACCTCGACATTAGAGTGTATGACTTACATATTACATGTAAATTGTAGCAGTCAATATTAGTACTTTATCATTTATATTGTTGTTTTAATCAACACCTCGACATTAGAGTGTATGACTTACATATTACATGTAAATTGTAGCAGTCAATATTAGTACTTTATCATTTATATTGTTGTTTTAATCCAAACCTCGACATTAGAGTGTATGACTTACATATTACATGTAAATTGTAACAGTCAATATTAGTACTTTATCATTTATATTGTTGTTTTAATCCAAACCTCGACATTAGAGTGTATGACTTACATATTACATGTAAATTGTAACAGTCAATATTAGTACTTTATCATTTATATTGTTGTTTTAATCCAAACCTCGACATTAGAGTGTATGACTTACATATTACATGTAAATTGTAGCAGTCAATATTAGTACTTTATCATTTATATTGTTGTTTTAATCCAAACCTCGACATTAGAGTGTATGACTTACATATTACATGTAAATTGTAACAGTCAATATTAGTACTTTATCATTTATATTGTTGTTTTAATCCAAACCTCGACATTAGAGTGTATATACTTACATATTACATGTAAATTGTAGCAGTCAATATTAGTACTTTATCATTTATATTGTTGTTTTAATCCAAACCTCGACATTAGAGTGTATATACTTACATATTACATGTAAATTGTAACAGTCAATATTAGTACTTTATCATTTATATTGTTGTTTTAATCCAAACCTCGACATTAGAGTGTATGACTTACATATTACATGTAAATTGTAACAGTCAATATTAGTACTTTATCATTTATATTGTTGTTTTAATCCAAACCTCGACATCAGAGTGTATGACTTACACATTACATGTAAATTGTAGCAGTCAATATTAGTACTTTATCATTTATATTGTTGTTTTAATCCAAACCTCCACATTAGAGTGTATGACTTACATATTACACGTAAATTGCAACAGTCAATATTAGTACTTTATCATTTATATTGTTGTTTTAATCCAAACCTCGACATTAGAGTGTATGACTTACACATTACATGTAAATTGTAGCAGTCAATATTAGTACTTTATCATTTATATTGTTGTTTTAATCCAAACCTCGACATTAGAGTGTATGACTCACATATTACATGTAAATTGTAACAGTCAATATTAGTACTTTATCATTTATATTGTTGTTTTAATCCAAACCTCCACATTAGAGTGTATGACTTACATATTACACGTAAATTGCAACAGTCAATATTAGTACTTTATCATTTATATTGTTGTTTTAATCCAAACCTCGACATTAGAGTGTATGACTTACATATTACATGTAAATTGTAACAGTCAATATTAGTACTTTATCATTTATATTGTTGTTTTAATCCAAATCTCGACATCAGAGTGTATGACTTACATATTACATGTAAATTGTAGCAGTCAATATTAGTACTTTATCATTTATATTGTTGTTTTAATCCAAACCTCGACATTAGAGTGTATGACTTACATATTACATGTAAATTGTAGCAGTCAATATTAGTACTTTATCATTTATATTGTTGTTTTAATCCAAACCTCGACATTAGAGTGTATGACTTACATATTACATGTAAATTGTAACAGTCAATATTAGTACTTTATCATTTATATTGTTGTTTTAATCCAAACCTCGACATTAGAGTATATGACTTACATATTACATGTAAATTGTAACAGTCAATATTAGTACTTTATCATTTATATTGTTGTTTTAATCCAAACCTCGACATTAGAGTGTATGACTTACATATTACATGTAAATTGTAACAGTCAATATTAGTACTTTATCATTTATATTGTTGTTTTAATCCAAACCTCGACATTAGAGTGTATGACTTACATATTACATGTAAATTGTAGCAGTCAATATTAGTACTTTATCATTTATATTGTTGTTTTAATCCAAACCTCGACATTAGAGTATATGACTTACATATTACATGTAAATTGTAGCAGTCAATATTAGTACTTTATCATTTATATTGTTGTTTTAATCCAAACCTCGACATTAGAGTGTATGACTTACATATTACATGTAAATTGTAGCAGTCAATATTAGTACTTTATCATTTATATTGTTGTTTTAATCCAAACCTCGACATTAGAGTATATGACTTACATATTACATGTAAATTGTAACAGTCAATATTAGTACTTTATCATTTATATTGTTGTTTTAATCCAAACCTCGACATTAGAGTGTATGACTCACATATTACATGTAAATTGTAACAGTCAATATTAGTACTTTATCATTTATATTGTTGTTTTAATCCAAACCTCGACATTAGAGTATATGACTCACATATTACATGTAAATTGTAGCAGTCAATATTAGTACTTTATCATTTATATTGTTGTTTTAATCCAAACCTCGACATTAGAGTGTATGACTCACATATTACATGTAAATTGTAACAGTCAATATTAGTACTTTATCATTTATATTGTTGTTTTAATCCAAACCTCGACATTAGAGTGTATGACTTACATATTACATGTAAATTGTAGCAGTCAATATTAGTACTTTATATCATTTATATTGTTGTTTTAATCCAAACCTCGACATTAGAGTGTATGACTTACATATTACATGTAAATTGTAACAGTCAATATTAGTACTTTATCATTTATATTGTTGTTTTAATCCAAACCTCGACATTAGAGTGTATGACTTACATATTACATGTAAATTGTAACAGTCAATATTAGTACTTTATCATTTATATTGTTGTTTTAATCCAAACCTCGACATTAGAGTGTATGACTTACATATTACATGTAAATTGTAACAGTCAATATTAGTACTTTATCATTTATATTGTT
Organism: Bathymodiolus septemdierum; assembly: GCA_963383655.1. NCBI lineage: Eukaryota > Metazoa > Mollusca > Bivalvia > Mytilida > Modiolidae > Bathymodiolus > Bathymodiolus septemdierum. The sequence goes on along the minus strand of OY726530.1, from coordinate 39,951,583 downwards.
GTTTTAATCCAAACCTCGACATCAGAGTGTATGACTTACATATTACATGTAAATTGTAGCAGTCAATATTAGTACTTTATCATTTATATTGTTGTTTTAATCCAAACCTCGACATTAGAGTGTATGACTTACATATTACATGTAAATTGTAACAGTCAATATTAGTACTTTATCATTTATATTGTTGTTTTAATCCAAACCTCGACATTAGAGTGTATGACTTACATATTACATGTAAATTGTAACAGTCAATATTAGTACTTTATCATTTATATTGTTGTTTTAATCCAAACCTCGACATTAGAGTGTATGACTCACATATTACATGTAAATTGTAGCAGTCAATATTAGTACTTTATCATTTATATTGTTGTTTTAATCCAAACCTCCACATTAGAGTGTATGACTTACATATTACATGTAAATTGTAACAGTCAATATTAGTACTTTATCATTTATATTGTTGTTTTAATCCAAACCTCGACATTAGAGTATATGACTTACATATTACATGTAAATTGTAGCAGTCAATATTAGTACTTTATCATTTATATTGTTGTTTTAATCCAAACCTCGACATCAGAGTGTATGACTTACATATTACATGTAAATTGTAGCAGTCAATATTAGTACTTTATCATTTATATTGTTGTTTTAATCCAAACCTCGACATTAGAGTGTATGACTTACATATTACATGTAAATTGTAACAGTCAATATTAGTACTTTATCATTTATATTGTTGTTTTAATCCAAACCTCGACATTAGAGTGTATGACTTACATATTACATGTAAATTGTAACAGTCAATATTAGTACTTTATCATTTATATTGTTGTTTTAATCCAAACCTCGACATCAGAGTGTATGACTTACATATTACATGTAAATTGTAGCAGTCAATATTAGTACTTTATCATTTATATTGTTGTTTTAATCCAAACCTCGACATCAGAGTGTATGACTTACGTATTACATGTAAATTGTAGCAGTCAATATTAGTACTTTATCATTTATATTGTTGTTTTAATCCAAACCTCGACATCAGAGTGTATGACTTACATATTACATGTAAATTGTAGCAGTCAATATTAGTACTTTCTCATTTATATTGTTGTTTTAATCCAAACCTCGACATTAGAGTGTATGACTTACATATTACATGTAAATTGTAACAGTCAATATTAGTACTTTATCATTTATATTGTTGTTTTAATCCAAACCTCGACATTAGAGTGTATGACTTACATATTACATGTAAATTGTAGCAGTCAATATTAGTACTTTATCATTTATATTGTTGTTTTAATCCAAACCTCGACATTAGAGTGTATGACTTACATATTACATGTAAATTGTAACAGTCAATATTAGTACTTTATCATTTATATTGTTGTTTTAATCCAAACCTCGACATTAGGGTGTATGACTTACATATTACATGTAAATTGTAGCAGTCAATATTAGTACTTTATCATTTATATTGTTGTTTTAATCCAAACCTCGACATTAGAGTGTATGACTTACATATTACATGTAAATTGTAACAGTCAATATTAGTACTTTATCATTTATATTGTTGTTTTAATCCAAACCTCGACATTAGAGTGTATGACTTACATATTACATGTAAATTGTAACAGTCAATATTAGTACTTTATCATTTATATTGTTGTTTTAATCCAAACCTCGACATAAGAGTGTATGACTTACACATTACATGTAAATTGTAACAGTCAATATTAGTACTTTATCATTTATATTGTTGTTTTAATCCAAACCTCGACATCAGAGTGTATGACTTACATATTACATGTAAATTGTAACAGTCAATATTAGTACTTTATCATTTATATTGTTGTTATAATCCAAACCTCGTAATTAGAGTGTATGACTTATATTATTTTAACTCAGCTAAGAAATTCAGCTTCGTTTTTGAATTTTGATTTATTTCGAGTTGGAATCGTATCTGACCCATCTTGTCGATGTGGTGCAGCCCTTGAAAATTTAAAACATTTCTTTTTGGATTGTCCTATATACATACAAGCCAGAACTATATTGATAGGTAATATCAACAGGGTTACAACTTGCTACACTCTAGATATTGAATTTCTGACATGTGGCAGTGATAATTTAACTTGTGAACAAAATTGTATTATATTTAAATATGTTTTTGATTATATTAAATGTTCAAAAAGATTCCTTATTGTATAACTGAAATTGAATTGGGTGAACATGCACATCATATGAATCCATCTTAATTTTCTTTTTCTTTCTGTTTGTGAATATTTATCATTGATTCGTTATTAGTGCTACATATAGTAATGCATGCCTTTTATGTACTTCTTTATTGTAACATATTGTAATTTGGAGAAGACTTCATAAGTTTGTTTAACTTGTGTCTAATCCATTTTGTCTGTTTAATTGGCAAATAAAATATGATTAAACTAAAAATGACTTACATACTACATGTAAATTGTAGCAGTCAATATTAGTACTTTATCATTTATATTGTTGTTTTAATCCAAACCTCGACATTAGAGTGTATGACTTACATATTACATGTAAATTGCAACAGTCAATATTAGTACTTTATCATTTATATTGTTGTTTTAATCCAAACCTCGATATTAGAGTATATGACTTACATATTACATGTAAATTGTAACAGTCAATATTAGTACTTTATCATTTATATTGTTGTTTTAATCCAAACCTCGACATTAGAGTGTATGACTTACACATTACATGTAAATTGCAACAGTCAATATTAGTACTTTATCATTTATATTGTTGTTTTAATCCAAACCTCGACATTAGAGTGTATGACTTACATATTACATGTAAATTGCAACAGTCAATATTAGTACTTTATCATTTATATTGTTGTTTTAATCCAAACCTCGACATTAGAGTATATGACTTACATATTACATGTAAATTGTAGCAGTCAATATTAGTACTTTCTCATTTATATTGTTGTTTTAATCCAAACCTCGACATTAGAGTATATGACTTACATATTACATGTAAATTGTAACAGTCAATATTAGTACTTTATCATTTATATTGTTGTTTTAATCCAAATCTCGACATTAGAGTGTATGACTTACATATTACATGTAAATTGTAACAGTCAATATTAGTACTTTATCATTTATATTGTTGTTTTAATCCAAACCTCGACATTAGAGTATATGACTTACATATTACATGTAAATTGTAACAGTCAATATTAGTACTTTATCATTTATATTGTTGTTTTAATCCAAACCTCGACATTAGAGTATATGACTTACATATTACATGTAAATTGTAACAGTCAATATTAGTACTTTATCATTTATATTGTTGTTTTAATCCAAACCTCGACATTAGAGTGTATGACTTACATATTACATGTAAATTGTAGCAGTCAATATTAGTACTTTATCATTTATATTGTTGTTTTAATCCAAACCTCGACATTAGAGTATATGACTTACATATTACATGTAAATTGTAACAGTCAATATTAGTACTTTATCATTTATATTGTTGTTTTAATCCAAACCTCGACATCAGAGTGTATGACTTACATATTACATGTAAATTGTAACAGTCAATATTAGTACTTTATCATTTATATTGTTGTTTTAATCCAAACCTCGACATTAGAGTGTATGACTCACATATTACATGTAAATTGTAACAGTCAATATTAGTACTTTATCATTTATATTGTTGTTTTAATCCAAACCTCGACATTAGAGTGTATGACTTACACATTACATGTAAATTGCAACAGTCAATATTAGTACTTTATCATTTATATTGTTGTTTTAATCCAAACCTCGACATTAGAGTGTATGACTTACATATTACATGTAAATTGCAACAGTCAATATTAGTACTTTATCATTTATATTGTTGTTTTAATCCAAACCTCGACATTAGAGTATATGACTTACATATTACATGTAAATTGTAGCAGTCAATATTAGTACTTTCTCATTTATATTGTTGTTTTAATCCAAACCTCGACATTAGAGTATATGACTTACATATTACATGTAAATTGTAACAGTCAATATTAGTACTTTATCATTTATATTGTTGTTTTAATCCAAATCTCGACATTAGAGTGTATGACTTACATATTACATGTAAATTGTAACAGTCAATATTAGTACTTTATCATTTATATTGTTGTTTTAATCCAAACCTCGACATTAGAGTATATGACTTACATATTACATGTAAATTGTAACAGTCAATATTAGTACTTTATCATTTATATTGTTGTTTTAATCCAAACCTCGACATTAGAGTGTATGACTTACATATTACATGTAAATTGTAGCAGTCAATATTAGTACTTTATCATTTATATTGTTGTTTTAATCCAAACCTCGACATTAGAGTATATGACTTACATATTACATGTAAATTGTAACAGTCAATATTAGTACTTTATCATTTATATTGTTGTTTTAATCCAAACCTCGACATCAGAGTGTATGACTTACATATTACATGTAAATTGTAACAGTCAATATTAGTACTTTATCATTTATATTGTTGTTTTAATCCAAACCTCGACATTAGAGTGTATGACTCACATATTACATGTAAATTGTAGCAGTCAATATTAGTACTTTATCATTTATATTGTTGTTTTAATCCAAACCTCGACATTAGAGTGTATGACTTACATATTACATGTAAATTGTAGCAGTCAATATTAGTACTTTATCATTTATATTGTTGTTTTAATCCAAACCTCGACATCAGAATGTATGACTTACATATTACATGTAAATTGTAACAGTCAATATTAGTACTTTATCATTTATATTGTTGTTATAATCCAAACCTCGTAATTAGAGTGTATGACTTATATTATTTTAACTCAGCTAAGAAATTCAGCTTCGTTTTTGAATTTTGATTTATTTCGAGTTGGAATCGTATCTGACCCATCTTGTCGATGTGGTGCAGCCCTTGAAAATTTAAAACATTTCTTTTTGGATTGTCCTATATACATACAAGCCAGAACTATATTGATAGGTAATATCAACAGGGTTACAACTTGCTACACTCTAGATATTGAATTTCTGACATGTGGCAGTGATAATTTAACTTGTGAACAAAATTGTATTATATTTAAATATGTTTTTGATTATATTAAATGTTCAAAAAGATTCCTTTTTGTATAACTGAAACTGAATTGGATGAACATGCACATCATATGAATCCATCTTAATTTTCTTTTTCTTTCTGTTTGTGAATATTTATCATTGATTCGTTATTAGTGCTACATATAGTAATGCATGCCTTTTATGTACTTCTTTATTGTAACATATTGTAATTTGGAGAAGACTTCATAAGTTTGTTTAACTTGTGTCTAATCCATTTTGTCTGTTTAATTGGCAAATAAAATATGATTAAACTAAAAATGACTTACATACTACATGTAAATTGTAGCGGTCAATATTAGTACTTTATCATTTATATTGTTGTTTTAATCCAAACCTCGACATTAGAGTGTATGACTTACATTTTACATGTAAATTGCAACAGTCAATATTAGTACTTTATCATTTATATTGTTGTTTTAATCCAAACCTCGACATTAGAGTATATGACTTACATTTTACATGTAAATTGCAACAGTCAATATTAGTACTTTATCATTTATATTGTTGTTTTAATCCAAACCTCGACATAAGAGTGTATGACTTACATATTACATGTAAATTGTAGCAGTCAATATTAGTACTTTATCATTTATATTGTTGTTTTAATCCAAACCTCGACATCAGAGTGTATGATTTACATATTACATGTAAATTGTAACAGTCAATATTAGTACTTTATCATTTATATTGTTGTTTTAATCCAAACCTCGACATCAGAGTATATGACTTACATATTACATGTAAATTGTAGCAGTCAATATTAGTACTTTATCATTTATATTGTTGTTTTAATCCAAACCTCGACATTAGAGTGTATGACTTACATATTACATGTAAATTGTAACAGTCAATATTAGTACTTTATCATTTATATTGTTGTTTTAATCCAAACCTCGACATTAGAGTGTATGACTTACATATTACATGTAAATTGTAGCAGTCAATATTAGTACTTTATCATTTATATTGTTGTTTTAATCCAAACCTCGACATTAGAGTGTATGACTTACATATTACATGTAAATTGTAACAGTCAATATTAGTACTTTATCATTTATATTGTTGTTTTAATCCAAACCTCGACATTAGAGTGTATGACTTACATATTACATGTAAATTGTAACAGTCAATATTAGTACTTTATCATTTATATTGTTGTTTTAATCCAAACCTCGACATTAGAGTGTATGACTTACATATTACATGTAAATTGTAGCAGTCAATATTAGTACTTTATCATTTATATTGTTGTTTTAATCCAAACCTCGACATTAGAGTATATGACTTACATATTACATGTAAATTGTAGAATTCAATATTAGTTCTTTATCATTTATATTGTTGTTTTAATCCACACCTCGACATTAGGGTGTATGACTTACATATTACATGTAAATTGTAACAGTCAATATTAGTACTTTATCATTTATATTGTTGTTTTAATCCACACCTCGACATTAGGGTGTATGACTTACATATTACATGTAAATTGTAGCAGTCAATATTAGTACTTTATCATTTATATTGTTGTTTTAATCCAAACCTCGACATTAGAGTGTATGACTTACATATTACATGTAAATTGTAGCAGTCAATATTAGTACTTTATCATTTATATTGTTGTTTTAATCCAAACCTCGACATTAGAGTGTATGACTCACATATTACATGTAAATTGTAGCAGTCAATATTAGTACTTTATCATTTATATTGTTGTTTTAATCCAAACCTCGACATTAGAGTGTATGACTTACACATTACATGTAAATTGCAACAGTCAATATTAGTACTTTATCATTTATATTGTTGTTTTAATCCAAACCTCGACATTAGAGTGTATGACTTACATATTACATGTAAATTGCAACAGTCAATATTAGTACTTTATCATTTATATTGTTGTTTTAATCCAAACCTCGACATTAGAGTGTATGACTTACACATTACATGTAAATTGCAACAGTCAATATTAGTACTTTATCATTTATATTGTTGTTTTAATCCAAACCTCGACATTAGAGTGTATGACTCACATATTACATGTAAATTGTAACAGTCAATATTAGTACTTTATCATTTATATTGTTGTTTTAATCCAAACCTCGACATTAGAGTGTATGACTTACATATTACATGTAAATTGTAGCAGTCAATATTAGTACTTTCTCATTTATATTGTTGTTTTAATCCAAACCTCGACATTAGAGTGTATGACTTACACATTACATGTAAATTGTAACAGTCAATATTAGTACTTTATCATTTATATTGTTGTTTTAATCCAAATCTCGACATTAGAGTATATGACTTACATATTACATGTAAATTGTAGCAGTCAATATTAGTACTTTATCATTTATATTGTTGTTTTAATCCAAACCTCGACATTAGAGTATATGACTTACACATTACATGTAAATTGTAACAGTCAATATTAGTACTTTATCATTTATATTGTTGTTTTAATCCAAACCTCGACATCAGAGTGTATGACTCACATATTACATGTAAATTGTAACAGTCAATATTAGTACTTTATCATTTATATTGTTGTTTTAATCCAAACCTCGACATTAGAGTGTATGACTTACATATTACATGTAAATTGTAGCAGTCAATATTAGTACTTTATCATTTATATTGTTGTTTTAATCCAAACCTCGACATCAGAGTATATGACTTACATATTACATGTAAATTGTAGCAGTCAATATTAGTACTTTATCATTTATATTGTTGTTTTAATCCAAACCTCGACATTAGAGTGTATGACTTACATATTACATGTAAATTGTAACAGTCAATATTAGTACTTTATCATTTATATTGTTGTTTTAATCCAAACCTCGACATTAGAGTGTATGACTTACATATTACATGTAAATTGTAGCAGTCAATATTAGTACTTTATCATTTATATTGTTGTTTTAATCCAAACCTCGACATTAGAGTGTATGACTTACATATTACATTTAAATTGTAACAGTCAATATTAGTACTTTATCATTTATATTGTTGTTTTAATCCAAACCTCGACATTAGAGTGTATGACTTACATATTACATGTAAATTGTAGCAGTCAATATTAGTACTTTATCATTTATATTGTTGTTTTAATCCAAACCTCGACATTAGAGTGTATGACTTACATATTACATGTAAATTGTAACAGTCAATATTAGTACTTTATCATTTATATTGTTGTTTTAATCCAAACCTCGACATTAGAGTGTATGACTTACATATTACATGTAAATTGTAACAGTCAATATTAGTACTTTATCATTTATATTGTTGTTTTAATCCAAACCTCGACATTAGAGTGTATGACTTACATATTACATTTAAATTGTAACAGTCAATATTAGTACTTTATCCTTTATATTGTTGTTTTAATCCAAACCTCGACATTAGAGTGTATGACTTACATATTACATGTAAATTGTAGCAGTCAATATTAGTACTTTATCATTTATATTGTTGTTTTAATCCAAACCTCGACATTAGAGTGTATGACTTACATATTACATGTAAATTGTAACAGTCAATATTAGTACTTTATCATTTATATTGTTGTTTTAATCCAAACCTCGACATTAGAGTGTATGACTTACATATTACATGTAAATTGTAACAGTCAATATTAGTACTTTATCATTTATATTGTTGTTTTAATCCAAACCTCGACATTAGAGTGTATGACTTACATATTACATGTAAATTGTAGCAGTCAATATTAGTACTTTATCATTTATATTGTTGTTTTAATCCAAACCGCGACATTAGAGTATATGACTTACATATTACATGTAAATTGTAGAATTCAATATTAGTTCTTTATCATTTATATTGTTGTTTTAATCCACACCTCGACATTAGGGTGTATGACTTACATATTACATGTAAATTGTAACAGTCAATATTAGTACTTTATCATTTATATTGTTGTTTTAATCCACACCTCGACATTAGGGTGTATGACTTACATATTACATGTAAATTGTAGCAGTCAATATTAGTACTTTATCATTTATATTGTTGTTTTAATCCAAACCTCGACATTAGAGTGTATGACTTACATATTATATGTAAATTGTAGCAGTCAATATTAGTACTTTATCATTTATATTGTTGTTTTAATCCAAACCTCGACATTAGAGTGTATGACTCACATATTACATGTAAATTGTAGCAGTCAATATTAGTACTTTATCATTTATATTGTTGTTTTAATCCAAACCTCGACATTAGAGTGTATGACTTACACATTACATGTAAATTGTAACAGTCAATATTAGTACTTTATCATTTATATTGTTGTTTTAATCCAAACCTCGACATCAGAGTGTATGACTTACATATTACATGTAAATTGTAGCAGTCAATATTAGTACTTTATCATTTATATTGTTGTTTTAATCCAAACCTCGACATTAGAGTGTATGACTTACATATTACATGTAAATTGTAGCAGTCAATATTAGTACTTTATCATTTATATTGTTGTTTTAATCCAAACCTCGACATTAGAGTGTATGACTTACATATTACATGTAAATTGTAACAGTCAATATTAGTACTTTATCATTTATATTGTTGTTTTAATCCAAACCTCGACATTAGAGTGTATGACTTACATATTACATGTAAATTGTAACAGTCAATATTAGTACTTTATCATTTATATTGTTGTTTTAATCCAAACCTCGACATTAGAGTGTATGACTTACATATTACATGGAAATTGTAGCAGTCAATATTAGTACTTTTTCATTTATATTGTTGTTTTAATCCAAACCTCGACATTAGAGTGTATGACTCACATATTACACGTAAATTGTAACAGTCAATATTAGTACTTTATCATTTATATTGTTGTTTTAATCCAAACCTCGACATTAGAGTGTATGACTTACACATTACATGTAAATTGTAGCAGTCAATATTAGTACTTTATCATTTATATTGTTGTTTTAATCCAAACCTCGACATTAGAGTGTATGACTTACATATTACATGTAAATTGTAGCAGTCAATATTAGTACTTTATCATTTATATTGTTGTTTTAATCCAAACCTCGACATTAGAGTATATGACTTACATATTACATGTAAATTGTAGAATTCAATATTAGTTCTTTATCATTTATATTGTTGTTTTAATCCACACCTCGACATTAGGGTGTATGACTTACATATTACATGTAAATTGTAAAAGTCAATATTAGTACTTTATCATTTATATTGTTGTTTTAATCCACACCTCGACATTAGGGTGTATGACTTACATATTACATGTAAATTGTAGCAGTCAATATTAGTACTTTATCATTTATATTGTTGTTTTAATCCAAACCTCGACATTAGAGTGTATGACTCACATATTACATGTAAATTGTAGCAGTCAATATTAGTACTTTATCATTTATATTGTTGTTTTAATCCAAACCTCGACATCAGAGTGTATGACTCACATATTACATGTAAATTGTAGCAGTCAATATTAGTACTTTATCATTTATATTGTTGTTTTAATCCAAACCTCGACATCAGAGTGTATGACTCACATATTACATGTAAATTGTAGCAGTCAATATTAGTACTTTATCATTTATATTGTTGTTTTAATCCAAACCTCGACATCAGAGTGTATGACTCACATATTACATGTAAATTGTAGCAGTCAATATTAGTACTTTATCATTTATATTGTTGTTTTAATCCAAACCTCGACATTAGGGTGTATGACTTACATATTACATGTAAATTGTAGCAGTCAATATTAGCACTTTTTCATTTATATTGTTGTTTTAATCCAAACCTCGACATTAGAGTGTATGACTCACATATTACACGTAAATTGTAACAGTCAATATTAGTACTTTATCATTTATATTGTTGTTTTAATCCAAACCTCGACATTAGAGTGTATGACTTACACATTACATGTAAATTGTAGCAGTCAATATTAGTACTTTATCATTTATATTGTTGTTTTAATCCAAACCTCGACATTAGAGTGTATGACTTACATATTACATGTAAATTGTAACAGTCAATATTAGTACTTTATCATTTATATTGTTGTTTTAATCCAAACCTCGACATTAGAGTGTATGACTTACATATTACATGTAAATTGTAACAGTCAATATTAGTACTTTATCATTTATATTGTTGTTTTAATCCAAACCTCGACATTAGAGTGTATGACTTACATATTACATGTAAATTGTAGCAGTCAATATTAGTACTTTATCATTTATATTGTTGTTTTAATCCAAACCTCGACATTAGAGTGTATGACTTACATATTACATGTAAATTGTAGCAGTCAATATTAGTACTTTATCATTTATATTGTTGTTTTAATCCAAACCTCGACATTAGAGTGTATGACTTACATATTACATGTAAATTGTAGCAGTCAATATTAGTACTTTATCATTTATATTGTTGTTTTAATCCAAACCTCGACATTAGAGTGTATGACTTACATATTACATGTAAATTGTAACAGTCAATATTAGTACTTTATCATTTATATTGTTGTTTTAATCCAAACCTCGACATTAGAGTGTATATACTTACACATTACATGTAAATTGTAGCAGTCAATATTAGTACTTTATCATTTATATTGTTGTTTTAATCCAAACCTCGACATTAGAGTGTATGACTTACATATTACATGTAAATTGTAGCAGTCAATATTAGTACTTTATCATTTATATTGTTGTTTTAATCCAAACCTCGACATTAGAGTGTATATACTTACACATTACATGTAAATTGTAGCAGTCAATATTAGTACTTTATCATTTATATTGTTGTTTTAATCCAAACCTCGACATTAGAGTGTATGACTTACATATTACATGTAAATTGTAGCAGTCAATATTAGTACTTTATCATTTATATTGTTGTTTTAATCCAAACCTCGACATTAGAGTATATGACTTACATATTACATGTAAATTGTAGAATTCAATATTAGTTCTTTATCATTTATATTGTTGTTTTAATCCACACCTCGACATTAGGGTGTATGACTTACATATTACATGTAAATTGTAAAAGTCAATATTAGTACTTTATCATTTATATTGTTGTTTTAATCCACACCTCGACATTAGGGTGTATGACTTACATATTACATGTAAATTGTAGCAGTCAATATTAGTACTTTATCATTTATATTGTTGTTTTAATCCAAACCTCGACATTAGAGTGTATGACTCACATATTACATGTAAATTGTAGCAGTCAATATTAGTACTTTATCATTTATATTGTTGTTTTAATCCAAACCTCGACATCAGAGTGTATGACTCACATATTACATGTAAATTGTAGCAGTCAATATTAGTACTTTATCATTTATATTGTTGTTTTAATCCAAACCTCGACATCAGAGTGTATGACTCACATATTACATGTAAATTGTAGCAGTCAATATTAGTACTTTATCATTTATATTGTTGTTTTAATCCAAACCTCGACATCAGAGTGTATGACTCACATATTACATGTAAATTGTAGCAGTCAATATTAGTACTTTATCATTTATATTGTTGTTTTAATCCAAACCTCGACATTAGGGTGTATGACTTACATATTATATGTAAATTGTAGCAGTCAATATTAGCACTTTTTCATTTATATTGTTGTTTTAATCCAAACCTCGACATTAGAGTGTATGACTCACATATTACACGTAAATTGTAACAGTCAATATTAGTACTTTATCATTTATATTGTTGTTTTAATCCAAACCTCGACATTAGAGTGTATGACTTACACATTACATGTAAATTGTAGCAGTCAATATTAGTACTTTATCATTTATATTGTTGTTTTAATCCAAACCTCGACATTAGAGTGTATGACTTACATATTACATGTAAATTGTAACAGTCAATATTAGTACTTTATCATTTATATTGTTGTTTTAATCCAAACCTCGACATTAGAGTGTATGACTTACATATTACATGTAAATTGTAACAGTCAATATTAGTACTTTATCATTTATATTGTTGTTTTAATCCAAACCTCGACATTAGAGTGTATGACTTACATATTACATGTAAATTGTAGCAGTCAATATTAGTACTTTATCATTTATATTGTTGTTTTAATCCAAACCTCGACATTAGAGTGTATGACTTACATATTACATGTAAATTGTAGCAGTCAATATTAGTACTTTATCATTTATATTGTTGTTTTAATCCAAACCTCGACATTAGAGTGTATGACTTACATATTACATGTAAATTGTAGCAGTCAATATTAGTACTTTATCATTTATATTGTTGTTTTAATCCAAACCTCGACATTAGAGTGTATGACTTACATATTACATGTAAATTGTAACAGTCAATATTAGTACTTTATCATTTATATTGTTGTTTTAATCCAAACCTCGACATTAGAGTGTATATACTTACACATTACATGTAAATTGTAGCAGTCAATATTAGTACTTTATCATTTATATTGTTGTTTTAATCCAAACCTCGACATTAGAGTGTATGACTTACATATTACATGTAAATTGTAGCAGTCAATATTAGTACTTTATCATTTATATTGTTGTTTTAATCCAAACCTCGACATTAGAGTGTATATACTTACACATTACATGTAAATTGTAGCAGTCAATATTAGTACTTTATCATTTATATTGTTGTTTTAATCCAAACCTCGACATTAGAGTGTATGACTTACATATTACATGTAAATTGTAGCAGTCAATATTAGTACTTTATCATTTATATTGTTGTTTTAATCCAAACCTCGACATTAGAGTGTATGACTCACATATTACATGTAAATTGTAACAGTCAATATTAGTACTTTATCATTTATATTGTTGTTTTAATCCAAACCTCGACATTAGAGTGTATGACTTACATATTACATGTAAATTGTAGCAGTCAATATTAGTACTTTATCATTTATATTGTTGTTTTAATCCAAACCTCGACATTAGAGTGTATGACTTACATATTACATGTAAATTGTAGCAGTCAATATTAGTACTTTATCATTTATATTGTTGTTTTAATCCAAACCTCGACATTAGAGTGTATGACTCACATATTACATGTAAATTGTAGCAGTCAATATTAGTACTTTATCATTTATATTGTTGTTTTAATCCAAACCTCGACATTAGAGTGTATGACTTACATATTACATGTAAATTGTAACAGTCAATATTAGTACTTTATCATTTATATTGTTGTTTTAATCCAAACCTCGACATTAGAGTGTATGACTTACATATTACATGTAAATTGTAGCAGTCAATATTAGTACTTTATCATTTATATTGTTGTTTTAATCCAAACCTCGACATTAGAGTGTATGACTTACATATTACATGTAAATTGTAGCAGTCAATATTAGTACTTTATCATTTATATTGTTGTTTTAATCCAAACCTCGACATTAGAGTGTATGACTTACATATTACATGTAAATTGTAACAGTCAATATTAGTACTTTATCATTTATATTGTTGTTTTAATCCAAACCTCGACATTAGAGTGTATGACTTACATATTACATGTAAATTGTAACAGTCAATATTAGTACTTTATCATTTATATTGTTGTTTTAATCCAAACCTCGACATTAGAGTGTATGACTTACATATTACATGTAAATTGTAACAGTCAATATTAGTACTTTATCATTTATATTGTTGTTTTAATCCAAACCTCGACATTAGAGTATATGACTTACATATTACATGTAAATTGTAGCAGTCAATATTAGTACTTTATCATTTATATTGTTGTTTTAATCCAAACCTCGACATTAGAGTGTATGACTTACATATTACATGTAAATTGTAACAGTCAATATTAGTACTTTATCATTTATATTGTTGTTTTAATCCAAACCTCGACATTAGAGTATATGACTCACATATTACATGTAAATTGTAGCAGTCAATATTAGTACTTTATCATTTATATTGTTGTTTTATTCCAAACCTCGACATTAGAGTGTATGACTTACATATTACATGTAAATTGTAACAGTCAATATTAGTACTTTATCATTTATATTGTTGTTTTAATCCAAACCTCGACATAAGAGTGTATGACTTACACATTACATGTAAATTGTAACAGTCAATATTAGTACTTTATCATTTATATTGTTGTTTTAATCCAAACCTCGACATTAGAGTGTATGACTTACATATTACATGTAAATTGTAACAGTCAATATTAGTACTTTATCATTTATATTGTTGTTTTAATCCAAACCTCGACATTAGAGTGTATGACTTACATATTACATGTAAATTGTAACAGTCAATATTAGTACTTTATCATTTATATTGTTGTTTTAATCCAAACCTCGACATTAGAGTGTATGACTTACATATTACATGTAAATTGTAACAGTCAATATTAGTACTTTATCATTTATATTGTTGTTTTAATCCAAACCTCGACATTAGAGTATATGACTCACATATTACATGTAAATTGTAGCAGTCAATATTAGTACTTTATCATTTATATTGTTGTTTTAATCCAAACCTCGACATTAGAGTGTATGACTTACATATTACATGTAAATTGTAACAGTCAATATTAGTACTTTATCATTTATATTGTTGTTTTAATCCAAACCTCGACATTAGAGTATATGACTCACATATTACATGTAAATTGTAGCAGTCAATATTAGTACTTTATCATTTATATTGTTGTTTTAATCCAAACCTCGACATTAGAGTGTATGACTTACATATTACATGTAAATTGTAACAGTCAATATTAGTACTTTATCATTTATATTGTTGTTTTAATCCAAACCTCGACATAAGAGTGTATGACTTACACATTACATGTAAATTATAACAGTCAATATTAGTACTTTATCATTTATATTGTTGTTTTAATCCAAACCTCGACATTAGAGTGTATGACTTACATATTACATGTAAATTGTAACAGTCAATATTAGTACTTTATCATTTATATTGTTGTTTTAATCCAAACCTCGACATTAGAGTGTATGACTTACATATTACATGTAAATTGTAACAGTCAATATTAGTACTTTATCATTTATATTGTTGTTTTAATCCAAACCTCGACATTAGAGTGTATGACTTACATATTACATGTAAATTGTAACAGTCAATATTAGTACTTTATCATTTATATTGTTGTTTTAATCCAAACCTCGACATTAGAGTGTATGACTCACATATTACATGTAAATTGTAGCAGTCAATATTAGTACTTTATCATTTATATTGTTGTTTTAATCCAAACCTCGACATCAGAGTGTATGACTCACATATTACATGTAAATTGTAGCAGTCAATATTAGTACTTTATCATTTATATTGTTGTTTTAATCCAAACCTCGACATTAGAGTGTATGACTTACATATTACATGTAAATTGTAACAGTCAATATTAGTACTTTATCATTTATATTGTTGTTTTAATCCAAACCTCGACATTAGAGTGTATGACTTACATATTACATGTAAATAAATTGTAGCAGTCAATATTAGTACTTTATCATTTATATTGTTGTTTTAATCCAAACCTCGACATTAGAGTATATGACTTACATATTACATGTAAATTGTAACAGTCAATAT
This sequence comes from Bathymodiolus septemdierum, assembly GCA_963383655.1. Lineage (NCBI taxonomy): Eukaryota > Metazoa > Mollusca > Bivalvia > Mytilida > Modiolidae > Bathymodiolus > Bathymodiolus septemdierum. The sequence goes on along the minus strand of OY726530.1, from coordinate 39,934,756 downwards.
TAGTACTTTATCATTTATATTGTTGTTTTAATCCAAACCTCGACATTAGAGTGTATGACTTACATATTACATGTAAATTGTAGCAGTCAATATTAGTACTTTATCATTTATATTGTTGTTTTAATCCAAACCTCGACATTAGAGTATATGACTTACATATTACATGTAAATTGTAACAGTCAATATTAGTACTTTATCATTTATATTGTTGTTTTAATCCAAACCTCGACATTAGAGTGTATGACTTACATATTACATGTAAATTGTAACAGTCAATATTAGTACTTTATCATTTATATTGTTGTTTTAATCCAAACCTCGACATTAGAGTGTATGACTCACATATTACATGTAAATTGTAGCAGTCAATATTAGTACTTTATCATTTATATTGTTGTTTTAATCCAAACCTCGACATCAGAGTGTATGACTCACATATTACATGTAAATTGTAGCAGTCAATATTAGTACTTTATCATTTATATTGTTGTTTTAATCCAAACCTCGACATTAGAGTGTATGACTTACATATTACATTTAAATTGTAACAGTCAATATTAGTACTTTATCATTTATATTGTTGTTTTAATCCAAACCTCGACATTAGAGTGTATGACTTACATATTACATGTAAATTGTAGCAGTCAATATTAGTACTTTATCATTTATATTGTTGTTTTAATCCAAACCTCGACATTAGAGTGTATGACTCACATATTACATGTAAATTGTAGCAGTCAATATTAGTACTTTATCATTTATATTGTTGTTTTAATCCAAACCTCGACATTAGAGTGTATGACTCACATATTACATGTAAATTGTAGCAGTCAATATTAGTACTTTCTCATTTATATTGTTGTTTTAATCCAAACCTCGACATTAGAGTGTATGACTCACATATTACATGTAAATTGTAGCAGTCAATATTAGTACTTTATCATTTATATTGTTGTTTTAATCCAAACCTCGACATCAGAGTGTATGACTCACATATTACATGTAAATTGTAGCAGTCAATATTAGTACTTTATCATTTATATTGTTGTTTTAATCCAAACCTCGACATTAGAGTGTATGACTTACATATTACATGTAAATTGTAACAGTCAATATTAGTACTTTATCATTTATATTGTTGTTTTAATCCAAACCTCGACATTAGAGTGTATGACTTACATATTACATGTAAATTGTAGCAGTCAATATTAGTACTTTATCATTTATATTGTTGTTTTAATCCAAACCTCGACATTAGAGTGTATGACTCACATATTACATGTAAATTGTAGCAGTCAATATTAGTACTTTATCATTTATATTGTTGTTTTAATCCAAACCTCGACATTAGAGTGTATGACTCACATATTACATGTAAATTGTAGCAGTCAATATTAGTACTTTCTCATTTATATTGTTGTTTTAATCCAAACCTCGACATTAGAGTGTATGACTTACATATTACATGTAAATTGTAACAGTCAATATTAGTACTTTATCATTTATATTGTTGTTTTAATCCAAATCTCGACATTAGAGTGTATGACTTACATATTACATGTAAATTGTAACAGTCAATATTAGTACTTTATCATTTATATTGTTGTTTTAATCCACACCTCGACATCAGAGTGTATGACTTACATATTACATGTAAATTGTAACAGTCAATATTAGTACTTTATCATTTATATTGTTGTTTTAATCCAAACCTCGACATTAGAGTGTATGACTTACATATTACATGTAAATTGCAACAGTCAATATTAGTACTTTATCATTTATATTGTTGTTTTAATCCAAACCTCGACATTAGAGTGTATGACTTACATATTACATGTAAATTGTAACAGTCAATATTAGTACTTTATCATTTATATTGTTGTTTTAATCCAAACCTCGACATTAGAGTGTATGACTTACATATTACATGTAAATTGTAACAGTCAATATTAGTACTTTATCATTTATATTGTTGTTTTAATCCAAACCTCGACATCAGAGTGTATGACTTACATATTACATGTAAATTGTAACAGTCAATATTAGTACTTTATCATTTATATTGTTGTTTTAATCCAAACCTCGACATAAGAGTGTATGACTTACATATTACATGTATGTATGTCTGAAAATATTTCATATACAAAAATTTCACGCCTGTTTTTTTTTGTGGGGTTTGTGTTGCTAAATCTTTATTTTGTTGTGTAATGTTTTCTAGATCTTTGTTTATCTCTTTGTCCTTTTTTTGTCTTGACCATTGTATTGTCTGTTCTTCTTCGATTTACAGCTTCCGATTACCCATTTGGTATCTGCAAACTTTTCTTAAATTTCACTATTTACACAATGACATTGGTATCAATTCCCGTTGCTATGTCAGTTGGTGTCGCCTGCTATTTTGTTATTTTTGTTTATCTACCCTGATTGTGATTGTTAATTGTTTCCTCCCGCTCAATGTCATTTTCCATAACCTTTATTTTAATGCCCTTACTTAAATGAAAAAAAAAAATTACTTAATCTCTGTTACATTATTTATAATAATATACATCTCTCAAATGGTATAAGGGGCTGTCATGGTCGTGATGGTTTGGTAGTTAGATTTACAACTACTTGTGCAATCAGTGTTTATTGTGAGTTTGAACCCCGTTCATGGTGAGGTGTACTCGATACAACATTATGTGATAAAGTTTGTCAGCGACTTACTGCAGGGGGTTGGTTTTCTCCGGTATACTCTATCAATAAAACTGGCTGCCACCATATGACTGAAATATTGTTGAAAGTGGTGTTAAGCACCATAAATCAAACCAAACCAAATGTTATAAGGGATCACATGCCATTTTTATATTTCCTAAGCCTTTGAAGGGTAAATAATAGTCACCTGCGCAAAAGCAATAAAGAACAGTTGCTCATTGGTCAGATTTAAACCAGGTAATATCCGGTCTTTTCCGCCATTATCTTTCAGCCATTTTTGATATCCCTGAAAAAGATTTGAAAAATAAAGAAAAAAAATTATACAGTAGAAAAATATTTTCATGTCAGTTGTACAAATCTATAAAAAAAAATTTTTTTTAACCCAAATTGAATAAAACAATTTAAAAGTTTTTAAGATGGGTAAAAAATGTTATAGCAATCTTATGATAATTGAATTTAGAACTACAGTGGTACTTGTACAATCTGACACCTGAGTATTCCAACATCCTGTGACATCCAACAAAGGTTTCTGGTCTTAAAGTATTTCTTTAACATTCTTTGATATAAAACCTTGGGTATTCTGAAACCTATCACTTCCGACATCCAACACTGTTTTCTGGTCACAGTGTTATTAATTACACTTAATTAATCCTGTTTTTTTCTGACCCTTTGATCTCCTAATTAATAAATTACCATGCTTCCATGTGTATTATGAAATATAAAACCATTAACACAAATACATTATTATTTGAATTTACTCATTGGCGGGGCGCATTATATTTGCGCAGATTTGTGGATTAACAGGAAATACATTTGTCCAATGAAAGTGTATTACAATTGCACAGAAAAATTACCTGAGCTTTCCTTATTATTGCACAGATTACCTGTTACTTATAATATACTTAATTTATTTATAGCATTTTCTGCACTTTGCAGCATTTCTGATGATGCAGTATGAATTATTATACCTTACACATTTTTTAACTATATAAAAGTAATAAGACAATTTGGGGAATACAGAAAATTTGAAGACAAAGAGAACATCCTGTGGACAACCTAAACATCTATAAAGTAGAGGGAAACAACAGGTTGTTGCCTGGTCTACAACCCCTGACAAGAGGAAGTGTGTTGAAAATTCTTTTTTTCCAGTCCGGCTCCGTAATTGGATTACTATACCAAAATTATTTTGTTGTCTTCTACAAAACAAAACATTAAAGTTTTTGAATGTCTAAGAGTAGTTTTGGTATAATAAAACAGTTATTGACTTCAAATGAGGTGAACATCAAGTTGTCAACCTTACAGGACAACCATCCTCAGGTTGACAGCTTTTGATGTTTCGACATAGTAGTTCTAATTATTTAAACCGTCCTACATTAATCAATCATGCTAAGTTTCTTCTCTTGTTAGCTGTTAGCTTAAATTAACACCTGAGTATTCTGACATCATGTACAAATGAAATCATTGCATATCACTACTACATGAATTGACTGCCTTACGTGGCAAGGTGTAGTGAGTGAGTGAGTGATTTACGTGGCAAGGTGTAGTGAGTGAGTGAGTGAGTGATTTACGTGGCAAGGTGTAGTGAGTGAGTGAGTGATTTACGTGGCAAGGTGTAGTGAGTGAGTGATTTACGTGGCAAGGTGTAGTGAGTGAGTGATTTACGTGGCAAGGTGTAGTGATTGAGTGAGTGAGTGATCTACGTGGCAAGGTGTAGTGAGTGAGAGTGATTTACGTGGCAAGGTGTAGTGAGTGAGTGAGTGAGTGAGTGATTTACGTGGCAAGGTGTAGTGAGTGAGTGAGTGATTTACGTGGCAAGGTGTAGTGAGTGAGTGATTTACGTGGCAATGTGTAGTGAGTGAGTGTTTTACGTGGCAAGGTGTAGTGAGTGAGTGATTTACGTGGCAAGGTGTAGTGAGTGAGTGAGTGAGTGAGTGAGTGAGTGAATGAGTGAGTGAGTGGCAAGGTGTAGTGAGTGAGTGAGTGATTTACGTGGCAAGGTGCAGTGAGTGAGTGAGTGATTTACGTGGCAAGGTGTAGTGAGTGAGTGATTTACGTGGCAAGGTGTAGTGAGTGAGTGAGTGAGTGGCAAGGTGTAGTGAGTGAGTGAGTGATTTACGTGGCAAGGTATAGTGAGTGAGTGAGTGATTTACGTGGCAAGGTGTAGTGAGTGAGTGATTTACGTGGCAATGTGTAGTGAGTGAGTGTTTTACGTGGCAAGGTGTAGTGAGTGAGTGATTTACGTGGCAAGGTGTAGTGAGTGAGTGAGTGAGTGAGTGAATGAGTGAGTGAGTGGCAAGGTGTAGTGAGTGAGTGAGTGATTTACGTGGCAAGGTGCAGTGAGTGAGTGAGTGATTTACGTGGCAAGGTGTAGTGAGTGAGTGATTCTTGTTTAATGTCAGCAATACCAGTTATGGAGAGAACAAGTTATATTTGTACCAGTTATATCATGGAGAGAACAAGCTATATTTGATTGCGATGCTGATGATGATATTCACAGTGTATTAAAACAACATTTTAATAGTGCTGACAGAACAGTTCACCGGTAGACATTTGGCTCCATTCGGACACATTATCATGATTGCGAGCCAACCAGTCTTTCATCTTACAATACTCTTCAATGCTGTGTGGCTAGCACAGAGCAGCAACTACCAATTTTATAGTCTTTGGATCGACTCGTTAATCATTCATTGCACCATGGATGCGGTTGCAAGGTGATGTCGATACAACTATATCAATTCAAGTCTGTCCTTGGGACTGGTTGATGGTTTTCACCGCGTACACGTACTACGGTTTCCTCGACCTATATAAATGACCACCAGGAAACATTAAAAAAGCACAATCCATACTACAAAATGTCATAAGTATCTTTTTTTCCGGAGAAGTTTATCTTATTAATGCAGAGGTAATATTCTAATATTTGAAACAATTCATTGGTACACTTATCACCCCTAAAAATTGTGAGTTCGAACCCTGTTCATGGCAAGGTGCATTCGATACACCATTATGTGATAAAGTTTGTCAGTGACTTGCAACAGGTCGGTGGTTGTCTAAGGGTACTCCAGTTTCCTCCACCAATAAAACTGACCGCCACAATATTACTGGAATATTGTTGAAAGTGTCATTAAACACCATAAACCTAAGCCCAAACCTCCTAATATTTAAAAAAATCTTTGGTACACTTACCCGAAAACTTTGTTTAATGCCACCATTGTCTGCAATATTTTCTCCAAGTGTTATCAGACCATTCAACTATTGAAACAAAAAAGTCAAATGATTATGCATGTTGTTTGAGGAACAGGCAACACATTCACTAAAGTGGTAGGGCCACTTTACCGTGGCAATTGTTTTGTACAAGAGGGCCAATTTCACATGGAAACAACATATTATATCAGCTGAAGATAAGGCTAGAAGAAAAATGAACATCATGAGAAAACTTGCAGGAACAGAATGGGGTGCTAATGAAAAGGTCTTGGAATCTGTTTACCAAGGAAATGTACGCCCATATCTTGAATATGGATCTAGCTCGTGGATGACGGCAGCCAAGACTCACCATCAGACCTTAGACAAAGTTCAGAACCAGGTACTACGAATCATCACAGGTGCTATGAAGTCAACACCAATACAAAGTATGGGAGATATTGCAAACATACCCCCATTACGGAAGAGAAGGGAATGCAAATCCAATGAATACAAGATTAAAACAACCTTCCTCAGGCAGACTCAAGAGATCGAGCTTTGCATAAGAGACAAGAGCCTTACAAAGAAAATACCAGGAAGCTTTCACACTGAATGGTCCTCCCTATGAAGATAAACTAGGAAATGTCACTATCCAGACCTCAGTTTCAAATATCACTATCAAAGCCGAACAAACTAGCATAGTTAAAAAAAAAAACACTGACAATGAGCATACTAGAAGAAAAGTACCCTTCTGAATCATGGGTAAAAGTGTATACAGATGGATCAGCCACAAATGCTACAACAAAAGGAGGGGCTGGTATATACATTCAGTATACAAATGGAGAGCAGGAATCAGAGGCAATACCAACAGGCCTACACTATTCCAATTACAAAGCTGAAGGTGAAGCCATAATTCATGCTGCACATACCATCAAGTGCAAAGTTGACAACAACACTCAAGTCGTATTCCTGACTGATGCCCTGTCAGTGTTACAAGCTTTGATGAATGACAACCTACCTCAGCTTGAACAGGTGTTATGCACCATCAAAGCCCTTAGAACAGTGCTACAGTGGATCCCGTCTCATTCTGGAGTTCATGGTAATGAACAAGCTGACAGATTAGTTAAGCATGGTGCTGGACATCAACAGCAATACAAACTAGTCTGCCTCACAGAGATGAAGACCATCATCAAATCTATATTCAAGACTCCTCAGCAACAAGACAGTTACCACCAGCTGACAAGACCTGACCAAACTACCATCTTTAGACTGAGGACAGGACACAACAGACTCGACCAACATATAAACAGAGTCATGAAAATCATACCATCACCTATATGCTCCTGTGGAGAGGCAGATCAAGATACCGCCCACAATTTACAAAAACGCAAGAACCATCATGCATTGAGAGAAGAGATATGGCCATTACCAACAACACTCCAGGAGAAACTTTATGGACCCGTGGACACCCTACAGAAGACCACCAGATTCGTAGCGGAAACTGAAATCCAAGTGTAAAGGCGAACAAAAAGAAGAAGAAGAAGAACTGTTTTACTGAATATTTGCACAGAAAATTATTAACTGCCAATTTTCTGTCTTATGATATTGAAAGTGCTAAAAAAATTGCATTTATTGGATAAGCATATTAAAACAATAAATTAATTGTTCTACAACTATGCATTTAATTCTAGCCAAATTGACTAAACATTTTGGTACACATCAGTTATTTCTTCTGTTGAAGTATATGATAAACAGATCATAGCATGTCATTTATCATATCATACCCTTTATCAGCCCTCGTTCATATATCACCCATTGAGCCTATCAGCTCTCGGGTTGATATCATGACGTAGGGCTGATATAGGGTATGATATTAAAAATGCCATGTAATAATCTATATATATCATAGAGTTGACAGGTCAAAAATTCACTTAATACTGTCGACGAAAATCTAGAAAAATGCGGTTTTTCATGTTTTGCTTCTTTTTGCTGCCTTTAACCATGAATTCCCCAAGAAGGACATCTAAAATCAAAAGAAGTAATGGTTTCCTTTGTTGTACTTTTTCATATAAATGGATATTAAAAAATTAATTTGTAATGTCCTTCATAGTAAAAACATTTTCTAAAGGTAGCAACACAAATCACTTTAAAAGCTTGTCACATTATTGTAAAAATGTTAAGGTTTTTTCCATCTATCTAAAATTAGATCTCCACAATAGCTGTTGTTTTTGTTTGACTGACAAAAAATAATGAGCATGTGCGGAGAGCTAATTTTGCTTAGATAGAGGTTTCATACGTGAACATTACGAACATTGTCTGAAGGTACCTACATCTGTACTGATTAATGAAACATTGTGATCTTGTCTAAAACTGTTCTGTACTTACCGGCTAACCGCCCGTCTCAGGTAACAAAAAGATTCCGTACTGATTAATGAAACATTGTAAACTCGTCTTAAACTGTTCTGTACCTACCGGCTTACCCGCCCGCCTCAGGTAACAAAACGTTTCCGTATTGATTTATGAAACATTGTGATCTTGTCTTAAATCGTTCTGTATCTAACAGCTTACCGCTCGCCTCAGGGAGCAACATTTATCCGTCCTAATTAATGAAACATTGAGATTTCGTCTTAAATCGTTTTGTACCTACCGGCTTACCGTCCGCCTTAGGCAACAGAAAGATTCCGTACTGATTAATGAAACAATGTAAACTCGTCTTAAACTGTTCTGTATCAACCGCTTACCACCCGCCCCAGGTAACAAAAAGTTTCCGTACTGATTAATGAAACATTGTGATCTTGTCTTAAATCGTTCTGTATCTAACAGCTTACCGCTCGCCTCAGGGAGCAAAATGTTTCCGTACTGATTAATGAAACATTGTGATGTCGTCTTAAATCGTTCTGTACCTACCGGCGTACCGCCCGCCTCAGGCAACAACAAGTTTCCGTTCAGATTAATGAAACATTGTGATATTGTCTTAAACTGTTCTTTACCTACCTGCCTACCGCCTTCCTCAGGTAACAAAAAGTTTCCGTACTGATTAATGAAACATTGTGATCTTGTTTTAAACTGTTCTGTACCTACTGGCTTATCGCCCGCCTCAGGTAACAAAAACTTTTCGTACTGATTAATGAAACATTGTGATCTCGTCTTAAACTGATCTGTACCTACCGGCTTATCGCCCGCCTCAGGTAACACAAAAGTTTCCATACTGATTATTGAAACATTGTGACCTCGCCTTAAACTGTTCTGTACCTACTGGCTTACCACACGCCTCAGGCAATACAAAGTTTCCGTACTGATTAATGAAACATTTCGATCTTGTCTTAAACTGTTCTCTACCTACCAAGCTTACCGCCCGCCTCAGGCAACAAAATGTTTCCATACTGATTAATGAAACATTTTGATCTTGTCTTAAACGGTTCTGTACCTACTGGCTTACTGCCCGTCTCAGATAACAAAAAGTTTCCGTACTGATTAATGAAACATTGTGATCTTGTCTTAAACTGTTCTTTACCTACCTGCCTACCGCCTTCCTCAGGTAACAAAAAGTATCCGTAATGATTAATGAAACATCGTGATCTTGTCTTAAATGTTCTGTACCTACCGGCTTATCGCCCGCCTCAGGTAACAAAAAGTTTCCGTACTGATTCATGAAACATTGTCATCTTGTCTTTAGTCATTCTATACCTACCGGCTTATCTCCCGCCTCAGGTAACAAAACGTTTCCGTACTAATTATTGAAATATTGTGATCTGGTCTTAATCTGTTCTGTACCTACTGGCTTACTTCCCTCCTCAGGTAACAAAAGTTTCCGTACTGATTAATGAAACATTGTGATCTCGTCTTAAATTGTTCTGTACATACCGGCTTATTGCCCGCCTCAGGTAACACAAAAGTTTCCGTACTGATTAATGAAACATTGTGATCTTGTTTTAAACTGTTCTGTACCTACCGGTTACCGCCCGCCTCAGGCAACAAAAAGTTTCCGTACTGAGTAATGAAACATTGTGATCTCGTCTTAAACCGTTCTGTACCTACCGGCTTACCGGCCACCTCAGGTAACACAAAAGTTTCCGTACTGATTCATGAAACATTGTCATCTTGTCTGTAGTCATTCTATACCTACCGGGTTATCTCCCGCCTCAGGTAACAAAACGTTTCCGTACTAATTATTGAAATATTGTGATCTGGTCTTAATCTGTTCTGTACCTACTGGCTTACTGCCCTCCTCAGGTAACAAAAAGTTTCCGTACTGATTAATGAAACATTGTGATCTCGTCTTAAACTGATCTGTACCTACCGGCTTATTGCCCGCCTCAGGTAACACAAAAGTTTCCGTACTAATTATTGAAACATTGTGACCTCGCCTTAAACTGTTCTGTACCTACTGGCTTACCACACGCCTCAGGCAATACACAGTTTCCGTACTGATTAATGAAACATTTCGATCTTGTCTTAAACTGTTCTCTACCTACCAAGCTTACCGCCCGCCTCAGGCAACAAAATGTTTCCATACTGATTAATGAAACAGTTTGATCTTGTCTTAAACCGTTCTGTACCTACCGGCTTATTGCCCGTCTCAGATAACAAAAAGTTTCCGTACTGATTAATGAAACATTGTGATATTGTCTAAAACTGTTTTTTACCTACCTGCCTACCACCTTCCTCAGGTAACAAAATGTTTCCGTACTGATTAATGAAACATTGTGATCTTGTTTTAAGCTGTTCTGTACCTACCGGTTTACCGCCCGCCTCAGGCAACAAAACGTTTCCGTACAGATTAATGAAACATTGTGATCTTGTCTTAAATCGTTCTGTATCTACCGGCTTATCGACCGCCTGAGGTAACAAAAAGTTTCCTTACTGATTAATGAAACATTGTGATCTTGTCTTAAGTCGTTCTGTACCTACCGGCGTACCGTCCGCCTCAGGCAACAACAAGTTTTGGTACTGATTAATGAAACATTGTGATCTTGTCTTAAGCTGTTCTGTACCTACCGGTTACCGCCCGCCTCAGGCAACAAAAAGTTTCCGTACTGAATAATGAAACATTGCGATCTCGTCTGAAATCGTTCTGTACCTACCGGCTTACCGCCTGCCTCAGTCAACAAAAAGCTTCCGTTCTGATTAATGAAACATTGTGATCTTGTCTTAAACTGTTCTGTACCTACCGGGTTACCGCCCGCCTCAGGCAACAAAAAGTTTCCATACTGAGTAATGAAACATTGCGATCTCGTCTGAAATCGTTCTGTACCTACCAGCTTACCGGCCGCCTCAGGTAACACAAAAGTTTCCGTACTGATTCATGAAACATTGTAATCTTGTCTTAAGTCATTCTACACCTACCGCCTTATCGCCCGCCTCAGGTAACAAAACGTTTCCATACTAATCATTGAAACATTGTGATCTGGTCTTAATCTGTTCTGTACCTACTGGCTTACTGCCCTCTTCAGGTAACAAAAAGTTTCCGTACTGATTAATGAAACATTGTGATCTCGTCTTAAACTGATCTGTACCTAACGGCTTATCGCCCGCCTCAGGTAGCAAAAAGTTTCCGTACTAATTATTGAAACATTGTGACCTCGCCTTAAGCTGTTCTGTACCTACTGGCTTACCGCCCGCCTCAGGCAATACAAAGTTTCCGTACTGATTAATGAAACGTTTCGATCTTGTCTTAAACTGTTCTCTACCTACCAAGCTTACCGCCCGCCTCAGGCAACAAAATGTTTCCATACTGATTAATGAAGCATTTTCATCCTGTCTTAAACCGTTCTGTACCTACCTGCCTACCGCCTTCCTCAGGTAACAAAAAGTTTCCGTACTGATTAATGAAACATTGTGATATTGTCTAAAACTGTTCTTTACCTACCTGCCTACCGCCTTCCTCAGGTAACAAAAAGTTTCCGTACTGATTAATGAAACATTTTGATCTTGTCTTAAACTGTTCTGTACCTACCGGCTTTTTGCCCGCCTCAGGTAGCAAAAAGTTTCCGTACTGATTAATGAAACATTGTGATCTTGTTTTAAACTGTTCTGTAACTACCGGTTTACCGCCCGCCTCAGGCAACAAAACGTTTCCGTACAGATTAATGAAACTTTGTGATCTTGTCTTAAATCGTTCTGTATCTACCGATTTATCGACCGCCTCAGGTAACAAAAAGTTTCCTTACTGATTAATGAAACATTGTGATCTTGTCTTAAGTCGTTCTGTACCTACCGGCGTACCGTCCGCCTCAGGCAACAACAAGTTTTGGTACTGATTAATGAAACATTGCGATCTCGTCTGAAATCGTTCTGTACCTACCGGCTTACCGCCCGCCTCAGTCAACAAAAAGTTTCCGTTCTGATTAATGAAACAATGTGATCTTGGCTTAAACTGTTCTGTACCTACCGGGTTACCGCCCGCCTCAGGCAACAAAAAGTTTCCGTACTGAGTAATGAAACATTGTGATCTCGTCTTAAACCGTTCTGTACCTATCAGCTTACTGGCCGCCTCAGGTAACACAAAAGTTTTCGTACTGATTCATGAAACATTGTGATCTTGTCTTAAGTCATTCTATACCTACCGCCTTATCGCCCGCCTCAGGTAAGACAACGTTTCCGTACTAATTATTGAAGCATTGTGATCTGGTCTTAATCTGTTCTGTACCTAATGGCTTACTGCCCTCCTCAGGTAACAACAATTTTCCGTAATGATTAATGAAACATTGTGATATCGTCTTAAACTGATCTGTACCTACCAGCTTACCGGCCGCCTCAGGTAACACAAAAATCTCCGTACTGATTCATGAAACATTGTGATCTTGTCTTAAGTCATTCTATACCTACCGGCTTATCGCACGCCTCAGGTAACAAAACGTTTCCGTACTAATTATTGAAACATTGTGATCTGGTCTTAATCTGTTCTGTACCTACTGGCTTACTGCCCTCCTCAGGTAACAAAAATTGTCCATACTGATTAATGAAACATTGTGATCTCGTCTTAAACTGATCTGTACCTACCGGCTTATCGCCAGCATCAGGTAGCAAAAGTGTCCGTACTAATTATTGAAGCATTGTGACCTCGTCTTAAGCTGTTCTGTACCTACTGGCTTACCGCCCGCCTCAGGCAATACAAAGTTTCCGTACTGATTAATGAAACATTTCGATCTTGTCTTAAACTGTTCTCTACCTACCAAGCTTACCGCCCGCCTCAGGCAAGAACAAGTTTCCGTACTGATTAATGAAACATTTTGATCTTGTTTTAACCTGTTCTTTACCTACCTACCTACCGCCTTCTTCATGTAACAAAAAGTTTCCGTACTGATCTTGTCTTAAACTGTTCTGTACCTACCGGCTTACCGCCCGCCTCAGGTAACAAAAAGTTTCCGTACTGAGTAATGAAACATTGTGATCTTGTCTTAAGCTGTTCTCTACCTACCAAGCTTACTGCCCGTCTCAGATAACAAAAAGTTTTCGTACTGATTAATGAAACATTGTGATCTTGTCTTAAGCTGTCATGTACCTATGTGCTTACCGCATTCCTCCGGTAGCAAAAAGTTTCCGTACTGATTAATGAAACATTGTGATCTTGTCTTAAACTGTTTTGTACCTACCGGCTTGTCGCCCGCCTTAGGTATCAAAAAGTTTTCGTACTGATTAATGAAACATTGTGATCTTGTTTTAAACTGTTGTGTACCTACCGGCTTTCCGCCAGCCGCAGGCAACAAAACGTTTCCGTACTGATTAATGAAACTTTGTGATCTTGTCTTAAATCGTTCTGTATCTACCGGCTGATCGCCCGCCTCGGGTAACAAAAAGTTTCCTTACTGATTAATGAAACATTGTGATCTTGTCTTAATTCGTTCTGTATCTACCGGCTTATCGCCCGCCTGAGGTAACAAAAAGTTTCCTTACTGATTAATGAAACATTGTGATCTTGTCTTAATTCGTTCTGCACCTACTGGCTTACCGCCCGCCTCAGGTAGCAAAAGGTTTTCGTACTGATTAATGAAACATTGTGATCTTGTTTTAAACTGTTCTGTAGCTACCGGCTTACCGTCCGCCTCAGGTAACTAAAAGTTTCCGTACTGATTAATGAAACATTGTGATCTGGTCTTAATTCGTTTTGTACCTACCGGCTTACCGCCCGCCTCAGGTAACTAAAAGTTTCCGTACTGATTAATGAAACATTGTGATCTGGTCTTAATTCGTTTTGCACCTACCGGCTTACCGCCCGCCTCAGGTAGCAAAAACGTTTCCGTACTGATTAATGAAGCATTGTGATCTTGTTTTAAACTGTTCTGTACCTACCGGCTTACCGCCCGCCTCAGGTAACAAAACGTTTCCGTACTGATTAATGAAGCATTGTGATCTTGTTTTAAACTGTTCTGTACCTACCGGCTTACCACCCGCCTCAGGTAACAAAAAGTTTCCGTACTGATCAATGAAGCATTGTGATCTTGTCTTAAATCGTTCAACAGCATTATCATTCCACCACTCATTCAACTGGCCATCTTTATCAAACTGTCTGCCTGGAAAGACAATATTTGTATTTTATTTGGTATATATTCACTTAGTAATATTGACGATATAATCCCCAAAGTTAAAATCATTGTTTGTTTGAGTCAAGCAAAGGTATTGACACTATAGGCTTAGGTACAAATGACGTGATCAGGAGTCGTACTGATCCTGACGAAGTTAATATTAATGTCACAAAGGGCACAAATTGTGTCAAACTTGTATTTCCCGAAGCAAAAAAAAAGGTATATGCTCAATTCTACGTAGAAAGGGAAATGTAAACATATTACCAGGTTAAATGAAACTACAAAAATGTAAATTCATTCATTATCAAAATGTGTAAGATCTAGTTTTCTCCCTTATTGACATACTTTACTTTTTGTGATCAAGAAGGTAATGCCAATAGATATTTATTTGACAACAATGACCCAAGTGGAATTCATATCAATAATGAAGGTGTAAACAAATTGATTGAGCAATTGTATACACAGTCATCAGATATTGAGGAAATTTGAAAAAAAAACTTACCTTAAAAATAAGATTTCAGAGATTCAATGAAAATCAATCCGTAACATAATATATACTGAATATAGATTAAACAGAATGGGATTGTCTCAGGATTAAGGGTGTTGCCATTTTTGTAAACATCATTTTGAAACACAACATTCATTATATCATTGTAAAATAATAATTCTTGTAATTCAATATATTCAAACTTAATTTTTTGAGGAAGATAATTTGATGAAAAGAGTATGATTTTAGGTTATGATAAGGGTAAAGAAAATGGGGGTCATTTTGGGAAATGGACAATTTGGAAACAAAGAAATAAAATAAAATACCAGAATATATTATGACAAACAGTGACATTTAGAATATTCAAAGCTGTACTGAAAGAAAATATAATTCTCAACAAAATACTTCACCTACTATTGATAAGGAAATATATTCTATTATTCTAAAATCAAATTAATAACTTTCTTATTACATTAGAAAACATTCCTGTCCACCAATGAAAGTTGAAACCCATTTATAATTGTAGAACGTAAGTAGTATATTGGTACGGACAAAACTGCATTTGTGGTGGAGCTACCTGAAGTCACGTGACAAGAAGTGATCTGACGTCATAACCGGAAATGACGTCACAGGAAGCGACGTCATTTTCCCCGCGCTTTTTTCTTACTATAGTAGTAGTACAAAATTTACCATTGTTGTTTGTTATTCGATTTACGGCTTCTGATTATTCGTTTAGTATCCTCTAGTTTTCCGTGTAAGGGGACATTTTGTACTACTACTAAAGTAAGAAAAAAGCGGGGGAAATTACGTCACTTCCGGTTATGACGTCACTTCCGGTCAGGTGACTTCCGGTGACGTCATTTCCGGTGACCTCAGTTCCGGTAGCACACCTTTCCCAAATTATGATGGTCTACAGGTCCTCAAAAACAGTCAAGTACTGATCAAATCCCTAGCATGCCGCCGCTGCAATACTAATCTGTTTTTGTTTTGGGAACCTCTATGCTGTAATGTATTTTATGTAATATAGTCACTGCTATTGTTGTCTGTGTCACGTAAACAGGAACCAGACATGTAATACTATAAACATTTTAATTGGACACCAGTTATTTAATGACGATTTTTTTATAAATGATGAGAAATGTTTTACTACATAGTATCAGATAAAGATGGTGAAATGTATCAACGATCGTACAGTGTTATCAACCCTAGACGTTCACTGGTGGATGATCAGCAATTGGTCAAATTTATCAATATATTTCAGCCTGGTAGTAGA
Organism: Bathymodiolus septemdierum; assembly: GCA_963383655.1. NCBI lineage: Eukaryota > Metazoa > Mollusca > Bivalvia > Mytilida > Modiolidae > Bathymodiolus > Bathymodiolus septemdierum. The sequence goes on along the minus strand of OY726530.1, from coordinate 39,918,603 downwards.
TTGGTAAGACAATTCAAATTTAATCTTCAGCTTTTGTAGAGGAGCTAAGACCATCTCATTGGGCAACATTGTATTAATGTGGTTGCTTTTAGAAGCTATAACATGCTGTAGTATTGATAGCAAAAATAAATTCTGGGCCGAAAATGAAAATTTAGGAAACTAATAAAACTTGTAAAAAATAGATTCTGTGACGAAAATGATTTTTTTTTAAAGTACGGGAAAATGATACACGGAAAATGACGTCATGTACGCGGAAAGCAAGTAACGTTGCATTTCAAACGTTGCGGTTTGAAAAGGTACAGTAAAATGAAATGTCTTTTGACGTCATGTACGCGGAAAACAAGCAACGTTGCAAGTTATATTCGTTATACAGAGTTTTAATATGTTGATATAAATTTCACTGTTCTGAGAGTAAACACCACAATATCAGTCATGGCGTATGAAATTAGGATTTTAATCATTCTTTTATATTTCCAAAATTAGCAAAACAGAATTAATCTTGGAAAATCAGCAAACATGGAGAGAAGAAAATCCTGATTTGAAACAATCGATTGTTACACTTATATACAGAGAGTTACTTGCCCTTGGCAGGAAAATAGATATATTTAAACTTATATACAGATATTTGCTTAACACCTTGTTCAGGAAGTAAGTTTTCTTACTGCTCTAATAATAGAACACTGTGTTAGGCTGTTATGTAAAATAAATTTGATTGTGGAAATTTGAAACTCATCAAGATAGGGAAATAACTAGCAAAAATTGAATAAAATGTATAATTCTGATAAAAATGTAGATAGACAGGTAGGTAAAAAAAATAATTTAATTTAAAAATAATTTAATTTAAAAATAATTTAAAAAATAATATCAATAAATATATTATAGTTAAAAAAATTCTTTGTGTGAATTAAAAACAACATTGAACAACATAAAATTAAAATGGAGAAAATCTATTCAGTTTCCGTGTTACTTATGCTTTTTGTTAAAAAAAGTTAATTGTCCAAATATTGATTTTTATCATTCATCAAGAAAAATGATGAGGAGATGAAAAAAAAAATTTTCCATTGATAAATAAAATAATAATTTAAGGTTACAAGAAAAAAAATTGAAGAAATTGTGAAATGAGATGAAAGATATGGAAGAAAAGTAAGATGAATAGTGAAAAGAAAGGGAAAATATGGAAGAAAAGTAAGTTGAATGGTGAAATGATAGGGAAATATGGAAGAAAAGTCAGTTGAATATTGATAAGATTTGGAAAGTATGGAAGAAAAAAATAAGTTGAATAGTGAAAAGATATGGAAAAATATGGAAGAAAATTCAGTTCAAAAGTGAAAAGATATGGAAATTATGGGGGAAAGGTAAGCTAAATAGTGAACAGATATGGAAAATATGGAAACAAAAAGTAGGTTGAATAGTGAAATGATATGGAAAATACAGAAGAAAAGTAAGTTGAATAGTGAAAAGACATGGAAGTTATGGAAGAAAAGAGGTTGAATAGTGAAATGATATGGAAAATACAGAAGTAAATTGTGAAATGATATGGAAATTATGGAAGAAAAGTAAGTTGAATAGCGAAAAGATAGGGAAAATGCGGAAGAAAAGTAGGTTGAATAATGAAAATACATGGAAAATGCGGAAGAAAAGTAGGTTGAATTGTGAAATGATATGGAAAATATGGAAGAAAAAGTAAGTTGAATAGTGAAAAGATTTGGAAAATACAAAAGAAAAGTAAGTTGGATAGTGAAAAGATAGGGAAACAAGTACGGGAAAATGAAATGTTTTATAACGTCATGTATTAGAAAAACAACTAACTGATATTTCAAACGTTGCGGTTTGAAAAAGTATGGGAAGAAAGTACGAGAAAAATGATATGTTTTATAACGTCATGTACTAGAAAAGCAAGTAACGTTGCATTTCAAACGTTGCGGTTTGAAAAAGTACGGGAAAATGAAATGTTTTATAACGTCATGGTCTAGAAAAGTAGGTTTGAATAGTGAAAATATTTGGAAAATACAAAAGAAAAGTAAGTTGGATAGTGAAAAGATAGGGAAACAAGTACGGGAAAATGAAATGTTTTATAACGTCATGTATTAGAAAAACAACTAACTGATATTTCAAACGTTGCGGTTTGAAAAAGTATGGGAAGAAAGTACGAGAAAAATGATATGTTTTATAACGTCATGTACTAGAAAAGCAAGTAACGTTGCATTTCAAACGTTGCGGTTTGAAAAAGTACGGGAAAATGAAATGTTTTATAACGTCATGGTCTAGAAAAGTAGGTTTGAATAGTGAAAATATTTGGAAAATACAGAAGAAAAGTCAGTTGAATAGTGAAAAGATATGGATATTATGGAAGAAAAGTAGATTGAATAGTGAAATGATATGGAAAATATGGAAGAAAGATAAGTTGAAATGTGAAAAGATATTAAAAATATGGAAGAAAAGTAAGTTGAAAAGTGAAAATATTTTGAAAATACAGAAGAAAAGGAAGTTGAATGGTTAAAAGATATGGAAAATATGGAAGAAAAGTAAGTTGAATAGTGAAAAGATAGGGAAAATATGAAAGAAAAGTAAGTTGAAGAGTGAAAAGATATGGACATTATGGAAGAAAAGTAAGTTGAAATGTTGAAAGATATGGTAAATACGGAAGAAAAGTAAGTTGAATAGTGAAATGATATGGAAAATATGGAAGATTTCTGTGTTAGTCATAATTACACCCAAAGAGACCCCCTCCTCCTCCTCCTCTGCTCCTCCTCCTCCTCCTCCTTCACATTCTCCCTACCCTCCTCCTCCTCCTCCCCCTCCTCCTCCTCCCTCTATGCATGTATATACATTGTTTTTCAGAATTGAGAATCATCATCCTGGAATAGTTTTTTGCTAGAGACTATGCAAGTAGGGATCAAATTTACCATTTCATTCATTTGGCTCTCAGAAATACCACAGTGAGAACGCGGACACCCTTGGAGTACTACACAACAGCCTCGAACATATCCGAAAACAACAAACTTTTGTGTAATTATTAAAGGTGCTAAAAAATGGTGGGAAAGGGGCAGATAACCAGGAATAGTTCCAGTAGCATGCCACTTATAGGACGCGGACGTCCTAGAGAGCACCCCAATGGGCATTTTCGGTGCAACGGCTCCACTAGGGCCGATATTGCGCAATTTCCGGTTGCGCATGCGCACATCCAAGGGAACCCCGAAGGGGTCAGGTGACCTTTGCTCACTACGGGTAACGTTTCATAACGTCACTTCCGGTCAAAAGTCCCCATTTGGGCGGATATTGCGCAACTTCTAGTTGCACATGCGCAGATACAAAGGGAGCCCCGAAGGGGTCACGTGACCTTCGGTTACTACGGGTGACGTTTTATAACGTCACTTCCGGTGAAAAGGCCAATTTCAGTCTTAAGTCTAACCCAATCGGGGCTCACACCCAAGATATATCGCACTCGAGGCAAGCACGCTAACCATTACACCACCAATGTCGTTTGCTTAATACTTTGATATAAGTAGCATTAGATATCTTGTAAAAATTATTCCAAGCGATATCGAGAAATCTGACTGGATTTTAACTGTTGTACGAACTATTTAAGGCATCATTATGAATGAGCTAATTGAATAAAAAAAACCATCTAGTATACCTCCATCATCAAATCAACATGGCCGACCAGGGTACCTACCTTCATCATCAAAACCATGCGTTATTTCATGACCGACCAGGGTACCTATGGCTCCAAAGTTCAAGGACCTGGAAAAAAATTGATGCCGATTTTCAATTTGTACATAAAATAAAATCCATCTTAAATTTTGTTTTATTTCAATGTAAAACAAAATAACATAAATATCATAATCACATACCATTAAATCAGCTGTATCAATCTTCTCTGCTAATTCGCTGGAGAAGATTTTTTTTAGATTGCAGGTGACGCATACACTTTGATTCTTACTATGATACAATGAAACCTGTCTAAAGTGAACTCATAATAAGCAGGACCCTGTCTAAATCGTATTCAGAATAAACCAGAACTTCGTCTAAATGGAACATTCAATTTAGTCACAATGTTTGATATACATATGTATTTACAACTATCTTACTTCTTACAAACTTGTAGGAATATCATTGGCTTAAAATGATAACGTAGAAACCGTGTATATTCAATACACGTTCAGTAGATTTTTAATACACGGTTAGTAGTGGAGCTATCTCCCTTTTTTTTTTTAATTCAAAACAAAGATGACGTTGAACAACGACACGCTGAAGCGTTTCGCCCAGACAACAGATGATGAAATTATAAACAATTTTAACATGACGTCCTTCTTTCGCTTTATAGACAAATGAGCGATTTATCAATTGGGCATAGTCTCATTAGCACATGCGCCTGTGCATGTGACTGACTTTTCCGTCGAAAATGTACATGTTGATGATTTATCGTCTGCTCGAATTTGGCAGCATTAATTGTGTGCGACATTTTCCGCAAACGTAAATATAAATTATCGTCTTCCAATCAAAGCATACTACCGTATTTGTACTCTTAGACATATCAGAATCGAAATAAACCATGGAAGCCAGAATGTGTTTTGAGTTTTAACATGGGCTGGCGGATATTGGTAAATTTTATCATTCGCCTCTGGCTCGGGATAAAATACTAATATTCGCCAATCCATGTTAAAACTCAAAGCACATTTTTTTTTAATATTACAATTGACCAGTGTTAGTGTGTGCCAAATGTTGGTTCAATGAATTGACGTGACGTTAAAATCGGATAACCCCTACTTTTAAGTTTAGCGTCACGTGAGGTTAATATAATGCTCCAAAGGCTCCTCTGGGACGATCAAAATTAATCTTTGCAGTATGTATAAATCTTTCTTGCTACCATTAAAATTTACAAACAACACATAGTGTTTAATGCTAATTTATAAAACATGACCCAGAGGACATTAATAACAGTTTCATATAATAAAACAATCACTGATTTTCATTTCGATTAATATAAGGATCTATCGTTCCAAGATATATGATATTTACCTCGGCTTCGGCCTCGGTAAATATCCTATATCTTGGAACGATAAATCCTTATATTAACCTCAACAAAAGTAAATAATTAATTTTGATGCAGTTACATCTAAATCCCTCATTCAAAGGAAATAAGTAAGATAAATACGTCACACAGTGTGCTAGTGACCTAATGCGATATATACAGGGTCAGTAAATTCCATTTGGAGCTCGAGTTTTCAAAAATTTGCATCAATAGCGAACATAAAGAAAACAAGTGAAATTTAACATGATGATCTTACCATGGTTGTTCGTTGTGGAAATAAGGTTGTTGTAAAATACCAGCTGGGAACACTGAAACATGATAAATTACTAAATAATTGATACAGTCTGGGAACACTAAAACATAATAGATTACTAAATAATTGATACAGTCTGGGAACACTGAAACATAATAAATTACTAAATAATTGATACAGTCTGGGAACACTGAAACATAATAAATTACTAAATAATTGATACAATCTGGGAACACTGAAACATAATAACTTACTAAATAATTGATACAGTCTGGGAACACTGAAACAAAATAACTTACTAAATAATTGATACCATCTAATAAAATACCAGCAGGGAACACTGAAACATAATAAATAACTAAATAATTGATTCAGTCTGGGAACACTCAAATATAATAAATTACTAAATAATTGATACAGTCTGGGAACACTAAAACATAATAGATTACTAAATAATTGATACAGTCTGGGAACACTGAAACATAATAAATTACTAAATAATTGATACAGTCTGGGAACACTGAAACATAATAAATTACTAAATAATTGATACAATCTGGGAACACTGAAACATAATAACTTACTAAATAATTGATACAGTCTGGGAACACTGAAACAAAATAACTTACTAAATAATTGATACCATCTAATAAAATACCAGCAGGGAACACTGAAACATAATAAATAACTAAATAATTGATTCAGTCTGGGAACACTCAAATATAATAAATTACTAAATAATTGATACAGTCTGGGAACACTAAAACATAATAGATTACTAAATAATTGATACAGTCTGGGAACACTGAAACAAAATAACTTACTAAATAATTGATACCATCTAATAAAATACCAGCAGCGAACACTGAAACATAATAAATAACTAAATAATTGGTACAGTCTGGGAACACAGAAACATAATAAATTACTAAATAATTGATACAGTCTGGGAACACTAAAATATAATAAATTACTAAATAATTGATACAGTCTGGGAACACTAAAACATAATAGATTACTAAATAATTGATACAGTCTGGGAACGCTGAAACAAAATAACTAACTAAATAATTGATACGATCTAATAAAATACCAGCAGGGAACACTGAAACATAATAAATAACTAAATAATTGATACAATCTGGGAACACTGAAACATAATAAATTACTAAATAATTGATACAGTCTGGGAACACTGAAACATAATAGATTACTAAATAATTGATACAGTCTGGGAACACTGAAACATAATAAATTACTAAATATTTGATACAGTCTGGGAACACTGAAACATAATAACTTACTAAATAATTGATACAGTCTGGGAACACTAAAACATAATAAATTACTAAATAATTGATACAGTCTGGGAACACTGAAACATAATAAATTACTAAATAATTGATACAGTCTGGGAACACTGAAACATAATAAATTACTAAATAATTGATACAGTCTGGGAACACTAAAACATAATAAATTACTAAATAATTGATACAGTCTGGGAACACTAAAACATAATAAATTACTAAATAATTGATACAATCTGGGAACACTGAAAAATAATAAATTACTAAATAATTGATACAGTCTGGGAACACTAAAACATAATAAATTACTAAATAATTGATACAGTCTGGGAACACTGAAACATAATAAATTACTAAATAATTGATACAATCTGGGAACACTGAAAAATAATAAATTACTAAATAATTGATACAGTCTGGGAACACTAAAACATAATAAATTACTAAATAATTGATACAATCTGGGAACACTGAAAAATAATAAATTACTAAATAATTGATACAGTCTGGGAACACTGAAACATAATACATTACTAAATAATTGATACAGTCTGGGAACACTGAAACAAACTAACTTACTAAATAATTGATAAGATCTAATAAAATAACAGCAGGGAACACTGAAACATAATAAATTACTAAATAAATGATATGGTTTAATTGATACAGCTCATCCATTGTTGTATACACTATAAAAGGGGCGGTCGTGGTTGCGATCGTATGGTAGTTGGATTTACAACTACCTGTGCAATCAGTTCCTATCACCACTAAAGTTGTGAGTTCGAATCCTACTCATGGTGAGTTGTACTCGATACAACATTATGTGATCAAATTTGTCAGTGACTTGCGACAGATTGTTGGTTTTTTCCAGGTACTCCGGTTTCCTCCACCAATAAAACTGAAATTGAGTTAAAAATTACAAACACAATACTGTTTTAGCATGATAGATTTGACAGTGTTAATTAGTATGTAGTAACAGAACTAATGTGTCGGGTAAATAATGAACAATCATCAACAACCCCATCGTCAAAAGAACAAATCTGAAATACTGCAAATCTACAGCATGAAATATTACAATACATTAAATAAGATATGGTACCTACTTATTCTGTTTCCTGTAGGACTGTAGTAAGCGTTAACAGTAGATGGATTTGTTTCCCAACTACAACATACAACAATGGTATTAACGATGTAAGATGAGAATACAGCAATAATTGTAATATGACATTGCCCAGTGCCGGATATAGATAAAGAGAGGCCCTAGGCTGTTCCATCTGTGAGGCCCCTCCCAATTCCCCAGCTTCATGACTGGAGGAAGATGGGATTGTGCTTAATCAATTTCAATAAAGGCGAAGATGATGAGGGATGTTTTAAATTCTTCAATATTCTGAAATGGAGTGCAACTGTGTAACTGAAATTACTGAAGGGATGTTTAGAAAGTACAGTACGGTATGACAGCAGTGTTAAATATATTATACACCTTGGCCTGAGGCCCCCTAAATTGTGAGGCCCTACGCTTCAGAATTTCGAGCCTATAGGTAAATCCGGCACTGACATTGCCTCTCGAATGGACCGGGTAATTATTATTACCTCCGGACATGTCGTCATTTGAATGAGCGGCATGAAGCGCATGCACCATGGACATAAATGATTTCTTCTTGCATGGCGAATGTCACAATCCTTGCACGTAAAAGATTACTTGCAGATTTATTGTGCGAATGGACCCAGGTATATTACCTCCAGAAATGTTGTCTTTTAGATATGCGGTACGAAACACATGCACAATGGACATACATGATTCCTTCTTAAATGGCGCCATGAATGTCACGATCCTTGCACGTTAAATATAACCTACAGATTTATTGTAGAGTATCATGAGTGGTCAGTGGTGGTACGTTGCAATGTATAATTTTACGACCATATACATCATCTCCTTTTCACTTTGTCAATTAAAAAATCCATATGTCCATCACAACGCCAACCATTACTTCTATTAATCGTAACTTAGCTCTCATCATGAATAAGTATATATAGCTGTAGCAAACAGTATGTTATATATGTTGTGACGTTGGAGATCCAGTTATCAAGAAGAGGAGGGTTGAGATCCCATTAACCGGTTTAACTCCGCCACAATTTTGTGCCTTTTCCAAACCAAAACCTGGATTTCCAATTTCATATGTCGTGGTCTTTATTTTGAGTTCAGTGAGTTAACGTGAGAGGTGATTGTTCCTTTTGTTGATATTAGTGGAAGTGTTGACCATCACTTGTACAGTAGAACTTCGGTAGCTCAAACTCGAAAGTTTGATCCACCGAAGTTCAACAATTTCAAAGAAAAATAATTGATCCAAGACAGTTTTATTACACTATGAACAACTTATGCCCAGTATAGTGGTCCTTATTGTAATTTTTTTTTAATGCTTTAGAAAATTCTCATAGGTTACATTTTCTGAATAGCCATTTGGTATCTTCAAACTTTCCTTTGAAACTTTTTTTTTCACTGTTTACAGGAAATATGAGGTCGGGTATTTACAATTGGATCGATATCGGTATAATGTTTGATTATTCTGATATGTATTTTTAATGTCAAATTTTCATATTTTGGCATATGATAATTTCTTTAAAAAAAGAATTAGAAGCAATTGTATTTGTTTCTTTTAGTATAATATAGACATAAATACTCGGGTTAACCGGAATTTCACTACTAGTACATTTCTATTTTGCTGGTATTTAGATGAACCTTGAGATCATACAGTTTGATATTATGCGATTCCAGCATTTATAAAAATTGGGGAAAAACACTCTCAATAATATTAATTCATGACGGTTTCAATTATTGTTGAGTGTATGATCAGCTTGGTACAATAATCCTTCATAATTAATTTTAATTAACGGCAAAAAATCACTCCACTGCTAAATAACTTTTATTTGTAGTGTAAACAGTTATGCAGTACAATGTAGTTTTCTTTTATCTTGATATAGTAATCAGCCCTAATTAAATATTTGACACTTCCAGATGAATTGGTGTTCGAGCTTGAAAAGGTAATTTGTACTGATTTATTATTACTGGACCATAACAATAGTTTGACTGCTAACGAAATTGGGTTTATCTGACAAGGAATTAACGCCACATTTGACGGACGTTAAAACAGCTCCAGAGATCTATAGTGTTCGAGCCATCTGAGTTCGAGTTATCGAAGTTCAAGTGTAATTGGCTTTTGGGCTACATAAAAAGTATCTTTCCATACATCTAATCTTTAATAATGGACACCTAGCAGACAATATCAATGTATCTACCATATATTTTTAGGTATGTAAATCCAGGATGTACTGGATTATTTAACGGCAGACTATACATGTGTAGAAGGAGGATTGTTATCTCATTAACAGATTTAACAACACTATGTTTTAATGAAAGCTCAAAGTCAGTATCTGTATTTCTAACGCCATATGTCGTGATATTTTTAGTGTTCTGTTATGTTTGTTATCATCATACAGTAACTATACATGCTGTGACTGTAACTTATCTCTAAACAACTAGCGACTGAGGATATTTTTCCGAATTTTAAAGAAAGAACTGTTTATTCTATAGACTGTCCGTATATTTTTGATATTCTGTGAGATTTCTGTGGTATCCAGTTTTAACGTTTGGAATAATTTATCATGGCAGCATATATTGGAAAAATTGAAGCATTTGATAGGACTATTGAACCATGGTCCTCGTATGTTGAAAGACTAGGACAATATTTCAAAGCAAATAAAGTGGACGATTCTTTGAAAGTTGCATCATTATTAAGTTTAATTGGTGGAAAAACTTACAACCTCCTTCGTACTTTAACAAGTCCGACAAAACCTGCAGAAAAATCTTATCAGGAGATAATCAAATTGCTGGGAAATCATTCATCACCAATGCCGGTGTCAATTGCAGAACGATTTAGATTTCACAAACGTAAACAATTAGAAGGTGAATCCATCAATGACTATGTTGAAGTGCTACGTAAAATTGCTGAACATTGTGATTTTGGAGATAGACTTGCCGATGATCTTAGAGACAGACTTGTTTGTGGAATGCGTCATGAAAACATTCAAAAGAAGTTACTGTCAGAGGCTGGTTTGACATTGAAAAAGGCTATAGAAATTTCCGTTGCAATGGAAACAGCAGGAAAAGACGCCGTTGAACTACGAAATTCACACAGTGAAGCACCTGTGCATAAGCTACATGCCAGGAGAAAACCACAGCCTCGACAGAAGAAACAAAACACACCGAAATGTTATCGATGTGATGGTCAGGGACATTACGCCAATGAATGCAGATTTAAAGAGGTCATATGTCATAAGTGCAAAAAAAAGGACCACATTAAGAAGGCATGCACAGGAAAGAAGATATCAGATACACGAAAGCTACACTTATTAGGGGATAACGAAGATGATGAATCCGATAGTTATGGAATATTTAGTGTAAGCAAGAAAGCAAAGGATGCAATTATTATTAAACCGTGTGTTGAAAAGGTAAATATTCCAATGGAGTTAGATACTGGATCTGCCGTATCTGTTATTTCACATGTGGATTATCGTAAATATTTTCATATATTGCCGCTTGATAGTACAAGTGTCACATTAAAAACCTATTCAGGAGAGAACATTATTCCGGAGGGAGTAATGCATGTTAATGTTCAATACAATAATCAAAGTGTAAATTTGGATCTTTATGTTGTTCGTAAAGGAGGACCGCCGCTATTTGGTCGTGAGTGGTTACATCATTTTCAATTGAATTGGAAGGAAATAAAATCTTTGAAAATTTCCCAGGAAACAGAGTTATCGAATTCGAAAATAGTTAAACTGGCAGAGGATTATGAAAAGTCGAATCCGAAATTACACAAATTGCTTGTTAAATACAAAGATCTTTTTCGAAATGGCATTGGATGCTTAACACAAAAGAAAACGACACTATCTATAAAGCCATAATCAACACCAAAATTAATTAAAGCGAGACCGATTCCGTTTGCAATGCGTTCAAAGGTAGAAAAGGAACTTGAAAAACTGGAACAAGATGGTATCATTTCAAAAATCGAAATGAGTGATTGGACTTCCCGTATTGTACGAGTATTGAAGAAGGATGGTTCCATAAGAATCTGTGGTGATTTTAAGGTAACTGTGAATCAGGTGTTACAAGTAGATCAATATCCACTTCCATATCAGAGCGGAATTATGCCCAAATTGACAAGGAGGCGCTTGGAATTGTATGGAGCGTAAAGAAGTTTTATACTTAATTATTTGGAAGATCATTCACTTTAGTGACCGATCATCAGCCATTGACCTCAATATTCAGTCCAAATAAGGGAATACCGGGTAACTACAGCAGCTAGATTGCAAATATATGCTTTATTTTTATCAGGATTTAATTACCAGATAGAATATAAAAACACTAAACGACATACTAATGCCGATAGTCTGTCTAGACTACCTTTAGCTGAACCTGACAGGCAAAATACCATTGACGGCGAGGATGTGTTCCACATGTCACAGATTGAACATTTACCCGTCACAAGTGCTGTAATTCAGAGAGAGACTCGTGACAATGTGCTAGCAAGAGTACAGGATCATGTTACAAATGGCTGGAAAGACACACATGCGTATGAAATGCTTAAACCATTCTACAGTAGTAGAAATGAAATAACTTTATACCATGAATGTTTACTCTGGGGCATACGTGTCATTGTGTCCGTCAAGCTTCAGACACAGATCTTAAAACATGAAAGTCATCCAGGCGCAGTAAGGATTAAGGCGCTAGCTCGAAGATATGTTTGGCGGCCGGGAATTGATTGCGAAATCGAGAAGTTAGTAAACCAGCATTTTGGATGTCAGAAGAACCAGAATATGCCCGCCATTACACCATTACACCCTTGGGAGTGACCTTCTTGTCCATGGCAGAGAGTGCACATAGACTTAGCAGGACCATTTCTTGACAGAATGTTTTTTGTTTTAGCAGACGCTCACTCGAAATGGCCAGAAATTGTTGAAATGAAAACCACGACATCGACAAAAGCTATTGAAGTTCTGAGGTCGATATTTTCATGTAATGGAACACCAGCACAAATAATGTCTGATAATGGAAGTCAGTTTTCATTAGATGAATTTGCAACATTTATGAAGCGCAATGGCATCAAGCATTTTAAATCCGCACCATATCATTCAGCGACAAATGGGTTAGCGGAACGATTCATCCAAACTTTCAAGAACAGTATGCGTGCAATGAAGGATGAAAACAGAGACATTAACCAGAAAATAGCAAATTTTCTGCTAACGTACCGCAACACCACCCATTCCACAGCAAATGAAACACCAGCGAAAGTTTTCTTGGGACGAAATTTAAGAACACGCTTGAGTTTAATAAAGCCTGATATTCAGATCTATGTTTCCAGAAATCAAATGAATACAACATTTCAAGAGAAACGAACAAAGAACAGTCGTTACTTTGAGGATGGACAGTCTGTAATTGCACGGGATTACAGGGGAAAGAAAATAAATGGACATCTGAAATAATCAAAGAACGAGAAATCCGTTAATGTATAAAGTGAAAATTGAACCGGGAACTGTTTGGAGAAGACACATAGATCAATTACGAGACAGTGAAATTAATGAAAATAACACCGAAGAACCTGAAATCGCTTTACCATCAGTAAATACACAATCTACCACCGTAACTGACAATACAGTAAATGATTCAGCAAAGAATTCAAATACTGAAACATCAGAAATTAACTGATGTGTATATAGTTTTGTTTTTATTTTGAAAGTCAATGAACCCGTAGTCATCATATATCAATTTTAATAGATTAAGTGTTTGCTTATAAACCGAATGAATGATCCGTATAATTGCTTATGGACAATCAATTTGGCAGAGAGGAATGTTATGTTTGTAACTCTACATGCTGTGACTGTAGCTTATCTATAAACACTTTCTATCTTTAATAATGCCAGTTCCCACGGTACGCCTATCTATAAGCTTTATGCACTACTCTGTTTTCCTTATCATATGTTGTAAAGAGATTTAGTCAGTATTAAAAGGTAGTTTGTAGTAAACGGACGTCTGGTTTTTAGTAACCCACAAAACATAAAGTGTTCACTGATTTGTGGTGATAGGGCTAGGGTTTTGGTGTTTAATGCCACTTTCAACAATATTTCAGTTATATTGTGGCTGTTTATCTGTGAGGAAACCAGAGTACATGGAGAAAACCATCGACCTGCCACAAGTCACTGACAAACTTTAGTATATAATGTTGTATCGAGTACACCTCACATGAGTGGGATTCGAACTCACAACGTTAGTGATGATATGGGGTAGTTTGGTTTGTTTTGTTAATATTAGTGACATTATTTCCTGTGTAGTGTTTTGCAGATCAGTGTTTGCCTTTTGACCTTTTTCTTTTGATCACTGTATTGTCAGTCATTCAATTTAGGGCTTTTGATTACCCCTTTGGTACCTTAAAACTTTACCATCACTGTTTAAACTTTCCTTTCTACTTACTTCAAGCGAGGCATATCAAACTCTAATTGCAGCAGATTTTCCTTCGCTAATGTGTGTAGTAATCCAAGCACATTTTCAAAGTAACGGTAGGGATCCACACTTATCTAAAACAGAACACACAATGATGAATCACTCACAATAATATATCTTTAAACAAATCAGGATCCTCTCAAATGTATACCTCACCCCCTAAAAAACTCAGCGAATTTACACGAATCTCAAGAACCGTCTGGACCATTGCCAAAAAAACGGATATCCATCAAAATACGGAAAACTTTCACGGTATACATCTGAATTTTACCTTTTCCTTATTTAATCAGCATTTTTGTGTGATTTGTGGGTGCGGACAAGTCAATACAACCGCTCAACATTTCAATGAAATGTTAATGAGAATGGACCAGGCAATGCTAAAAAGACCAGGCATGTTTCAGATATAAATTATGTAAATACCACATATAATGATGTGAAATCCTTTGTGAAAACGATCTCCCTCTCAATTTCCCTTGTATTGGTTACAAATTTGACCAATCAAAGCCCATGGGATGCAATTGTTCCATTTATTTTAGGACCTGGATATTTTTGCGAAATATTTGTGTGAAAATTAAACAATTGTTATATTTATACAACAGGAATATATAAATATTATTGCATAGCCGAACAACATTATTTGTGGCGTGTTTTGTTGACAGAATGATAATGGTGCGAATTGTAAAAATATACATTGTTGCCCTTGACCGGTGTGTATTGACCTTGAGGCTTCAAATGCATCTTATTAATTTCATTTTCAAACATATCAAATATTAAGCTTAGGAAAATCAAAACCATTTCAGTTTTTGACATCAATCTACTATTGACGTTCTTCTCTATTTGGTATTCAAAGTGATATGTGTACCAATTTATTTATATTTCAGTGAACTGACACCATGAAATTGTATACAATCACTGTCTTTTGATGAGGTAAATGTGTTGATTTATTGACTTGAATCAAAAGACAGTAATTGTTTTATTCTATATTTTCAGAAAAATATGTTATTCTGTAATAAAAAAAAATAAAATAAAGTTTTTTCAAATATTTATGATTTTTCAATTTTTTAGTTACAACAATGAATATTGGCAATACTGAAACAAGACTTTTGGCAGTTTTTTTCCAACTTGGAATCAATTATGTGAAATGTTGATATTGATTGTTCCATAGTTGTTGACAATCAAAGGTGCAGCTGGGTGGCTGTAAGACTGGAGACAATTACTTTGCATTGAAAAATTTAAGTTTCGCACACTCATTTCAAAACCATGTCCACTGTCCTGATGGAGTACTACATGTGCTATACTGTTGTTAACATCTCCATTACTACATGTGGTACTGTTAGTATTGTTAATATCTGTTACCATTGTAGCTAAACTTTCCATTTGTGAATCACTCATCAGTAGAAAATCTGTAATATTGTCATCAAAATCAGGAATTTCACTGTTTAAGTCATTTTCTTTGTTTTCTGTAGTAGAGGTTTCGCGTAGATTACTGCTGATTGTAATTGACATATCCCTCAGTACTCTGTCAGATGTATAACCTGTATAAGTTTTTAAAGAGGATTCACTTTTGTGTCCTGTAATTGACATATTATGCCGACACGCAAATTCAGCCTCGTCAAGAATATGAATTCCAGCTTTTTCACAAATATCTGGCACCATTGTTCCAAGAGAATTTATGGCCAAGTGGAGACACATCATACCAAACATTATTTTTTGGTCTAACTTTTGGTCGTTGAAAACATATGTCAGATTTTGGATTAAGATGCTCCTTGTAGATGAAAAAGCTCCGCACTGGGCACTTCACATCATCGGAAAAGTAACAAAAAGAATTAATAGTCATACCAGTGCATGAATAAAAAAATACTGTGTATCCAATCACTACATTGAAAGTCTGTTTATTTCATACTTATATTTTTTTTCCCATTTCTGGATGTTTTGTTGTGTTTTAATCCTTTCTCTCCTCCTCTACAAGTATATGTGTAGTAAACCTTCATAAACATGTATGGCGGCTGGTGGGTGTATTGTAATAGACAGGAATTGCTTACTTTTCCTGAACACCTGGGTTCACTCCCTTTCCATTGGGAGTCCATGCTGTTTGTGCGTTGTTTGTGTATTTTTTTTATGTTTTGTCTGTTGTCGTTTTTCTCTGCGTTTCCCAGGTTTGTATATTGTCCTTGGATGTTGGTTTTTGATTGCCCCTTCCATTTTTCTGGACATCTACAGTACAAATGTTCATGTAGATGTACACTTGTAAAAATAATATTTATAGCCCAACATACCTTTCACTTCAAACATTTTCCCATTTGTAGTGTTTGTGTAAGTCTGGTGATTCTTTGTCAATTCATCTCGCTGTATGCAAACAAATCTGTGCTCAACGTCACCACCTCCTTGTTTAATTTCAACTTGAAAATCGTCAACTTTTAAATTTTGCAAGTTTTTACGACCCCGGCGCCCAAAATACAACATGATATCAATGAAAACTTTCTGTTGGATGGATGTTGGGTCTGTAGTTTTCAGGGTAGAATATATTTTTTTTAAATCGTCTGCTTCAATGGGAGGGTGGTGGTCAATACCACCTTGCTCTTCTCTTTTCAACTACACTATCATGGCTTTGAACATTTTATTTGAGTTAACAAAAGCATGGTTTTTGATTCTGTCAATGTTCTTTTCACTCAAAAATCTGTTGATGCCGTACTGGGTGTTTGTTAGAGTATTTTTCTTGTACAAATCGCGGCTTTCGTTACGGGCTTCAGAGTAAAACTTAGTTAGAGCTTCCTCCAGCTCTGAAATCTCATAGTTTTCAAAATCTTCTGATCTTGATCTTGATTGGATACAATGTAACGTCCGGAGACATTATTACATCGCGCGTGCGTCAAGGGTTAAATATTACTGAGCCCCCTTACTACACCAGCGAATGATTTAGCTGGTTCCTCCGTAGATTGAATCTTGTTGATGATGTCTGGCGGTAAAAGGTTTCAATCTTTGACTGTGTTCGGGAAAAAGTTGAATTTCAGTATATCGGCCTTGGCTGGAAGTCTGAAATAATGTTGACTATGCATGTTCTTAGTTGTTCTTAATGGGCGTTGAAGGTTATCAGTTTGAATTTCGACTAGATGATGTACGCCTTTATAAAATAATTTTAACCTGTTCTGTTTTCTTCATTCTTTTAGTGGTTCTAATTTTGTCTGTTTAAGTATAGTTGTCATACTGCCTGGTTCATAGTTGTAGTTTGATGTAATAAATCTAGCAGCCCTTTTGTGAACTTTTTCCAGTTTTTCTTGTAGGTAAGATTGAAGTGGGTGCCAGGCTGTGCTGGCATATTCTAAGATAGGTCGAATGAGTCCTTTATAGCTTAACTGCCATAGGGCATGATGACAGGTTCCTTTTTAATAATCCCATGATTCTATAGGAATTGTTACATATTTGTGCTTCCCCCAATGCAAGTCGTTTGTGATGCTCACTCCAAGATATTTTATTGATGTTAGGAATTCCAGTTCTGTGCCTTTCAGAGTATATTTATATTCTATGGTCTTCTTTTTGCGGCTTAAGGTCATCATGTTGCATTTGACAGATTGAAACCTCATTCCCCATAATTCCGCCCATTTTCCTCAGGTGTCAATATCTTTTTAGAGCTCTGCGCAGTCGTTGGAGTTGTTGATTTCCCTGTAGCAGACACAATCATCTGCAAATAGTCTAATTTCTGATGTAACATTATCTGCTATGTCGTTGATGTGGACGAGGAATAGTATTGGCCCGGCACTGTTCCTTGAGGGACTCCTGAAACTACGGCCGATTCTTCAGATTTACATCCATTTACAACGACACATTGTTGTCTGTTGGACAGGAAGGAATCGATCCAGTTCAAGATGTTTTTTGGTACACCGTATCTGTGAAGTTTGCTTTTCAGTAGATCATGTAGGACTGTATCGAATGCCTTTTCGAAGTCTAAGATGAATATGTCAACATGTTGCCTGTTGTCGATGGCTGTAGCCCAATCATGGATTACGTTTACAAGTTGAGTCTCGCAGTTGTGATTTCTCCTAAAGGCGCGTTGTCTGTTGTTGAAAATGTTTCTTTTTCAAAGTGCTGCATCAGATTTGAGCAAGTGATATGTTCCAAAAGTTGACATAAAATGCACGTGAGTGACACCGCCTGTAGCTACTTGCGATAGATCGTTCTTCTTAAACAGTGGACATATGTTGGCCTTTTTCCATTCGCTAAGTAAGAATTCCGTGTCAATGGATTGCTTGAAAAATTTAGCCATAACTTCAGAGAGTTTAGAAGCCAGTTCTTTTAGCACTCTTGGATGGATGTTGCCCGGACCCATTGCTTTCGTAATATTCAATCCTTTAGTATTTTGTCTACTCTTTCTTTGGTGACTAGGATCTTACTCATACTTTCTGTTGTTGGTTGCTAGTATGGTATTGAATCGTACTCTGAACGTGTGAAGACGCTGGTAAACTGCTGATTGAGGATTTCGGCTTTGTCTTTGTCGGTTTCTGCAGATTTGTTGTCTTTTGTCAGGAGAAGTGGAATTCCGTTTGTCTGCCTTTTGTTTGTTTATATATTTCCAAGATGGTTTTCAGTCCTTTTTTATATCACCTATAAGGTTGTTTACATAAATGTTATGCTCTTCATTCACTTCCTTCTTTACTGATTTTCGTAGTTCTTGCCATTTTCTCTTAATTCTACTGCTGTTGGTCTTCTTGTAATTTGCATGGATTCGATTACGTCTTCTGATCAGGGATTTGATATGGTTGTTTATCCATGGTAATGATTGTTTTCCATTTGATGTTTTTGATGGTATGTTCTTCTCAGTTGTTTCCATGATGAAATTTTTGATCATTTTCCAGTTTTCTTCTACGGTCCTGTTGTGATGATGACCATTGAAGTATTTATCTTTTGTGAAATTCTTCCCTCATTTGGTTGTAGTTTCCCTTTGAGTACTGATAGTATGCTCTTTCTGGACTAGTTTTCCTTGGCGCTTTGCACTTCAGTGTTCCTATAGCTATGTCATGGTCGCTTAAGCTATCCGGTGATTTGATGTCAGTGAATTGTCCAAGTAAGGTTGTTATCAGGATATCTAGTGTGTTTCTTTCTCTCGTTGGAAATAGTACTAGTTGTTCGGCACTGGCATCATTCATGATGTCAATAAGAGATTAACCATCACTATCCACCAAACACGAGTTTGAGTCCTTATATAGCATTGTCAGCCAGTTCATTTTGCGGTAGTTGAAGTCGCCTAGTACATGTATGCATGGCTGTTGATGTGTCTTACCAAGCTGCTTGACTTTGTCAAATTGGTCCTTGAGTAGGAAGCTTTTATCAACTGGGGCATCTGGTGGTCTGTACCAGCTTCCTATGTAATCATATTTGCATTGTAGGTTGATTTTGCACTATGTTGATTCTGATCCGTTTTCTACTTTCCTGAGAGGTGCTGATTTAAGATAGGTTTTTACTAGTAGCATTATTCCTCCGCCATTCCCAGTTCTGTCATTACGGAATATGTCGTATTCTAAATACTCTGGTACGAGTTCATTTGACTTAATGTTAGAGTCAATCTTAGTCTCATGTAGAGCAACTATATCAGGATTTTCGGTTGTAGCTCAAGCTTTTTCCCTCGGATTCCATTGTTATCAATTCAAAATATCGTGATCTTGTTGATGTTTCTACATGCATGCTGCATGGGCGCTTCTGTCATTTTCTGGTATTCTATTTGCCATGAGTATTTGGCATGGATTACTAGTTGCAATGCCAGATGAACTGCTTGAAAATGATGTTGATAAGTTTGCTGTGTCGCAAGTAGGGCAAATCCATGTACAGTTGGTGGCTTGTATGACTTTATTATCGTCATCAGATACTGTTGCGCATGAGGTATGTATCCATGCTTTGTATTTGTCGCATTCGATGGCTCGGTTATAATTATGTACGCTTCCTGAACATAGACCACACGGTGCTATGCAATTTGAGCAGTGCCACTTATCGTCACTTTTTTGTAGTTTGATGTAGGTGTTCTTATCTATACCTGTACATCGTGCGTGGATCCATCGGTCGCAATCATCACATTGTATAGCTTTATCATTCCGCTTTACAAGTTTTTGGCAGATCCCGCAGCTGTTCGTAGCAGGGCCAGGATTGGACTCTATGTCGCCTGACAGCAATAATAAGGTCTTTATGAGTAGGTGAAATGGCTGGTTCTGTTTTAACTGGATGTTCCAAGGTTTTATACGCCCATACTCAATAGCATTAAGGTAAAGTTGTACATACCTGGCTCTCTGTGCTACTGTAGCAAATACGGACCTTCACTGTTCTAGTTGCTGTGTGTTATCATGCTCTGTGCTACCACGATCTGCTTCGACCCATTTTCTACATAGGCATAAAATCAACGTAATGTTTATCAGACGTTTTGGATGCATATTGGATTACAGGAAAATTCTTCTTGTTCTCCGACTCTGATAGGATTACCCCACCTAGAAGGCCGGAAAACAGTTCTAGTATCCTGACAGCACAACCATCTATCCAAGTAAAGAAATACGGTTGGCACTTTGTAATATGTCAATAAGATGAATTCCAGTATGTAAAAATTGGTATTCCACACTAAATATCTATGATGTAAACACACAAGATGATTCGTATAATATTTGTAGTTCAGGTAACAATGATAAAAAATGGCGGTTTCCCGGTAAAATGTCAATCAAAATAAAAGTCCAGTGAATGATGTAAAACACAAAAGTTCCAGCTAAATCAGGAATAAAACGGTAGGGATATAACACAATATATATGTACAGTTATAAAAAGATTCCAAAAAGGTAATAAATGTAGTCAAAATAGACTAACACTCAGATCTGATCGGTCTTTTTCATTCAAATACTTCCTGAACAAGTGCACAGCTCTGTCTGTGGCCTTTTTAGTGTTTTCTGAATCTTTATCATTTAAAATACTGTTCATTACATCATCTGAAAATGTTGCAAATCTAGGCTCTTTGGGCACCTGGTGTTCGTCTGCTTCTTCAGTCGACATTTTGCTTTGTTGTGATGTATAATACTTTTTTTTCAAAAAAGAATTCCATCGTCCAAAAATAGTAACACGTGACTTTTACAGCTGGTGAATATTACTTTGTTGACGATGAATACGTTTTGTTATTCAAAATTTAGTTTTTATATATAATCTATACTAGAAAAATATACTAATATAGAATAACAGTTTATATTATTGTTATAAAACAAATCAAGTAATAATCATCATTTAATTAATTTCAAACAAATAAGAAAAACATAACTTTATTCTGGCCATGACGTACCTGACAAATTGCTCACATGACATTATACACAATGACCACTCACTCACGTAATAAACTAAAAATACTTACATTTTCGTAACGTTGATTTAAAATTGTGTCATCTAAAATTCCTTCATCATATCCAACCTGTTCGTCCATGGCTCCAATCTGCAAGAGTAAGCAATAGGACTATATAATATTTCACATTTATCTATGATTAATTCTGATTCCTAGTTTACAGCTGGAATACAGGATTCGTTTCAGGTTTATAACCACTAATTTTAACAAATCAGAGTTTAGCACATTTGAAAGTACACATAATTCCAGGTAAAAAGAAACACTAATACATAATTTGCCAAGTTCTTCTATGTTTTCACAATATTATGCAATACATCCCTATGTCTTATTCGGGCCGATATGACCATGTTAATATGGTAGTTGGATTTACAACTAACTATGCAATCAGTGCCTATCACCACTAACATTGTGACTTAGAATCCCTCTCAGGCTGGGTGTACTCGATAAACATTAAGTGATACAGGTGGCTTTCTCCAGGCACTCCGGTTCAGGATCGTCTTAGCGCATGGGCACACTGGGAAGTTGGCCGGGGGCCCCACGAGTATAGGGCCCCATGCTAATCTATGTATGTGGTGACTTGCTGTCAATAAATAAATAAAGATGCCTATCTTACTTAATCCCTTACTCCCCTTAAGTCGAATTTCGGAAAACTCAAAATGCTGCACCGGTCCAGTGAACTTCGAGATAACGAGATTCAAGAAGAATTTGAAGATACAAAAGAGGTAATCAGAATCTGTATATCGAGGAAGAACAGACAACACAATGGCCAAAAGAAAAAGTACAAAAGGAAAAACCAAGATCTACAAAACATACATATAAAATCAAAGATCGAGTAACTCTAAAAACTGGGGGTGAACTCAGGTATTCCGGAAGGGTAAGCAGTTCCTCCTCCACTAGTGACACCGGTCGTGTTCATCTAATTACAAACCCGGTGATAAGTCATGAACAAGGATAGGACCGGGAAGTGTTTGCGACAAGTGGAACATATTCGTGGTCATTTGTGACACAGATATTCCATAGCGGTCAACCAAGTCATGGTGGCGACCGTAAACTTTCGATATGATGACTTCAACTTAACTAAGAGGAACTCTTGGTTCAGTAGCTTCCTTGTTAGCAGCAACCCTCTACGAAGGAAATCCTGATAGGAACCAAAAGCTCCAGAATATCGTATCAACTGAGAGATATATACTCCATATACAGGTGCTGCTGGAATGTTGCTACATATGAATGCAAAGTTCAACTGTATATGATTAAACTATAAATATGCATTGTTGGAAAATGCATATTTTGCATGATCGTGTTTTACTTAAGATAATGAACAATAAAGGTAATAACAAAATTACCGAACTCCGAACAATCTTACAAAGGGAAAGTCAAAACTCATAATTATATAAACAGACAAAATCAGTCAACAACCGGAAAACTGTGAAAACCGTAATGACCCTGACTTGGTACAGGCATTTCTAAAGAAATGGTGGGTTGAATCAGATTTTAAGGCGCCAAACCTCCCGCTCTCATTACGGTTCAAAGGTTCCGGCTGTCACTGTAACAGTATTTAAATACAGGAACAAAATAGGTAAAATAGTAGTCAAAGCAGTACCATATTCGGTGACGTAAATGTCAAAAATATTTTTACGTCACACATTGACAAAAAAAATTCTTGACATTTTTGACTTCTTTATCTTTATGTTGTCTTTAATAACAAGTGGACATTGGCATTCGCCTCTGAATTAGTATCACGGTCACCTCTGAAACGTCACGTGCATGTATGTGTACGGATCTCACACGCTGTATAATGTAAAAGCGTATATGTTAGCGTCACTTCATCTCACTTGATAGTTAATATACAATAATATTGGTTATATTTATATACCATTAATTGGTTATTAGATATTGAATCCGAGATTCATTTAGAACACTTGTAGTGTAAGCATGTAGTAGTTATTCAAGATTACGAATTTATGATGCAGTACTAAAAACAAGGTATTGATAGTTTGTGATATGTGAATGGACAAGCTATGTATACATACAAGATGTACAAATTGTAGAATGTAGACATAGACAGAGATGAGGCTAGGCCTTGCCTCAGTGTTGTGAATCATCACGCAGTAGAGGGATGGGATTAAGGACAAATACTGAAGTACAATGTAAGGAAAGACTTGTTCATTATGGAAGCAGAATGTTTAAATATTTAGGCCTTGTCCTAAGCAGACTTATATTATATAACCATCAGCTCTGACGTTGGACTGCCCTGACATGGGACTAAATACAAAACATTTGTTGGAAGTACCATCATAATAAATATACGTTTAATTTTATCGACCATTTACATTTGTATTCCTGTAAGTTGTTGCTGGTAGGAGCCCCAGTGCACTGCCTTGCCCGGGGGCCTATAATGTTGTTAAGACGGCGCTGCCCCGGCTTCTTCCGCCAATAAAACTGACCGCCATGATATAACTGAAATATTGTTGAAAGTGGCATTAAACACCAGTAGTATAGAAGAGGTTCTAATACCGTATTTCGGATGGATTGAAGGGTGGATCGGACCATTGCGCATGACCGGAATTGACGTGACCGGAAGGGGCCTGACCGGAAGAGGCCCTGACCATATCCGGAAGTCACGGAAGTATGCTATGCGCATGCGTTTTTTCTTACTATAGTACTACACAATGTAGTACAGTAGTACAAGTACCAAGGCTACCGAGAGTGACCGAAGGTCACGTAATCCCCGAAGTTCACGTGATCCCCTTGGGTGCGTGCATGCGCAATAACTGCCCTAGTGGGGCCTTTTCACCGGAAGTGCCCATTGGGGTGTTCTCTAGGACGTCCACGTCCTATAAGTAGCATGGCTACCGGAACTAGCCCTTTCACATAAGACATCCAATAGAAGGTCACTGTATTTATACAGACTTGTGACTGGCTCTATATAGATGCCGCATTAACTTTTTTTTTTCTTTCTTTTTTCATAACACATGTTTAAGAAGTAACATCAAGTCAGTGGCGGCGGCGGCAGCAGCGGCGGCGACAGCGGAGGCGACGGCGGCGGAGGCGTATATCCCTCTGTCTGTGGGACTGCATCTCTTCGCTTTAGACTTTTGTTGACTGTGTTTGGTTTTTAAGTGGCGCTTTAAGTCAGCAGGCCACACATAGGTCCTATTGCATCAACTACAAGTATTACTCATGTTGTCGTTTCGGATGTCGGGATACGACTGACTAAATTAGGATAGATAGGACATATTTATAACAAACACACGAGTATTCATTTCGATGTTTTATTTTACACATTGGCAATTCTCAGTTCTGGTTCTCTTTCTTCAAATAAAAGTATGGTCATTTAAAACATTTCATTTTCCCGTACTTTTTCCTCAACTTTTTCAAACCGCAACGTTTGAAATACAACGTTTGAAATATCAGTTAGTGGAAGGGGAGGAGGTGGAGGAGGACGGAAGGGAGGGAGGTGGAGGAGGAGAAGCATGGTGGGAAGGAGGATGAAGAGGATGAGGAGGAGGAGCAGGATGAGCAGGAAGAGGAGGTAGGTGGAGGAGGTGGTAGGTGGAGAAGGAGGTCTCTTTGGGTGTAATTATGACTAACACAAAAATCCTCTATATTTTCCATATCATTTCACTGTTCATCTTGCCTTTTTTCCATATTTTCCATATCTTTTCACTATTCAACTTCCTTTTCTTCCATATTTTCCATATCATTTCACATTTCACCCATATTTTCCATATCATTTTATAATTTTCTTCTGCATTTTCCAAATCTTTTCATTATTCAACTTATCTTTCTTTCATAATTTCCATATCTTTCCACTATTTTCTTCTGTAATTTCCATATCTTTTCACTATTCAACTTGGGTTTCTTCCATATTTTTCATATCTTTTCACTATTCAACTTGTCTTTCTTCCATATTGTCCATATCTTATCACTATTGGACTTGCCTTTCTTCTATATTTTCCATATCATTTCACATTTCAACTTGTCTTCCATATTTTCCTTATCATTTCACATTTCAACTTACTTTTCTTCCATATTTTCCATATCATTTCACTATTTAACCTACTTTTCTTCCATATTTTCCATATCATTTCACTATTAAACCTACTTTTCTTCCATATTTTTCATATCTTTTCATAATTTTCTTCTGTATTTTCGAAACCTTTTCAATATTCGACCTGCCTTTCTTCCATAATTTCCATATCTTTTCACTATTTTATTCTGTATTATCCATATCCTTTCACTATTCAACTTTGGTTTCTTCCATATTTTTCATATCTTTTCACTATTCAACTTGCTTTTTTCCATATTGTCCATATCTTATCACTATTCGACTTGCCTCTCTTCCATATTTTCCATATCACTATTCGATTTGGGTTTCTTCCATATTTTCCCTATCTTTTCACTATTCAACTTACGTTTCTTCTGTATTTTCCAAATCATTTCACTATTCGTCTTGAATTTCTTCTTAATTTTTCAAATCTTTTAACAATTCAACCTACTTTTCTTCCGCATTTTCCATATCTTTTCACTATTCAACTTACTTTTCTTCTATATTTTCCATATCATTTCACAATTTTCTTCTGTATTTTCAAAATCTTTTCACTATTCAACTTGGGTTTGTTCCATATTTCTCATATCATTTCACAATTTTCTTCTGTATTTTCCCTTTCTTTTTACTATCTTCTTCTGTATTTTCCAAATCTTTTCACTATTCATCTTGCCTTTCTTCCATAAATTCCATATTTTTTCACTATTCGACTTCCCCTTCCTTAATTTTTCCAAATCTTTTCACTTTTCAAATTGCCTTTCTTCCATAATTTCCATATCTTTTCACTATTTGACTTCCCTTTCCTCCATATTTGCAATATCTTTCCACTATTCAACTTACCTTTCTTCTATAATTTCCATATCTTTTCACTATTCAACTTACCTTTCTTCCATATTTTACCTATCTTTTTACTATTCGACTTACTTTTCTTCTATATTGTCCATATCTTATCACAATTTGACTTGCTTTTCGACATGCCTTTCTTTCACTTTTTCCAAATCATTTCATATTTCAACTTGCCTTTCTTCCATATTGTCCATATCTTATCACAATTTGACTTGCCTTTCTTCCATATCTTTTTACCTATCTTTTTACTATTCGACTTACTTTTCTTCCATATTGTCCATATCTTATCACAATTTGACTTGCCTTTCTTCCATATTTTCCAAATCATTTCACTATTCAATTTATCTTTCTTCTATATTTTCCTGATCATTTCACATTTCAATTTGCCTTTCTTCCATATTGTCCATATCTTATCACAATTTGTCTTGCCTTTCTTCCATATTTTCCAAATCATTTCACTATTCAACTTATCTTTCTTCGATATTTTCCCTATCATTTCACTTCACTGACATTCACTTCACTGAGTTTGGTGCTGTTATGACAACCTGTTTTGTTCACGTATTGTTATAAATACTGTCATAGTGACAGCCGGAAACTTTGAGCCGTAATGAAAGGGGGAAGTTTGGCGTTTTAAAATCTGATTCAACCCACCATTTCTTTAGAAATGCCTGTACCAAGTCAGGGTCATTATGGTCTTCACAGTTTTCCGGTTGTTGACTGATTTTGTCTGTTTATATATTTATGAGTTTTGACTTTCCCTTTGTAAGATTGCTCGGAGTTCGGTAATTTTGTTATTACCCTTATTCACAATTTTCTTCTGTATTTTCCAAATCTTTTCACTATTCAACTTACTTTTCTTCCATATTTTCCATATCTTTTCACTCTTCAACTTACTTTTCTTCCTCATTTTCCATATCTTTTCACTATTCAACTTACTTGTCTTCTTTATTTTCCCTATCATTTCACAATTCAACTTGCTTTTCTTCCATATTGTCAATGTCATTTCACTTTTCAACTTACTTTTCTTCCGTATTTTTAATATCATTTCATTATTCAGCCTACTTTTCATCCGTATTTTCCATATCTTTTCGCTATTCAACTTACTTTTCTTTCAAATTTTTCAGATCATTTCACTATTCAACTTATTTTTCTTCCATATTTTCCAAATCTTTCCACTATTCAATTCCGGTCACGTCACTTCCGGTAGCACACCTTTCTCAAATTATGGTGGTCTACAAATCCTCAAAGCAGTCATGTACTGATAAACCCCTAACATGCCGCCGCCACCACCACCACCACCGCAATATTCACAGAGTAATGATGAAGAACCCTATTATATTTTGAAAAGCTCTATGCTGTAATGTATATTTTATGTAATATAGTCACTGCTATTGTTGTCTGTGTCACGTAAACAGGAACCACACATGTAATACTAAACATTTTAATTGGACACCAGTTATTTAATGATGATTTTATAAATGATGGGAAATGTTTTACAACATAGTATCAGATAAAAATGGTGAAATGTATCAACGATCGCACAGTGTTATCAACAGTAGACGTTCACTGGTGGATGATCAGCAATTGGTCAAATTTATCAATATATATCAGGCTGGTAATAGATTGGTAAGACAATTCATATTTAATTTCCAGTTTTTGTAGAGGAGCTAAGACCATCTCATTGGGCAACATTGTATTAATGTGGCTCCTTTTAGAAGCTATAACATGCTGTAGTATTGATAGTAAAAATAGATTCTTGGACGAAAATGAAAATTTAGGAGAATAATAAAATTTGTAAAAAATAGATTCTGTGACGAAAATGTTTTTCTTAAAAGTACGGGAAAATGATTCGCGGAAATGACGTCATATACGCGGAAAACAAGTCACGTTGCATTTCAAACGTTGTGGTTTGAAAAAGTACAGTAAAATGAAATGTCTTATGACGTCATGTACGCAGAAAACAAGTAATATTGCAAGTTATATTCATTTAACAGAGTTTTAATATTTTTATATAGATTTCACTGTTCTGAAAGTAAACACCACAATATAGTCATGGCGTATGAAGTTAGGATTTTAATCATTCTTTTATATTTCCAGAATTAACAAAGCAGAATTAATCTTGGAAAATCAGAAAGCATGGAGAAAAGAAAATTCTGATTTGAAAGAATCATTAGAAACAATGAAGAAAAGATATGGAACATATGGAAGAAACATAAGTTGAATAGTGAACAGATGGGGAAAATATGGAAGACAAGTAAATTGAATAGTGAAAAGATATGGAAAATATGGAAGAAAAATAAGTTGAATAGTGAAAAGATATGGAAAATATGGAAGAAAAGTCAGTTGCATAGTGAAATGATTTTGAAAATATGGAAGAAAGGCAAGTCGAATAGTGATAACATATGGACAATATGGAAGAAAAGTAAGTTGAATAGTGAAAAGATATGGAAAATTTGGAAGAAAAGTAAGTTGAACAGTGAAATGGTATGAAAAATATGGAAGAAAAGTAAGTTGAATAGTGAAAAGATATGGAAAATATGGAAGGAAAGAAAGTTGAATAGTGATAAGATTTGGAAAGTACGGAAGAAAAATAAGTTGAAATGTGAAATGATTTGGAAAATATGGAAAAAAAAGTAAGTTAATAGTGGAAAGATATGGAAAATACGGAAGAAAAGTAGGTTGAATAGTGAAATGCTATTAAAAATATGGAAGAAAAGTATTTGAATAGTGAAATGATACGGACAATATGGAAGAAAGGCAAGTTGAATTGTGGAATGAAAGGGAAAATACAGAAGAAAAGTAAGTTGAATAGTGAAAAGATATGGAAAATATGGAAGAAAGGCAAGTAAGAATAGTGATAAGATATGGACAATATGGAAGAAAAGTAAGTTGAATAGTGAAAAGATATGGAAATTATGGAAGAAAAGTAAGTTGAATAGTGAAAAGATATGGGAAATGCGGAAGAGAGGTAAGTTCAATAGTGAAAAGATATGGAACATATGGAAGAAAGGTAAGATGAAATGTGATAAGATATGGATAATATGGAAGAAAGGCAAGTAAGAATAGTGATAAGATATTGATAATTTGGAAGAAAAGTAAGTTCAATAGTGAAATGATATGGAACATATGGAAGAAAGGTAAGATGAAATGTGATAAGTTATGGATAATATGGAAGAAAGGCAAGTTGAAATGTGAAATGATATGGAAAATATGGAAGAAAGATAAGTTGAATAGTGAAATGATTAGGAAAATATGGAAGAAAGGCAAGTCGAATAGTGATAAGATATGGACAATATGGAAGAAAAGTAAGTCGAATAGTGAAAAGATAGGGAAAATATGGAAGAAATCTAAGCTGAATAGTGAAAAGATATGGAAAATATGGAGGAAAGGCAAGTTTAATAGTGAAAAGATATGGAAATTATGGAAGAAATGCAAGTTAAATAGTGAAAGTTTGGAAAATACAGAAGAAAATTGTGAAATGATATGAAAAATATGGAAGAAACCCAAGTTGAATAATGAAAAGATTTGGAAAATACAGAAGAAAAGTGTGATAGGATATGGAAAATATGGAAAAAAGTAGGTTGAATTGAGAAAAGATTTGGAAAAGACAGAAGAAACCCAAGTTGAATAGTGAAATGATTTAGAAAAATCAGAAAAAAATGTGAAAAGATAGGAAAAATATGGTAGAATATAGTGAAATGATTTGGAAAATATGGAAGAAAGATAAGTTGAATAGTGAAATGATTTCGAAAATAGAGAAGAAAAGTAAGTTGAACAGTGAAAAGATTTGGAAAATGCAGAAGAATATAATGAAAAGATAGGTAACATATGGAAGGAAATAGTGAAAGAATTTGGAAAATATGGAAGAAAGGCAGGTTGAATATGTATGATATGGACAATATGGAAGAAAAGCAAGTTGAATAGTGAAATGATATGGAATATATGGAAGAAAGGTAAGTTGAATTGTGAAATGATATGGAAAATATGGGAGAAAAGTAAATTGAATCGTGAAAAGATTTGGAAAATACAGAAGAAAAGTAAGTTGAATAGTGAAAAGATAGGGAAAATAAGGAAGAAAGGCAAGTCGATTAGTGATAAGATATGGACAATATGGAAGAAAGGCAAGTTGAATAGTGAAAAAATATGGAAAATACAGAAGAAAATAGTGAAAAGATATGGAAATTATGGAAAAAATGCAAGTCGAGTAGTCAAAAGATTTGGAAAATACAGACGAAAATTGTAAAAGATATGAAAAATATGGAAAAAAAGTAGGTTGAATAGTGAAATGATATGGAAAATATGGAAGAAAAGTCAGTTGAAATGTGAAATGATATGGAAAATATGGAAGAAAGGCAAGTTGAAATGTGAAATGATATGGAAAATATGGAAGAAAGGCAAGTCGAATAGTGAATAGATTTGGAAAATACAGAAGAAAATTGTAAAAGATATGAAAAATATGGAAAAAAAGTAGGTTGAATAGTGAAATGATATGGAAAATATGGAAGAAAAGTCAGTTGAAATGTGAAATGATATGGAAAATATGGAAGAAAGGCAAGTTGAAATGTGAAATGATATGGAAAATATGGAAGAAAGGCAAGTCGAATAGTGAATAGATTTGGAAAATACAGAAGAAAATTGTGAAAAGATATGACAATTATGGAAGAAAAGTAGGTTGAATAGTGAAATGATATGGAAAATATGGATGAAAAGTAAGTTGAAATGTGAAATGACAATGAAAATATGGAAGAAAGGCAAGTCGAATAGTGATAAGATATGGACAATATGGAAGAAAAGGAAGTTGAATAGTGAAGAGATATGAAAAATATGGAAGAAACCCAAGTTGAATAGTGAAAATATATGGAAAATACAGAAGAAAATTTTGAAAAGATATGGAAATTATGAAAGAAAGATAAGTTGAATAGTGAAAAGATTTGGCAAATACAGAAGAAAATTGTGAAATGATATGGAAAATATGGATGAAATGTGAAATGATATGCAAAATATGGAAGAAAAGTAAGTTGAAAAGTGAAAAGATATGGAAAATATGGAGGAAAAGTAAGTTGAATAGTGAAAAGATATGGAAAATTTGAAATAATGGAAGTTGAATAGTGAAATTATATGGAAAATATGGAAGATTTCGGTGTTAGTCATAATTCCACCCAAAGAGACTTCCTCCTCCTGCTCCTCCTCTTCCTCCGCCTCGCCTCCTTCCCACCAACCCCCTCCTCCTCCTCCACTAACTGATATTTCAAACGTTGTAATTCAAACGTTGCGGTTTGAAAAAGTACGGGGAAAAAGTACGGGTAAATGAAATGTTTTAAATGACGATACCTTTATTTGAAGAAAGAGAACCAGAACTGAGAATTGCTAATGTGTAAAAGAAAATATCGAAATGAATACTCGTTTGTTTGTTATAAATATGCCATATCTACCCTAATTCAGTCAGTCGTATCCCGACATCCGAAACGACAACATGAGTAATACTTGTAGTTGATGCAATAGGACCTATGTGTGGCCTGCAGATTTAAAATGCCACTTAAAAACCAAACACAGTCAACAAAAGTCTAAAGCGAAGAGATGCAGTCCCACAGACAGAGGGATATACGCCTCCGCCGTCGTCGCCTCCGCTGACTTGTTGTTACTTGTTAAACATGTGTAATGAAAAAAAGAAAAAAAAGGAAAAGAGAAAAAAGAAAAAAGATAAGAAAAAAAAGGTTAATGCGGCCTCCATATAATGCCAGTCACAAGCCTGGATAAATGCAGAGTGACCTTTCATTGGGTGACTTATCTGAAAGGGCTAGTTCCGGTAGCCATGCTACTTATAGGACGCGGACGTCCTAAAGAACACCTCAATGGGCAATGCGCGCACCCAACGGGAAACCCTTCCAGGGTCACGTGACCTTCGGTCACTTCCGGTAGCCCTGGTACTTGTACTACCGTACTATGTTTTGTACTACTATGGTAAGGAAAACAAATGCGGAAAATGGTTGCGCATGCGTAGAACATACCTCCGTGACTTCCGATTCCGGTGAGGGTCGCTTCCAGTCACGTGATTTCCGGTAACGTGACTTCCGGTCATGCGCAATGATCCGATCCACCCTTCGATCCACCCGAAATACGGTTTTAGAACCTCTTCTATACTACTAACACCATAACGCCAAATCCCCCCTTCCCCACAGTGCGTCTTCTAAATACATATTTCTATAAACAGAAATAAGGTACTTAAACAAGTCTACATTGCTTCTAGGTTCACGTTATCACTACAACAAATTATACGGTCGTCATCACGAACTGGTTGGCCATTACGACATATCCAGGAAGTGCTTACCATTAGCGAGCACCTTAGTTCACCCCAGCATTATGCTGTGTATTAAGTGACATTTTTTTACCTTTAAAGTAATATTACACCAGTTTTGGGTGAAGACCATTTTTCCTTGAAAATTCAATTTGAAATACGCCTGTACATTTACTAAGCTATTCATGCATGTTTCAAGTCGAAATATGTTCGCAACAACTAGAAATCTTCAAATCCGTGTGCATGTTTACCGTCCTCGCCATTGTTGTGGAGACTGATTAACTTTCGGTTGTTTTGTTCCGATGACTGCCGATCATGACCTCGTGAAGAAAGGTTTTGTTCCGATGACTGCCGATCATGATCTCGTGAAGAAAAGATAAACAATCATGGATGCTGAGGTAAGCACGCACACATTCCTGACAATGATTATTGAGGAATCTGTCTGTTTCATGTCGTGTGAACTAATCTTTTTTTGCAATTATTCTTATGTGGTACACACGGAATATATTTTTATTTTTTCTCATCAACTGAACATTGTGCATGAGCAATAATATCCCCGAAAGAGTTCAAATCTTGGGTCACGCCCATATCCTTTGCATTACTGTACGGGACAACATAATTATCTGTTGTCAAATATTTTGCAATTTGCTCTTAAAATCTGCTTTTGAGCGGGTTTTTAATGTTATGCAGTTGATTTTAGTTAAAATTAAGTGACATATTAAGTGAAAATATTTAATTAAAAAAAATTCCACGATATTTGTCTTTCATGTTACTTTAAATGTTTACAGTGATCTCATTTGTAACTTATTTAATTGCTGAGTTGGTGATAAACAACATTCCCTCACTCACTACCCTTATAACTTATTATATACATTGTAAAATATACAAAGTCCACACATTTTTGGTAAAGAAAAATACTTCTGGTTATATATAATATATTATTCAAAACATTTGTTGCAAATAGAATTAATTTGATGTATTATGTTTATTTCATATTTATGTTGTATATACTATTTGCAGGGCTCTACAATGCGACCAAAACACTCGCATTTGCGAGTTACTTTAGTAAAATGCGAGTAAAATTCTGTATTGATAGCCAGACGGCGAGTTTATATATCCGGACAATTTTCGTGTTTTTCAATTTAAATTCCGACTTCGATCATCCGGTCTTTTAAACCGCACAATTGACTCAGACGTCAAAGTTTTAAACTGCCTACCTTTAACGCTTGAAAGTGACCACGATGATCAAAAAACAAAACCTGCTTACAAAATTTTCCGCTTAAAATAAATTGGTTGAATCAACTGATCATGAAACTGGCCTGAAACTCGCCGGAAGCATCAATCGAAAATACTCGAAAGCGTAAATTCCAAGATTTCTGGAAGTCAAAGTTTATGATTTGGGTCCAGGATTTTTTTCTTCAATTTTATCAATAAAATGTGCATCTACAACGTATATGAATCCGCTTGACATGCTTCGTTGTGAAATAAACGCCTTTATTAACTATGTTTCCATTATCGTTTTCCATGTTTTCATTTGTTTCATCCGTGGCTAAATGTTTTTCTTCTTTCATTCTTCGGATAAAAAAGTATTTTTTTCAGTTTTGCAAGTTTTCGCTTGCCAATAATTGATCTTCGTAACTCATTAAGATTTTATCTTGCTTCAGTCCACTCGGAAATCCTCAGATTGCGAGAAAAGTTGAGTCCCTTGGAAAATTGAAAGCTGTTCCGTCCCGGATGAAAATTCAGCTCGATTGAGAGAAACAAACCCGACTGTAACCGTTTAAGCGCTCCGCCACTAGAGACTTTTGTGTTCAATAGTTAGATAAGATTGACAGGAAACCGGGAATATGCCACGAGTCATCAGAAACGATTTTTTCTAGCGGATGACAGCGGGGATACCGGTAAGTACATTTGTTGCTATTTTTAGAACAAACTTGACATTCTTGTCTTATTAGAGTAGAGTTGATATATTAGGAAAATGGGGCATAGTTCATAAAGGCGTTTATTTCACAACGAAGCATGTCAAACGGTTTCATATACGTTGTAGATGCACATTTTATTGATAAAATTTAAAAAAAATATCCTGGACCCAAGTGCCTGTGGTTCTGTATTGTCATTTTTGCAGAAATGCAGGCCCATATATTTAGACTTTATTATTTCAAAATTTGGATAAGTTTTAATAATCACAGGCATAAACAAAGTGGGATTGAGTTCAAGTTCAAGAGAATAATCGTGGTCTGCAAATAATCAGAAAACTGGCCAAGGACCATAAGAGCTACGGTTCCGCAGCTAACAATTACAAGGTTTATTGTTAATAAATTGGACAATAACGAAACAAGAGATGCTTGATACTTGAAAGACATTAGCTTAGATGAAATTAGTAAAGTTGTTAAAATATTGAAACCAAATAAATTTCCCGGAGAAGATGGTATTATTTCAGAATTCTATCAACTCTATTGGCAAGATATAAATTAGAGGCTCAGTGCACTCAGCCTGCGTCGCTCACCTTTCATTTTGCTTTTAGGAAACTTTATACAGAACCTTCCATAGGGGATTCCTACTCAATTTCAATTAATTTGGCAAAATTGTTTTAGAGAAGATTTTTTTTATTAATTGGCCAATCAAAAACAAGAACTGCCTATGCTGTGGCTATGACGGTCATTTTAGTTGTACGATCAGATCAAAATATGGAATTTTGTACAGGATCTCCCATACATCATTCCTACAAAGTAACAATTCAGTGTGCCTCCTAGTTCCAGAGGAAGATTTCTTTTTAATCTCAGACAATCAGAAATAAGAATTGCTCATGGCAACCATGTTTTTGTCCAAACTGAATAGGGTAGACCATGGTTACAATGTTGACAATGATAAAATTTGAAAAGACACCATTGATAGAATAAACAAATATGTACAAGTTTGGAAAAGCAGAAAACTTACTTACAAAAGCAAAAAATATAATAGTGAAAAATCTTTTGATATTCTATTGTGGATTTGTATTTGAAATGAAGGCCATTTCTGATAAATTTAAAGAAGAAATTAAAACATTAATTTGGGACTTTATATGGGATGGGAAAGTTAATCAGTATTGAAAAAAATGTATGTTGTTTAGACACAGAAAATGGTGGCATGGGTATGAACGGTTAATCTCGATTCCAACATTGACGGTAGAAGAATAAAATTTCTTTATCGTATTATTAATGAATCTATTGCAAGTTGAAATGCCATTGGTAAATATTGGCTGAGAAGACTTAATTTGAAATCTAATGAAACTTTTTTTGTTTATAAATGCTAAACTATTTCTTCCTAAAATTTAAAGAAGCATGGAAAAATTTTCACAATGACGTGTCCAACAGGTGGAAACCAGAACAGATATCTTACAAAATAGATTATTTGGGAATTGTAATATAACTTTAATATTTTCTTCATTTTTAAAAAGTAATATAAAAACTACTCAAGACATATGGTATGAAAACTCAAAACAATTAATTAATTGTGATTTATTATATTCTAAACTGACAGACAAAAGAAACTGTATCTCAGAATACTCTAAGATTAAGAAATGTATTCCAAAAGACTACTTAAATTTCTTTAAAAAAATAATAATAATGATATAGATAACGAATCTGAAAGTAGAAATATATATCAGAATATATTGATTTGGAAGTTCGAGTGCATATCCAATCCAAATGTAAAAAGAAGATACTGAAAATTTAGAAATTCATTTGTGTATTTACTAACGCAAATCCAAGACCATCAATGACAATGTTGGTTTATCTTAATGGGATTGTCTTAAAAATTTATAAAAACGAATAAATAAAAAATACAGATGAAATATTGGACAACCGGTAAATGTTATTGGTTACAGTACAGTGTCACTGGTTATGTTATCATTTTCGTGTACAAATGTGTTTGCAAATGTGAGGTTTAAATAACGTGAGTTAGTTTTGGTCGTATGTCTTTTTATGTAAGATAAAATAATATCAAACCTTTTCCTGGGCTACTGCGTTTGTTTCAGGATCCATCCATTCAATCTCATGGAGGATATCATTGAAGGATTCCTTTATATATTTGATCATGGTCGCCATCTATGAATACAAACATATATAATAGATTACTGATAATTCATTTGTCAGTGTCTGTCAATTATTTATCATGGATCATTTTCTAAAAAGGGAGGTAATGGCTATTTTTATTTATTTTTTTGGGGGGGGGGCAGAATTATGTAGTGTTTGCAAATTCTAAAATACAGCAGTAAGAAAAAACACATTTTGAATCTATGAATGGTACCCGATGTATTATATGTCATCATCATTGGGGGTCGTCGTGGCCCTGATCGTATCGTAGTTGGATTTACAACTAACTATGCAATCGGTGCCTATCACCACTGATGTTGTGAGTTTGAATCCCGCTCAGGGCGAGGTGTACAACATTATGTGATAAAGTTATTCAATAACTTGCAGCAGGTCTGTAGTTTTTTCCGGGTATTCCGGTTTCCTCCACCAATAAAACTGACCGTCATGATATAGCTGAAATATTGTTGAAAGTGGCGTTAAACACCATAAAGCCATCATCATCATTGGTCATCGTATGATAGTTGGAATTACATCTACATTGTATGAATGCAATCAATGTCTATCACCAGTTTTAAAGTTGTCAGCTCAATTGCTGCCCTTAATGTGATAGAGCATGTCAGTTACTTGCAGCAGGTCGATGGTGTCTTTCTTTCCTGCCACATCTGTTTCCTCCATCAATAAAGCTGACAGCCACAACATAATTGTTGAAAGTGGCTTAAAAGTGGTTCGTCTTTACCTCAAGTTGTTTGTAGGAGGGCTCCTGTCTTATTTACGTTGTTTGTGTTTGTTTACTTACAGTGGTGTCTAACACATATTGTGTTTTGTTTTTGTATGTTTTTCTTCGTATTGTGTACCCTACGTTCTCTGGATTGTCCATTCTTGATTGCCCCTTCGGTGTTCTCTAACGTTTATTTAACCATCCATAGCACATTACCTTTAATCATATATTAATATGAGTTTTGCTAATGATATTTTGCTACATTATGCATCTTCGTGAATTAATGTGGACATTCAGTTCTTTTTCCACATGTGTGTAAAATGGCAATCCTCACATATTGCTGGAAATAGTTATTGTAAAGAACACTAGTCCTAATCTTGATCTTTATGCATACTAATTTTATTCCTCTTGACACAGAAATTGTCTTGTGTATACTACTAGTTCTATAAGGAGATAACGAGATAGTAGGGATGTTGCACAAACTGGCATACCGACATTACTCTACACATGTACATATGGGGGATCGATTGTTGATAGTTTTTGACAAAGGAGAGATGTGTATTTTTATCTGTGTAATATACAATTCTAAAGTATTGCTAGAACATACTGTTAATGAAAAACAATTTATATTTCTCGTGTCTAACAAAGCATGATATATCGACAGAAATAAATGAGGTGCACTCGTTTGGGTAAGAAGAAGCTTGTTATGTTAACGATTTCCCACCAATTCCTTTACTTATCTTGACTTAATTAAGTCTATGGCCTTGATCAAAACAAGATGTTTATCTATAGAAAAATAAAACACCAATTTCAGTCAATTTTTTCAAATATAAAAATGCCCAGCAAATTTTGATATTTAATTTATTGATTTACTTTGAAGAGATTACAATTTAATTTTCAAAACTACGGAGGTGACGGCTTAGTAAACAAAATTTGATTAGAAAACGAAAATCTAAATATTTCGTAAACCGTAGATTTTTTTTTAGCGCATCAACGAGTGTTGTCCGGAATTTTACTACCGTTTTGAAATTGTATAAATATGTACGTTGAAATTATTGTGAAGGCCCTGCCCATCTGAAAAAATACCAATGTTAGCGTTATTTTGGTCTTTATTTCAGGCTAAGTTCTTCAAAATAGGCCAAATTTGCTCGTTAAATGTGACAGCCAACTCACCGCGGACGTATGGGGTTCAATTCTCAATGGCGAACAGGGGTTCTTAGAACTTCGTGACCGTGTAGGTTGGCAATTTTATCAGTTTTAAAAACGGAAAGGGGTTTCTTAAATTGGATTTTTCCATAAAGTCGTTTTATAGTTTCAGGGGGCTGAAAAGGAATGTTATGTTTTGAAAGATAATTTTGTAAGACAGCTTTTCTCTGATTAAAGTTTGGCACAACAGTTTCTTCAGTCTTGATGTTGTGATAACTGGCATTATCTAAAACGATAACACTTGGGATTTTTAATGCTGGCATAAGCTGATTTTCGAACCAGTTTAGAAAGGTGGACCCGTTCATTTCTTGTTGATAATCCCCATCTTTAGCTTTGGCAAGAAAAACCAAATCACACCTATCAATCAAACCCTCCTCACGATTACCAGCGTGCAAAACTATCAACCTTTTACCTTTTCCTGAAGGGATCTTTGGGGCATCAGAACCATCAACTGGTAACTACATGTAGTCAGTGGTATGATTCTGATTAACCCAGGTCTCATCCAAATATACAATTTCATACCCATCCTCTCTAAACTTCCTGATTTTTCGGAGGTAATTACACCGATCATTTATTACTGACCTCTGATCAAATAAAAGCCTCCTATTATCGCCGGATTATCAAGATCTAATAAAGTTAAAGTAAGCGTTGATTTCGAGATTTTAATTGTATCTTCAATTTCTTTCTTAATTTTTGTGACTGTTGGGACAATTTTCCTGTTGTACATGCTATGAACGGTTCGTTTAATAACGCAACGGTCAAAATCATCAAGAGTTTTCTTTCTTTCTTTCGGTCTGTTGGATTCAGGAGGACTTTTACCGTTTACAACTCTATGCACAGAACTGTAAGATATGCCAGCAGCCTTACATGTTCTTTTAATCAAATTATCTGGGGAATAAAGTGGTCTTCCCCTGGCCTTCTCAAGCTGAAAAAACTTGAATAGATTTAACACAATGTTTTTACAATCTTTTGACAAGTTCTTTGTTTTACCCATTCTTGCGATGTTTATATATGTTAAGATGTCAAAAAATAGGTTTATGAAGAAATTTTATGTGAACTTTTAGAAAGATTCTAAAGTTTAAAAATGGAGTGTCAAAATATGCCTGTACACGTGTCTCTGTCTCTATCAAGGTAAGATTTACCTGGCTGCTACCTCTAAGTTAGTTTACTCCCACCTCTATTTTGGCGGTAAAAATCGGGGAAAATGTCAAATTTCAGATGAGTGCAGCAATAATGAAAAGTTATGTTTAGATGAAATGCATATTTTAAAAATGGTAGTAAAATTCTGCACACAACTCTCGTTTACTGTGTTTTAAAAAAATGTATTGCTTTCGAGAAAACTCAAATTTTCCGTTTTCTAATAAAAAAATTATTACTTTTTTTTTATGACTCTGCAATGAGTAAATTAAAGAATATGTTCAAAAATTAGTAGAAATAGTTTGTTGAATGGAAGGAAATTGTAGGGTTGTACTAAACTGCGAAAAAAAATCGAAACGCAACGAAACGAAACGAAACGAAACGAAATACCCTTTTTTTGTTGTTAGTTTTGCAAGCTTGCCCCCTTCCTGTCTACACCCAAAGCTCCCCCACTTGCTGGTCCACTTCTAAAGCTAGACACTCGCCTCTGTAAGACCGTTATTATGTCACTGCATATGTATAGTGTACAGAAAATATTGTATTGGACGAAAGACAATTGAACTTTAGAGATTTAAAAGGTCGCAATTTCAAAATTAAAATGTCAAAATATTTAGATTTAAAAAGAAGTTGAATCTGACATTTAATCTTTTTTTTTTTATCAATGTCCCTGATACATTTCTGTGGCTATTATATTTCATCATCTCCTTTTGTGTTATCATTCTAAACAATTAAATAACATGATAAAAAAATTATGTCACCATTTTAGATAGAAACTGTCCATTTGATTCTTTGGAATAGAATATATGAGATTAAAAAATTGACCCTGATGTTACTTCAATTATAATTATAGTTTTATATGAAGACAAATTGTTGTATTCACAAAGGACCTACACAAACAATTCCTTTGTTATTTCGGCCAATGACAGTGGTACTTTCTCATTTTGTTAATTCGCAGATAACAGGACCATAAAGTAAAAAAAAAATATGCATGCCATCTAGTTACTTTTTCATGCAGCTGTATTTCCAAACATACGAAAATGCTGTTGAGATGGTGAATATTCACACATGATAGACACATTACAAGTGATTGTTCAAGTTTTTGTCTGCACGATTTTCATCACATTTTTATGCTTGCTCGATATTCGCAGAAAGTACAGTATAGATAAAAACTTGAATGTTCTTTAATTTGCATTGACATATGATCAATTATATTAACCTAACAATGTGTAATCCTGTGTGTCATGCGCGATGGACTTACGTCGAATAATGTAGGTTATGTAGAGTAATGATGTACAGTGTATTTTGTGCAACATCCCTATTAGCGAAACAATAGTCAAGTTAACTTTGAACAACAATTTAATTTACAATACCATTTCTTGTCATCTGTATGTAAGGCCCAGAATACAATACAACAAGATGTTGATATCTACAGAAAAACTTTTTGAAAGATGAAACTATTATTTGAAAATTCTTGACTTTATTGTTATGTTTACAAAAGGTGGTGACGTTAAAAGTATGAATACAAACTGTAAGCCTGAGCGTGATGTATGAGTTGAGAAATATAAACTGTAAGCCTGGGGGTAAAGTATGAGTTGTGAAATATAAACTGTAAGCCTGAGCGTGATGTATGAGTTGAGAAATATAAACTGTAAGCCTGAGCGTGATGTATGAGTTGTGAAATATAAACTGTAAGCCTGAGCGTAATGTATGAGCTGTGAAATATAAACTGTAAGCCTGAGCGTGATGTATGAGTTGTGAAATATAAACTGTAAGTCTGAGCGTAATGTATGAGTTGTGAAATATAAACTGTAAGCCTGAGCGTAATGTATGAGTTGTGAAATATAAATTGTAAGCTTGAGCGTAATGTATGAGTTGTGAAATATAAACTGTAAGCCTGAGCGTAATGTATGAGTTGTGAAATACAAACTACAAGCCTGAGCGTAATGTATGAGTTGTCAAATACGAACTGCAAGCCTGAGCGTGATGCATGAGTTGTGGAATATAAACTCTAAGCATGAGAGTAATGTATGAGTTGTGAAATATAAACTGTAAGCCTGAGTGTAATGTATGAGTTGTGAAATATAAACTGTAAGCCTGAGCGTAATGTATGAGTTGTGAAATATAAACTGTAAGCCTGAGCGTAATGTATGAGTTGTGAAATATAAACTGTAAGCCTGAGCGTGATGTATGAGTTGAGAAATATAAACTGTAAGCCTGAGCGTAATGTATGAGTTGTGAAATATAAATTGTAAGCTTGAGCGTAATGTATGAGTTGTGAAATATAAACTGTAAGCCTGAGCGTAATGTATGAGTTGTGAAATACAAACTACAAGCCTGAGCGTAATGTATGAGTTGTGAAATACGAACTGCAAGCCTGAGCGTGATGCATGAGTTGTGGAATATAAACTCTAAGCCTGAGAGTAATGTATGAGCTGTGAAATATAAACTGTAAGCCTGAGTGTAATGTATGAGTTGTGAAATATAAACTGTAAGCCTGAGCGTAATGTATGAGTTGTGAAATATAAACTGTAAGCCTGAGCGTAATGTATGAGTTGTGAAATATCAACTGTAAGCCTGAGCGTAATGTATGAGCTGTGAAATATAAACTGGAAGCCTGAGCGAGATGTATGAGTTGTGAAATATAAACTGTAAGCCTGAGCGTAATGTATGAGTGGTGAAATATAAACTGTAAGCCTGAGCGTAATGTATGAGTTGTGAAATATAAACTGTAAGCCTGAGCGTGATGTATGAGTTGTGAAATATAAATTGCAAGCCTGAGGGTGATGTATGAGTTGTGAAATATAAACTGTAAGCCTGAACGTAATGTATGCGTTGTGAAATACAAACTGTAAGCCTGAGCGCAATGTATGAGTTGTGAAATACAAACTGTAAGTCTGAGCATGATATATGAGTTGCGAAATATAAACTGTAAGCCTGAGCGTAAAGTATGAGTTGTGAAATATAAACTGTAAGCCTGAGCGTGATGTATGAGTTGAGAAATATAAACTGTAAGCCTGAGCGTGATGTATGAGTTGTGAAATATAAACTGTAAGCCTGAGCGTAATGTATGAGCTGTGAAATATAAACTGTAAGTCTGAGCGTGATGTATGAGTTGTGAAATATAAACTGTAAGCCTGAGCGTAATGTATGAGTTGTGAAATATAAATTGTAAGCTTGAGCGTAATGTATGAGTTGTGAAATATAAACTGTAAGCCTGAGCGTAATGTATGAGTTGTGAAATACAAACTACAAGCCTGAGCGTAATGTATGAGTTGTGAAATACGAACTGCAAGCCCGAGCGTGATGCATGAGTTGTGGAATATAAACTCTAAGCATGAGAGTAATGTATGAGTTGTGAAATATAAACTGTAAGCCTGAGTGTAATGTATGAGTTGTGAAATATAAACTGTAAGCCTGAGCGTAATGTATGAGTTGTGAGATATAAACTGTAAGCCTGAGCGTAATGTATGAGTTGTGAAATATAAACTGTAAGCCTGAGCGTGATGTATGAGTTGAGAAATATAAACTGTAAGCCTGAGCGTAATGTATGAGTTGTGAAATATAAATTGTAAGCTTGAGCGTAATGTATGAGTTGTGAAATATAAACTGTAAGCCTGAGCGTAATGTATGAGTTGTGAAATACAAACTACAAGCCTGAGCGTAATGTATGAGTTGTGAAATACGAACTGCAAGCCTGAGCGTGATGCATGAGTTGTGGAATATAAACTCTAAGCCTGAGAGTAATGTATGAGCTGTGAAATATAAACTGTAAGCCTGAGTGTAATGTATGAGTTGTGAAATATAAACTGTAAGCCTGAGCGTAATGTATGAGTTGTGAAATATAAACTGTAAGCCTGAGCGTAATGTATGAGTTGTGAAATATCAACTGTAAGCCTGAGCGTAATGTATGAGCTGTGAAATATAAACTGTAAGCCTGAGCGTAATGTATGAGTTGTGAAATATAAACTGTAAGCATGAGCGTAATGTATGAGTGGTGAAATATAAACTGTAAGCCTGAGCGTAATGTATGAGTTGTGAAATATAAACTGTAAGCCTGAGCGTGATGTATGAGTTGTGAAATATAAATTGCAAGCCTGAGGGTGATGTATGAGTTGTGAAATATAAACTGTAAGCCTGAACGTAATGTATGCGTTGTGAAATACAAACTGTAAGCCTGAGCGCAATGTATGAGTTGTGAAATACAAACTGTAAGTCTGAGCATGATATATGAGTTGCGAAATATAAACTGTAAGCCTGAGCGTAATGTATCAGTTGTGAAATATAAACTGTAAGCCTGAGCGTAATGTATGAGTTGTGAAATATAAACTGTAAGCCTGAGCGTGATGTATGAGTTGTGAAATATAAACTGCAAGCCTGAGGGTGATGTATGAGTTGTGAAATATAAACTGTAAGCCTGAGCGTGATGTATGAGTTGTGAAATACAAACTGTAAGCCTGAGCGTAATGTATCAGCTGTGAAATATAAACTGTAAGCCTGAGCGCAATGTATGAGTTGTGAAATATAAACTGTAAGCCTGAGCGTAATGCATGAGTTGTGAAATATAAACTGTAAGCCTGAGCGTGATGTATGAGTTGTGAAATATAAACTGCAAGCCTGAGGGTGATGTATGAGTTGTGAAATATAAACTGTAAGCCTGAGCGTAATGTATGAGTTGTGAAATATAAATTGTAAGCTTGAGCGTAATGTATGAGTTGTGAAATATAAACTGTAAGCCTGAGTGTGATGTATGAGTTGTGAAATACAAACTGTAAGCATGAACGTGATGTATGAGTTGAGAAATATAAACTGTAAGCCTGAGTGTAATGTATGAGCTGTGAAATATAAACTGTAAGCCCGAGCGTAATGTATGAGTTGTGAAATATAAACTGTAAGCTTGAGCGTGATGTATGAGTTGTGAACT
Source organism: Bathymodiolus septemdierum (assembly GCA_963383655.1). Classification (NCBI taxonomy): domain Eukaryota; kingdom Metazoa; phylum Mollusca; class Bivalvia; order Mytilida; family Modiolidae; genus Bathymodiolus; species Bathymodiolus septemdierum. The sequence continues at coordinate 39,873,852 of OY726530.1, read as the reverse complement.
ATAAGCTGTAAGCCTGAGCGTGATGTATGAGTTGTGAAGTATAAACTGCAAGCCTGAGCGTGATGTATGAGTTGTGAAATAAAAACTGCAAGCCTGAGCGTGATGTATGAGTTGTGAAATATAAACTGTAAGTCTGAGCGTAATGTATGAGTTGTGAAATACAAACTGTAAGCCTGAGCGTAATGTATGAGTTGTGAAATACAAACTGTAAGCCTGAGCGTAATGTATGAGTTGTGAAATACAAACTGTAAGCCTGAGTGTGATGTATGAGTTTAGAAATACAAACTGTTAGCCTGAGCTTTAATGTATGAGTTGTGAAATATAAACTGGAAGCCTGAGCGTGATGTATGAGTTGTGAAATAAAAACTGCAAGCCTGAGCGTGATGTATGGGTTGTGAAATATCAACTGTAAGCCTGAGCGTGATGTATGAGTTGTGAAATATAAACTGCAAGCCTGAGCGTGATGTATGAGTTGTGAAATATAAACCGTAAGCCTGAGCGTAAAGTATGAGTTGTGAAATACAAACTGTAAGCCTGAGCGTAATGTATGAGTTGTGAAATACAAACTGTAAGCCTGAGCGTGATGTATGAGTTGAGAAATATAAACTGTAAGCCTGAGCGTAATGTATGAGTTGTGAAATATAAACTGTAAGTCTGAGCGTAATGTATGAGTTGTGAAATATAAACTGTAAGCCTGAGCGTAATGTATGAGTTGTGAAATACAAACTGTAAGCCTGATCGTGATGTATGAGTTGAGAAATATAAACTGTAAGCCTGAACGTAATGTATGAGCTGTGAAATATAAACTGTAAGCCCGAGCGTAATGTAAGAGTTGAGAAATATAAACTGTAAGGCGGAGCGTGATGTATGAGTTGTGAAATATAAACTGTAAGCCCGAGCGTAATGTATGAGTTGTGAAATATAAACTGGAAGCCTGAGCGTGATGTATGAGTTGTGAAATAAAAACTGCAAGCCTGAGCGTGATGTATGGGTTGTGAAATATCAACTGTAAGCCTGAGCGTGATGTATGAGTTGTGAAATATAAACTGCAAGCCTGAGCGTGATGTATGAGTTGTGAAATATAAACCGTAAGCCTGAGCGTAAAGTATGAGTTGTGAAATACAAACTGTAAGCCTGAGCGTAATGTATGAGTTGTGAAATACAAACTGTAAGCCTGAGCGTGATGTATGAGTTGAGAAATATAAACTGTAAGCCTGAGCGTAATGTATGAGTTGTGAAATATAAACTGTAAGTCTGAGCGTAATGTATGAGTTGTGAAATATAAACTGTAAGCCTGAGCGTAATGTATGAGTTGTGAAATACAAACTGTAAGCCTGATCGTGATGTATGAGTTGAGAAATATAAACTGTAAGCCTGAACGTAATGTATGAGCTGTGAAATATAAACTGTAAGCCCGAGCGTAATGTAAGAGTTGAGAAATATAAACTGTAAGGCGGAGCGTGATGTATGAGTTGTGAAATATAAACTGTAAGCCCGAGCGTAATGTATGAGTTGTGAAATATAAACTGTAAGCCTGAGCGTAATGTATGAGTTGTGAAATATAAACTGTAAGCCTGAGCGTGATGTATGAGTTGTGAAATATAAACTGCAAGCCTGAACATGATGTATGAGTTGAAAAATACAAACTGTAAGGCTCAGCGTAATGTATGAGTTGTGCAATATAAACTGTAAGCCTGAGCGTAATGTATGAGTTGTGAAATATAAACTGTAAGCCTGAGCGTGATGTATGAGTTGTGAAATATAAACTGTAAGCCTGTGCGTAATGTATGAGTTGTGAAATATAAACTGTAAGCCTGAGCGTGATGTATGAGTTGTGAAATATAAACTGTAAGCCTGAGCGTAATGTATGAGTTGTGAAATATCAACTGCAAGCCTGAGCGTAAAGTATGAGTTGTGAAATACAAATTGTAAGCCTGAGCGTAATGTATGAGTTGTGAAATATAAACTGCAAGCCTGAGCGTAATGTATGAGTTGTGAAATATAAACTGTTAGCCTGAGCTTTAATGTATGAGTTGTGAAATATAAACTGGAAGCCTGAGCGTGATGTATGAGTTGTGAACTATAAACTGTAAGCCTGAGCGTGATGTATGAGTTGTGAAATAAAAACTGCAAGCCTGAGCGTGATGTATGAGTTGAGAAATATAAACTGTAAGCCTGAGCGTAATGTATGAGTTGTGAAATATAAACTGTAAGTCTGAGCGTAATGTATGAGTTGTGAAATATAAACTGTAAGCCTGAGCGTAATGTATGAGTTGTGAAATACAAACTGTAAGCCTGATCGTGATGTATGAGTTGAGAAATATAAACTGTAAGCCTGAACGTAATGTATGAGCTGTGAAATATAAACTGTAAGCCCGAGCGTAATGTAAGAGTTGAGAAATATAAACTGTAAGGCGGAGCGTGATGTATGAGTTGTGAAATATAAACTGTAAGCCCGAGCGTAATGTATGAGTTGTGAAATATAAACTGTAAGCCTGAGCGTAATGTATGAGTTGTGAAATATAAACTGTAAGCCTGAGCGTGATGTATGAGTTGTGAAATATAAACTGCAAGCCTGAACGTGATGTATGAGTTGAAAAATACAAACTGTAAGGCTCAGCGTAATGTATGAGTTGTGCAATATAAACTGTAAGCCTGAGCGTAATGTATGAGTTGTGAAATATAAACTGTAAGCCTGAGCGTGATGTATGAGTTGTGAAATATAAACTGTAAGCCTGAGCGTAATGTATGAGTTGTGAAATATAAACTGCAAGCCTGAGCGTAAAGTATGAGTTGTCAAATACAAATTGTAAGCCTGTGCGTAATGTATGAGTTGTGAAATATAAACTGTAAGCCTGAGCGTGATGTATGAGTTGTGAAATATAAACTGTAAGCCTGAGCGTAATGTATGAGTTGTGAAATATAAACTGTAAGCCTGAGCGTAATGTATGAGTTGTGAAATATAAACTGTAAGCCTGAGCGTAATGTATGAGTTGTGAAATATAAACTGCAAGCCTGAGCGTAAAGTATGAGTTGTGAAATACAAATTGTAAGCCTGAGCGTAATGTATGAGTTGTGAAATATAAACTGCAAGCCTGAGCGTAATGTATGGGTTGTGAAATATAAACTGTAAGCCTGATCATAATGTATGAGTGGTGAAATATAAACTGTAAGCCTGAGCGTAATGTATGAGTTGTGAAATATAAACTGGAAGCCTGAGCGTAATGTATGAGTTGTGAAATACAAACTGTAAGCTTGAGCGTAATGCATGAGTTGTGAAATAGAAACTGTAAGCCTGAGCCTAATGTATGAGTTGTGAAATATAAACTGTAAGCCTATGCGTGATGTATGAGTTTTGAAATATAAACTGTAAGCCTGTGCGTAATGTATGAGTTGTGAAATATAAACTGTAAGCCTAAGCGTAATGTATGAGTTGTGAAATATAAACTGTAAGCCTGAGCGTAATGCATGAGTTGTGAAATATAAACTGCAAGCCTGAGCGTAAAGTATGAGTTGTGAAATACAAATTGTAAGCCTGTGCGTAATGCATGAGTTGTGAAATATAAACTGTAAGCCTGAGCGTGATGTATGAGTTGTGAAATATAAACTGTAAGTCTGAGCGTAATGTATGAGTTGTGAAATATAAACTGTAAGCCTGAGCGTAATGTATGAGTTGTGAAATATAAACTGTAAGCCTGAGCGTAATGTATGAGTTGTGAAATATAAACTGCAAGCCTGAGCGTTAAGTATGAGTTGTGAAATACAAATTGTAAGCCTGAGCGTAATGTATGAGTTGTGAAATATAAACAGCAAGCCTGAGCGTAATGTATGAGTTGTGAAATATAAACTGTAAGCCTAATCATAATGTATGAGTGGTGAAATATAAACTGTAAGGCTGAGCGTAATGTATGAGTTGTGAAATATAAACTGTAAGCCTGAGCGTAATGTATGAGTTGTGAAATACAAACTGTAAGCCTGAGCGTAATGCATGAGTTGTGAAATACAAACTGTAAGCTTGAGCGTAATGTATGAGTTGTGAAATATAAACTGTAAGCCTGAGCGTGATGTATGAGTTGTGAAATATAAACTGTAAGCCTGAGCGTGATGTATGAGTTGTGAAATATAAACTGCAAGCCTGAACGTGATGTATGAGTTGTGAAATATAAACTGTAAGCCTGAGCGTGATGTATGAGTTGTGAAATATAAACTGGAAGCCTGAGCGTGATGTATGAGTTGTGAACTATAAACTGTAAGCCTGAGCGTGATGTATGAGTTGTGTAGTATAAACTGCAAGCCTGAGCTTGATGTATGAGTTGTGAAATAAAACCTGCAAGCCTGAGCGTGATGTATGAGTTGTGAAATATAACTGTAAGCCTGAGCGTGATGTATGAGTTGTGAAATATAAACTGCAAGCCTGAGCGTGATGTATGAGTTGTGAAATATAAACTGTAAGCCTGAGCGTAATGTATGAGTTGTGAAATACAAACTGTAAGCCTGAGCGTAATGTATGAGTTGTGAAATACAAACTGTAAGCCTGAGCGTGATGTATGAGTTGAGAAATATAAACTGTAAGGCTGAGCGTAATGTATGAGCTGTGAAATATAAACTGTAAGCCCGAGCGTAATGTATGAGCTGTGAAATATCAACTGTAAACCTGAGCGTAATGTATGAGTTGTGAAATATAAACTGTAAGCCTGAGCGTGATGTATGAGTTGTGAAATATAAACTGTAAGCCTGAGCGTAATGTATGAGTTGTGAAATATAAACTGTAAGCCTGAGCGTAATGTAAGAGTTGTGAAATACAAACTGTAAGCCTAAGCGTAATGTATGAGTTGTGAAATATAAACTGTAAGGCTGAGCGTGATGTATGAGTTGTGAAATATAAACTGTAAGCCCGAGTGTAATGCATGAGTTGTGAAATATAAACTGTAAGCCTGAGCGAATTGTATGAGTTGTGAAATATAAACTGTAAACCTGAGCGTAATGTATGAGTTGTGAAATACAAACTGTAAGCCTGAGCGTGATGTATGAGTTGTGAAATACAAACTGTAAGCCTGAGCGTGATGTATGAGTTGAGAAATATAAACTGTAAGCTTGATCGTAATGTATGAGCTGTGAAATATAAACTGTAAGCCCCAGCGTAATGTATGAGTTGTGAAATATGAACTGTAAGCCTGAGCGTAATGTATGAGTTGTGAAATATAAACTGTAAGCCTGAGCGTGATGCATGAGTTACGAAATATAAACTGTAAGCCTGAGCGTAATGTATGAGTTGTGAAATACAAACTGTAAGCCTGAGCCTAATGTATGAGTTGTGAAATATAAACTGTAAGGTTGAGCGTGATGTATGAGTTGTGAAATATAAACTGTAAGCCTGAGCGTAATGTATGAGTTGTGAAATATAAACTGTAAGCCTGAGCGAAATGTATGAGTTGTGAAATATAAATTGTATGCCTGAGCGTGGGGTATGAATTGTGAAATATAAACTGCAAGCCTGAGCGTGATGTATGAGTTGTGAAATATAAACTGCAAGCCTGAGCGTGATGTATGAGTTGTGAAATATAAACTGCAATCCTGAGCGTGATGCATGAGTTGAGAAATACAAACTGTAAGCCTGAGCGTAATGTATGAGTTGTGAAATATAAACTGTAAGCCTGAGCGTAATGTATGAGTTGTGAAATATAAACTGTAAGCCTGAGCGTAATGCATGAGTTGTGAAATATAAACTGCAAACCGGAGCGAGATGTATGAGTTGTGAACTATAAACTGTAAGCCTGAGCGTAATGTATGAGTTGTGAAATACAAACTGTAAGCCTTAGCGTGATGTATGAGTTGAGAAATATAAACTGTAAGCCTGAGCGTAATGTATGAGCTGTGAAATATAAACTGTAAGCCTGAGCGTAATGTATGAGTTGTGAAATATCAACTGTAAGCCTGAGCGTAATGTATGAGTTGTGAAATATAAACTGTAAGCCTGAGCGTGATGTATGAGTTGTGAAATATAAACTGTAAGCCTGAGCGTAATGTATGAGTTGTGAAATATAAACTGTAAGCCTGAGCGTAATGTATGAGTTGTGAAATACAAACTGTAAGCCTAAACGTAATGTATGAGTTGTGAAATATAAACTGTAAGGCTGAGCGTGATGTATGAGTTGTGAAATATAAACTGTAAGCCCGAGCGTAATGTATGAGTTGTGAAATATAAACTGTAAGCCTGAGCGTAATGTATGAGTTGTGAAATACAAACTGTAAGCCTGAGCGTGATGTATGAGTTGAGAAATATAAACTGTAAGCTTGAGCGTAATGTATGAGCTGTGAAATATAAACTGTAAGCCCCAGCGTAATGTATGAGTTGTGAAATATAAACTGTATGCCTGAGCGTGGTGTATGAGTTGTGAAATATAAACTGCAAGCCTGAGCGTGATGTATGAGTTGTGAAATATAAACTGTAAGCCTGAGCGTGATGTATGTGTTGTGAAATATAAACTGCAAGCCTGAGCGTGATGTATGAGTTGTGAAATATAAACTGCAAGCCTGAGCGTGATGTATGAGTTGTGAAATATAAACTGCAGCCTGAGCGTAATGTATGCGTTGAGAAATACAAACTGTAAGCCTGAGCGTGATGCATGAGTTGAGAAATATAAACTGTTAGCGTGAGCGTAATGTATGAGTTGTGAAATATAAACTGTAAGCCTGAGCGTAATGTATGAGTTGTGAAATATAAACTGTAAGCCTGAGCGTAATGCATGAGTTGTGAAATATAAACTGTAAGCCTGAGCGAGATGTATGAGTTGTGAACTATAAACTGTAAGCCTGAGCGTAATGTATGAGTTGTGAAATATAAACTGTAAGCTTGATCGTAATGTATGAGTGGTGAAATATAAACTGTAAGCCTGAGCCTAATTTATGACTTGTGAAATATAAACTGTAAGCCTGAGCGTAAATTATGAGTTGTGAAATACAATGTGTAAGCCTGAGCGTAATGTATGAGTTGTGAAATATAAACTGTAAGCCTGAGCGTAATATATGAGTTGTTGAAAATAAACTGTAAGCCTGAGCGTAATGTATGAGTTGTGAAATACAAACTGTAAGCCTGAGCGTAATGCATGAGTTGTGAAATATAAACTGTAATCCTGAGCGTAATGTATGAGTTGTGAAACATAAACTGTAAGCGTGAGCGTGATGCATGAGTTGTGAAATATAAACTGTAAGCCTGAGCGTGATGCATGAGTTGTGAAATATAAACTGGAAACCTGAGCGTAATGTATGAGTTGTGAAATACAAACTGTAAGCCTGAGCGTGATGTATGAGTTGAGAAATATAAACTGTAAGCTTGAGCGTAATGTATGAGCTGTGAAATATAAACTGAAAGCCCCAGCGTAATGTATGAGTTGTGAAATATAAACTGTATGCCTGAGCGTGGTGTATGAGTTGTGAAATATAAACTGCAAGCCTGAGCGTGATGTATGAGTTGTGAAATATAAACTGCAAGCCTGAGCGTGATGTATGAGTTGTGAAATATAAACTGCAGCCTGAGCGTAATGTATGCGTTGAGAAATACAAACTGTAAGCCTGAGCGTGATGCATGAGTTGAGAAATATAAACTGTTAGCGTGAGCGTAATGTATGAGTTGTGAAATATAAACTGTAAGCCTGAGCGTAATGTATGAGTTGTGAAATATAAACTGTAAGCCTGAGCGTAATGCATGAGTTGTGAAATATAAACTGTAAGCCTGAGCGAGATGTATGAGTTGTGAACTATAAACTGTAAGCCTGAGCGTAATGTATGAGTTGTGAAATATCAACTGTAAGCCTGAGCGTAATGTATGAGTTGTGAAATATAAACTGTAAGCCTGAGCGTGATGTATGAGTTGTGAAATATAAACTGTAAGCCTGAGCGTAATGTATGAGTTGTGAAATATAAACTGTAAGCCTGAGCGTAATGTATGAGTTGTGAAATACAAACTGTAAGCCTAAACGTAATGTATGAGTTGTGAAATATAAACTGTAAGGCTGAGCGTGATGTATGAGTTGTGAAATATAAACTGTAAGCCCGAGCGTAATGTATGAGTTGTGAAATATAAACTGTAAGCCTGAGCGTAATGTATGAGTTGTGAAATACAAACTGTAAGCCTGAGCGTGATGTATGAGTTGAGAAATATAAACTGTAAGCTTGAGCGTAATGTATGAGCTGTGAAATATAAACTGTAAGCCCCAGCGTAATGTATGAGTTGTGAAATATAAACTGTATGCCTGAGCGTGGTGTATGAGTTGTGAAATATAAACTGCAAGCCTGAGCGTGATGTATGAGTTGTGAAATATAAACTGTAAGCCTGAGCGTGATGTATGTGTTGTGAAATATAAACTGCAAGCCTGAGCGTGATGTATGAGTTGTGAAATATAAACTGCAAGCCTGAGCGTGATGTATGAGTTGTGAAATATAAACTGCAGCCTGAGCGTAATGTATGCGTTGAGAAATACAAACTGTAAGCCTGAGCGTGATGCATGAGTTGAGAAATATAAACTGTTAGCGTGAGCGTAATGTATGAGTTGTGAAATATAAACTGTAAGCCTGAGCGTAATGTATGAGTTGTGAAATATAAACTGTAAGCCTGAGCGTAATGCATGAGTTGTGAAATATAAACTGTAAGCCTGAGCGAGATGTATGAGTTGTGAACTATAAACTGTAAGCCTGAGCGTAATGTATGAGTTGTGAAATATAAACTGTAAGCTTGATCGTAATGTATGAGTGGTGAAATATAAACTGTAAGCCTGAGCCTAATTTATGACTTGTGAAATATAAACTGTAAGCCTGAGCGTAAATTATGAGTTGTGAAATACAATGTGTAAGCCTGAGCGTAATGTATGAGTTGTGAAATATAAACTGTAAGCCTGAGCGTAATATATGAGTTGTTAAAAATAAACTGTAAGCCTGAGCGTAATGTATGAGTTGTGAAATACAAACTGTAAGCCTGAGCGTAATGCATGAGTTGTGAAATATAAACTGTAATGCTGAGCGTAATGTATGAGTTGTGAAACATAAACTGTAAGCGTGAGCGTGATGCATGAGTTGTGAAATATAAACTGTAAGCCTGAGCGTGATGCATGAGTTGTGAAATATAAACTGGAAACCTGAGCGTAATGTATGAGTTGTGAAATACAAACTGTAAGCCTGAGCGTGATGTATGAGTTGAGAAATATAAACTGTAAGCTTGAGCGTAATGTATGAGCTGTGAAATATAAACTGAAAGCCCCAGCGTAATGTATGAGTTGTGAAATATAAACTGTATGCCTGAGCGTGGTGTATGAGTTGTGAAATATAAACTGCAAGCCTGAGCGTGATGTATGAGTTGTGAAATATAAACTGCAAGCCTGAGCGTGATGTATGAGTTGTGAAATATAAACTGCAGCCTGAGCGTAATGTATGCGTTGAGAAATACAAACTGTAAGCCTGAGCGTGATGCATGAGTTGAGAAATATAAACTGTTAGCGTGAGCGTAATGTATGAGTTGTGAAATATAAACTGTAAGCCTGAGCGTAATGTATGAGTTGTGAAATATAAACTGTAAGCCTGAGCGTAATGCATGAGTTGTGAAATATAAACTGTAAGCCTGAGCGAGATGTATGAGTTGTGAACTATAAACTGTAAGCCTGAGCGTAATGTATGAGTTGTGAAATATAAACTGTAAGCTTGATCGTAATGTATGAGTGGTGAAATATAAACTGTAAGCCTGAGCCTAATTTATGACTTGTGAAATATAAACTGTAAGCCTGAGCGTAATGTATGAGTTGTGAAATATAAACTGTAAGCCTGAGCGTGAAGTATGAGTTGTGAAATACAATGTGTAAGCCTGAGCGTAATGTGTGAGTTGTGAAATATAAACTGTAAGCCTGAGCGTAATATATGAGTTGTTAAAAATAAACTGTAAGCCTGAGCGTAATGTATGAGTTGTGAAATACAAACTGTAAGCCTGAGCGTAATGCATGAGTTGTGAAATATAAACTGTAATCCTGAGCGTAATGTATGAGTTGTGAAACATAAACTGTAAGCGTGAGCGTGATGCATGAGTTGTGAAATATAAACTGTAAGCCTGAGCGTGATGCATGAGTTGTGAAATATAAACTGCAAACCTGAGCGTAATGTATGAGTTGTGAAATATAAACTGCAAGCCTGAGCGTGATGGATGAGTTGTGAAATATAAACTGGAAGCCTGAGCGTGATGCATGAGTTGTGAAATATAAACTGCAAGCCTGAGCGTAATGTATGAGTTGTGAAATATAAACTGTAAGCCTGAGCGTAATATATAAGTTGTGAAATATAAACTGTAAGCCTGAGCGTAATGTATGAGTTGTGAAATATAAACTGTAAGCCTGAGCGTAATGTATGAGTTGTGAAATATAAACTGTAAGCCTGAGCGTAATGTATGAGTTGTGAAATATAAACTGTAAGCCTGAGCGTAATGTATGAGTTGTGAAATACAAACTGTAAGCCTAAGCGTAATGTATGAGTTGTGAAATATAAACTGTAAGCCTGAGCGTAATGTATGAGTTGTGAAATACAAACTGTAAGCCTAAACGTAATGTATGAGTTGTGAAATATAAACTGTAAGGCTGAGCGTGATGTATGAGTTGTGAAATATAAACTGTAAGCCCGAGCGTAATGTATGAGTTGTGAAATATAAACTGTAAGCCTGAGCGTAATGTATGAGTTGTGAAATACAAACTGTAAGCCTGAGCGTGATGTATGAGTTGAGAAATATAAACTGTAAGCTTGAGCGTAATGTATGAGCTGTGAAATATAAACTGTAAGCCCCAGCGTAATGTATGAGTTGTGAAATATAAACTGTATGCCTGAGCGTGGTGTATGAGTTGTGAAATATAAACTGCAAGCCTGAGCGTGATGTATGAGTTGTGAAATATAAACTGTAAGCCTGATCGTGATGTATGTGTTGTGAAATATAAACTGCAAGCCTGAGCGTGATGTATGAGTTGTGAAATATAAACTGCAAGCCTGAGCGTGATGTATGAGTTGTGAAATATAAACTGCAGCCTGAGCGTAATGTATGCGTTGAGAAATACAAACTGTAAGCCTGAGCGTGATGCATGAGTTGAGAAATATAAACTGTTAGCGTGAGCGTAATGTATGAGTTGTGAAATATAAACTGTAAGCCTGAGCGTAATGTATGAGTTGTGAAATATAAACTGTAAGCCTGAGCGTAATGCATGAGTTGTGAAATATAAACTGTAAGCCTGAGCGAGATGTATGAGTTGTGAACTATAAACTGTAAGCCTGAGCGTAATGTATGAGTTGTGAAATATAAACTGTAAGCTTGATCGTAATATATGAGTGGTGAAATATAAACTGTAAGCCTGAGCCTAATTTATGACTTGTGAAATATAAACTGTAAGCCTGAGCGTAATGTATGAGTTGTGAAATATAAACTGTAAGCCTGAGCGTAAAGTATGAGTTGTGAAATACAATGTGTAAGCCTGAGCGTAATGTATGAGTTGTGAAATATAAACTGTAAGCCTGAGCGTAATATATAAGTTGTTAAAAATAAACTGTAAGCCTGAGCGTAATGTATGAGTTGTGAAATACAAACTGTAAGCCTGAGCGTAATGCATGAGTTGTGAAATATAAACTGTAATCCTGAGCGTAATGTATGAGTTGTGAAACATAAACTGTAAGCGTGAGCGTGATGCATGAGTTGTGAAATATAAACTGTAAGCCTGAGCGTGATGCATGAGTTGTGAAATATAAACTGGAAACCTGAGCGTAATGTATGAGTTGTGAAATACAAACTGTAAGCCTGAGCGTGATGTATGAGTTGAGAAATATAAACTGTAAGCTTGAGCGTAATGTATGAGCTGTGAAATATAAACTGTAAGCCCCAGCGTAATGTATGAGTTGTGAAATATAAACTGTATGCCTGAGCGTGGTGTATGAGTTGTGAAATATAAACTGCAAGCCTGAGCGTGATGTATGAGTTGTGAAATATAAACTGTAAGCCTGAGCGTGATGTATGTGTTGTGAAATATAAATTGCAAGCCTGAGCGTGATGTATGAGTTGTGAAATATAAACTGCAAGCCTGAGCGTGATGTATGAGTTGTGAAATATAAACTGCAGCCTGAGCGTAATGTATGCGTTGAGAAATACAAACTGTAAGCCTGAGCGTGATGCATGAGTTGAGAAATATAAACTGTTAGCGTGAGCGTAATGTATGAGTTGTGAAATATAAACTGTAAGCCTGAGCGTAATGTATGAGTTGTGAAATATAAACTGTAAGCCTGAGCGTAATGCATGAGTTGTGAAATATAAACTGTAAGCCTGAGCGAGATGTATGAGTTGTGAACTATAAACTGTAAGCCTGAGCGTAATGTATGAGTTGTGAAATATAAACTGTAAGCTTGATCGTAATGTATGAGTGGTGAAATATAAACTGTAAGCCTGAGCCTAATTTATGACTTGTGAAATATAAACTGTAAGCCTGAGCGTAATGTATGAGTTGTGAAATATAAACTGTAAGCCTGAGCGTGAAGTATGAGTTGTGAAATACAATGTGTAAGCCTGAGCGTAATGTATGAGTTGTGAAATATAAACTGTAAGCCTGAGCGTAATATATGAGTTGTTAAAAATAAACTGTAAGCTTGAGCGTAATGTATGAGTTGTGAAATACAAACTGTAAGCCTGAGCGTAATGTATGAGTTGTGAAACATAAACTGTAAGCGTGAGCGTGATGCATGAGTTGTGAAATATAAACTGTAAGCCTGAGCGTGATGCATGAGTTGTGAAATATAAACTGCAAACCTGAGCGTAATGTATGAGTTGTGAAATATAAACTGCAAGCCTGAGCGTGATGGATGAGTTGTGAAATATAAACTGGAAGCCTGAGCGTGATGCATGAGTTGTGAAATATAAACTGCAAGCCTGAGCGTAATGTATGAGTTGTGAAATATAAACTGTAAGCCTGAGCGTAATATATGAGTTGTGAAATATAAACTGTAAGCCTGAGCGTAATGTATGAGTTGTGAAATATAAACTGTAAGCCTGAGCGTAATGTATGAGTTGTGAAATATAAACTGTAAGCCTGAGCGTAATGTATGAGTTGTGAAATATAAACTGTAAGCCTGAGCGTAATGTATGAGTTGTGAAATACAAATTGTAAGCCTAAGCGTAATGTATGAGTTGTGAAATATAAACTGTAAGCCTGAGCGTAATGTATGAGTTGTGAAATATAAACTGTAAGCCTGAGCTTAAAGTATGAGTTGTGAAATATAAACTGTAAGACTGAGCGTAATGTATGAGTTGTGAAATATAAACTGTAAGCCTGAGCGTAATGTATGAGTTGTGAAATATAAACTGTAAGCCTGAGCGTAATGTATGAGTTGTGAAATACAAACTGTAAGCCTAAGCGTAATGTATGAGTTGTGAAATATAAACTGTAAGGCTGAGCGTGATGTATGAGTTGTGAAATATAAACTAAGCCCGAGTGTAATGTATGAGTTGTGAAATATAAACTGTAAGCCTGAGCGAAATGTATGAGTTGTGAAATATAAACTGTAAGCCTGAGCGAAATGTATGAGTTGTGAAATACAAACTGTAAGGGTGAGCGTGATGTATGAGTTGAGAAATATAAACTAAGCTTGAGCGTAATGTATGAGCTGTGAAATATAAACTGTAAGCCCCAGCGTAATGTATGAGTTGTGAAATATGAACTGTAAGCCTGAGCGTAATGTATGAGTTGTGAAATATAAACTAAGCCTGAGCTTGATGTATGAGTTGTGAAATATAAACTGTAAGCCTGAGCGTAATGTATGAGTTGTGAAATATAAACTGTAAGCCTGAGCGTAATGTATCAGTTGTGAAATATAAACTGTAAGCCTGAGCGTAATGTATGAGTTGTGAAATACAAACTGTAAGCCTGAGCGTAATGTATGAGTTGTGAAATATAAACTGAAAGGCTGAGCGTGATGTATGAGTTGTGAAATATAAACTGTAAGCCCGAGCGTAATGTATGAGTTGTGAAATATAAACTGTAAGCCTGAGCGAAATGTATGAGTTGTGAAATATAAACTGTATGCCTGAGCGTGGTGTATGAGTTGTGAAATATAAACTGTAAGCCTGAGCGTAAAGTATGAGTTGTGAAATACAATGTGTAAGCCTGAGCGTAATGTATGAGTTGTGAAATATAAACTGTAAGCCTGAGCGTAATATATGAGTTGTTAAAAATAAACTGTAAGCCTGAGCGTAATGTATGAGTTGTGAAATACAAACTGTAAGCCTGAGCGTAATGCATGAGTTGTGAAATATAAACTGTAATCCTGAGCGTAATGTATGAGTTGTGAAACATAAACTGTAAGCGTGAGCGTGATGCATGAGTTGTGAAATATAAACTGTAAGCCTGAGCGTGATGCATGAGTTGTGAAATATAAACTGCAAACCTGAGCGTAATGTATGAGTTGTGAAATATAAACTGCAAGCCTGAGCGTGATGGATGAGTTGTGAAATATAAACTGGAAGCCTGAGCGTGATGCATGAGTTGTGAAATATAAACTGCAAGCCTGAGCGTAATGTATGAGTTGTGAAATATAAACTGTAAGCCTGAGCGTAATGTATGAGTTGTGAAATATAAACTGTAAGCCTGAGCGTAATGTATGAGTTGTGAAATATAAACTGTAAGCCTGAGCGTAATGTATGAGTTGTGAAATATAAACTGTAAGCCTGAGCGTAATGTATGAGTTGTGAAATATAAACTGTAAGCCTGAGCGTAATGTATGAGTTGTGAAATACAAACTGTAAGCCTAAGCGTAATGTATGAGTTGTGAAATATAAACTGTAAGCCTGAGCGTAATGTATGAGTTGTGAAATATAAACTGTAAGCCTGAGCTTAAAGTATGAGTTGTGAAATATAAACTGTAAGACTGAGCGTAATGTATGAGTTGTGAAATATAAACTGTAAGCCTGAGCGTAATGTATGAGTTGTGAAATATAAACTGTAAGCCTGAGCGTAATGTATGAGTTGTGAAATATAAACTGTAAGTCTGAGCGTAATGTATGAGTTGTGAAATACAAACTGTAAGCCTAAGCGTAATGTATGAGTTGTGAAATATAAACTGTAAGCCTGAGCGTAATGTATGAGTTGTGAAATATAAACTGTAAGCCTGAGCTTAAAGTATGAGTTGTGAAATATAAACTGTAAGACTGAGCGTAATGTATGAGTTGTGAAATATAAACTGTAAGCCTGAGCGTAATGTATGAGTTGTGAAATATAAACTGTAAGCCTGAGCGTAATGTATGAGTTGTGAAATACAAACTGTAAGCCTAAGCGTAATGTATGAGTTGTGAAATATAAACTGTAAGGCTGAGCGTGATGTATGAGTTGTGAAATATAAAATAAGCCCGAGTGTAATGTATGAGTTGTGAAATATAAACTGTAAGCCTGAGCGAAATGTATGAGTTGTGAAATATAAACTGTAAGCCTGAGGGTAATGTATGAGTTGTGAAATACAAACTGTAAGGGTGAGCG
The DNA here is from genome assembly GCA_963383655.1 of Bathymodiolus septemdierum. Lineage (NCBI taxonomy): Eukaryota > Metazoa > Mollusca > Bivalvia > Mytilida > Modiolidae > Bathymodiolus > Bathymodiolus septemdierum. The sequence continues at coordinate 39,858,325 of OY726530.1, read as the reverse complement.
TGATGTATGAGTTGAGAAATATAAACTAAGCTTGAGCGTAATGTATGAGCTGTGAAATATAAACTGTAAGCCCCAGCGTAATGTATGAGTTGTGAAATATGAACTGTAAGCCTGAGCGTAATGTATGAGTTGTGAAATATAAACTAAGCCTGAGCTTGATGTATGAGTTGTGAAATATAAACTGTAAGCCTGAGCGTAATGTATGAGTTGTGAAATATAAACTGTAAGCCTGAGCGTAATGTATCAGTTGTGAAATATAAACTGTAAGCCTGAGCGTAATGTATGAGTTGTGAAATACAAACTGTAAGCCTGAGCGTAATGTATGAGTTGTGAAATATAAACTGAAAGGCTGAGCGTGATGTATGAGTTGTGAAATATAAACTGTAAGCCCGAGCGTAATGTATGAGTTGTGAAATATAAACTGTAAGCCTGAGCGAAATGTATGAGTTGTGAAATATAAACTGTATGCCTGAGCGTGGTGTATGAGTTGTGAAATATAAACTGTAAGCCTGATCGTAAAGTATGAGTTGTGAAATACAATGTGTAAGCCTGAGCGTAATGTATGAGTTGTGAAATATAAACTGTAAGCCTGAGCGTAATATATGAGTTGTTAAAAATAAACTGTAAGCCTGAGCGTAATGTATGAGTTGTGAAATACAAACTGTAAGCCTGAGCGTAATGCATGAGTTGTGAAATATAAACTGTAATCCTGAGCGTAATGTATGAGTTGTGAAACATAAACTGTAAGCGTGAGCGTGATGCATGAGTTGTGAAATATAAACTGTAAGCCTGAGCGTGATGCATGAGTTGTGAAATATAAATTGCAAACCTGAGCGTAATGTATGAGTTGTGAAATATAAACTGCAAGCCTGAGCGTGATGGATGAGTTGTGAAATATAAACTGGAAGCCTGAGCGTGATGCATGAGTTGTGAAATATAAACTGCAAGCCTGAGCGTAATGTATGAGTTGTGAAATATAAACTGTAAGCCTGAGCGTAATGTATGAGTTGTGAAATATAAACTGTAAGCCTGAGCGTAATGTATGAGTTGTGAAATATAAACTGTAAGCCTGAGCGTAATGTATGAGTTGTGAAATATAAACTGTAAGCCTGAGCGTAATGTATGAGTTGTGAAATATAAACTGTAAGCCTGAGCGTAATGTATGAGTTGTGAAATACAAACTGTAAGCCTAAGCGTAATGTATGAGTTGTGAAATATAAACTGTAAGCCTGAGCGTAATGTATGAGTTGTGAAATATAAACTGTAAGCCTGAGCGTAAAGTATGAGTTGTGAAATATAAACTGTAAGACTGAGCGTAGTGTATGAGTTGTGAAATATAAACTGTAAGCCTGAGCGTAATGTATGAGTTGTGAAATATAAACTGTAAGCCTGAGCGTAATGTATGAGTTGTGAAATACAAACTGTAAGCCTAAGCGTAATGTATGAGTTGTGAAATATAAACTGTAAGGCTGAGCGTGATGTATGAGTTGTGAAATATAAACTAAGCCCGAGTGTAATGTATGAGTTGTGAAATATAAACTGTAAGCCTGAGCGAAATGTATGAGTTGTGAAATATAAACTGTAAGCCTGAGGGTAATGTATGAGTTGTGAAATACAAACTGTAAGGGTGAGCGTGATGTATGAGTTGAGAAATATAAACTAAGCTTGAGCGTAATGTATGAGCTGTGAAATATAAACTGTAAGCCCCAGCGTAATGTATGAGTTGTGAAATATGAACTGTAAGCCTGAGCGTAATGTATGAGTTGTGAAATATAAACTAAGCCTGAGCTTGATGTATGAGTTGTGAAATATAAACTGTAAGCCTGAGCGTAATGTATGAGTTGTGAAATATAAACTGTAAGCCTGAGCGTAATGTATCAGTTGTGAAATACAAACTGTAAGGGTGAGCGTGATGTATGAGTTGAGAAATATAAACTAAGCTTGAGCGTAATGTATGAGCTGTGAAATATAAACTGTAAGCCCCAGCGTAATGTATGAGTTGTGAAATATGAACTGTAAGCCTGAGCGTAATGTATGAGTTGTGAAATATAAACTAAGCCTGAGCTTGATGTATGAGTTGTGAAATATAAACTGTAAGCCTGAGCGCAATGTATGAGTTGTGAAATATAAACTGTAAGCCTGAGCGTAATGTATCAGTTGTGAAATATAAACTGTAAGCCTGAGCGTAATGTATGAGTTGTGAAATACAAACTGTAAGCCTGAGCGTAATGTATGAGTTGTGAAATATAAACTGAAAGGCTGAGCGTGATGTATGAGTTGTGAAATATAAACTGTAAGCCCGAGCGTAATGTATGAGTTGTGAAATATAAACTGTAAGCCTGAGCGTGGTGTATGAGTTGTGAAATATAAACTGTAAGCCTGAGCGTAAAGTATGAGTTGTGAAATACAATGTGTAAGCCTGAGCGTAATGTATGAGTTGTGAAATATAAACTGTAAGCCTGAGCGTAATATATGAGTTGTTAAAAATAAACTGTAAGCCTGAGCGTAATGTATGAGTTGTGAAATACAAACTGTAAGCCTGAGCGTAATGCATGAGTTGTGAAATATAAACTGTAATCCTGAGCGTAATGTGTGAGTTGTGAAACATAAACTGTAAGCGTGAGCGTGATGCATGAGTTGTGAAATATAAACTGTAAGCCTGAGCGTGATGCATGAGTTGTGAAATATAAACTGCAAACCTGAGCGTAATGTATGAGTTGTGAAATATAAACTGCAAGCCTGAGCGTGATGGATGAGTTGTGAAATATAAACTGGAAGCCTGAGCGTGATGCATGAGTTGTGAAATATAAACTGCAAGCCTGAGCGTAATGTATGAGTTGTGAAATATAAACTGTAAGCCTGAGCGTAATGTATGAGTTGTGAAATATAAACTGTAAGCCTGAGCGTAATGTATGAGTTGTGAAATATAAACTGTAAGCCTGAGCGTAATGTATGAGTTGTGAAATATAAACTGTAAGCCTGAGCGTAATGTATGAGTTGTGAACTATAAACTGTAAGCCTGAGCGTAATGTATGAGTTGTGAAATACAAACTGTAAGCCTAAGCGTAATGTATGAGTGGTGAAATATAAACTGTAAGCCTGAGCGTAATGTATGAGTTGTGAAATATAAACTGTAAGCCTGAGCGTAAAGTATGAGTTGTGAAATATAAACTGTAAGACTGAGCGTAATGTATGAGTTGTGAAATATAAACTGTAAGCCTGAGCGTAATGTATGAGTTGTGAAATATAAACTGTAAGCCTGAGCGTAATGTATGAGTTGTGAAATACAAATTGTAAGCCTAAGCGTAATGTATGAGTTGTGAAATATAAACTGTAAGGCTGAGCGTGATGTATGAGTTGTGAAATATAAACTAAGCCCGAGTGTAATGTATGAGTTGTGAAATATAAACTGTAAGCCTGAGCGAAATGTATGAGTTGTGAAATATAAACTGTAAGCCTGAGGGTAATGTATGAGTTGTGAAATACAAACTGTAAGGGTGAGCGTGATGTATGAGTTGAGAAATATAAACTAAGCTTGAGCGTAATGTATGAGCTGTGAAATATAAACTGTAAGCCCCAGCGTAATGTATGAGTTGTGAAATATGAACTGTAAGCCTGAGCGTAATGTATGAGTTGTGAAATATAAACTAAGCCTGAGCTTGATGTATGAGTTGTGAAATATAAACTGTAAGCCTGAGCGTAATGTATCAGTTGTGAAATATAAACTGTAAGCCTGAGCGTAATGTATGAGTTGTGAAATACAAACTGTAAGCCTGAGCGTAATGTATGAGTTGTGAAATATAAACTGAAAGGCTGAGCGTGATGTATGAGTTGTGAAATATAAACTGTAAGCCCGAGCGTAATGTATGAGTTGTGAAATATAAACTGTAAGCCTGAGCGAAATGTATGAGTTGTGAAATATAAACTGTATGCCTGAGCGTGGTGTATGAGTTGTGAAATATAAACTGCAAGCCTGAGCGTGATGTATGAGTTGTGAAATATAAACTGTAAGCCTGAGCGTGATGTATGTGTTGTGAAATATAAACTGCAAGCCTGAGCGTGATGTATGAGTTGTGAAATATAAACTGCAAGCCTGAGCGTGCTGTATGAGTTGTGAAATATAAATCGTAAGCCTGAGCGTGTTGTATGAATTGTGAAATATAAACTGCAAGCCTGAGCGTGATGTATGAGTTGAAAAATACAAACTGTAAGCCTGAGCGTGATGCATGAGTTGAGAAATATAAACTGTAAGCCTGAGCGTAATGTATGAGTTGTGAAATATAAACTGTAAGCCTGAGCGTGATGTATGAGTTGTGAAATATAAACTGTAAGCCTGAGCGAGATGTATGAGTTGTGAACTAAAAACTGTAAGCCTGAGCGTAATGCATGAGTTGTGAAATATAAACTGTAAACCGGAGCGAGATGTATGAGTTGTGAACTATAAACTGTAAGCCTGAGCGTAATGTATGAGTTGTGAAATATAAACTGTAAGCCTGAGCGTAATGTATGAGTTGTGAAATACAAACTGTAAGCCTTAGCGTGATGTATGAGTTGAGAAATATAAACAGTAAGCCTGAGCGTAATGTATGAGCTGTGAAATATAAACTGTAAGCCCGAGCGTAATGTATGAGTTGTGAAATATCAACTGTAAGCCTGAGCGTAATGTATGAGTTGTGAAATATAAACTGTAAGCCTGAGCGTGATGTATGAGTTGTGAAATACAAACTGTAAGCCTGAGCGTAATGTATGAGTTGTGAAATATAAACTGTAAGCCTGAGCGTAATGTATGAGTTGTGAAATATAAACTGTAAGCCTGAGCGTAATGTATGAGTTGTGAAATATAAACTGTAAGCCTGAGCGTAATGTATGAGTTGTGAAATATAAACTGTAAGCCTGAGCGTAATGTATGAGTTGTGAACTATAAACTGTAAGCCTGAGCGTAATGTATGAGTTGTGAAATACAAACTGTAAGCCTAAGCGTAATGTATGAGTGGTGAAATATAAACTGTAAGCCTGAGCGTAATGTATGAGTTGTGAAATATAAACTGTAAGCCTGAGCGTAAAGTATGAGTTGTGAAATATAAACTGTAAGACTGAGCGTAATGTATGAGTTGTGAAATATAAACTGTAAGCCTGAGCGTAATGTATGAGTTGTGAAATATAAACTGTAAGCCTGAGCGTAATGTATGAGTTGTGAAATACAAATTGTAAGCCTAAGCGTAATGTATGAGTTGTGAAATATAAACTGTAAGGCTGAGCGTGATGTATGAGTTGTGAAATATAAACTAAGCCCGAGTGTAATGTATGAGTTGTGAAATATAAACTGTAAGCCTGAGCGAAATGTATGAGTTGTGAAATATAAACTGTAAGCCTGAGGGTAATGTATGAGTTGTGAAATACAAACTGTAAGGGTGAGCGTGATGTATGAGTTGAGAAATATAAACTAAGCTTGAGCGTAATGTATGAGCTGTGAAATATAAACTGTAAGCCCCAGCGTAATGTATGAGTTGTGAAATATGAACTGTAAGCCTGAGCGTAATGTATGAGTTGTGAAATATAAACTAAGCCTGAGCTTGATGTATGAGTTGTGAAATATAAACTGTAAGCCTGAGCGTAATGTATCAGTTGTGAAATATAAACTGTAAGCCTGAGCGTAATGTATGAGTTGTGAAATACAAACTGTAAGCCTGAGCGTAATGTATGAGTTGTGAAATATAAACTGAAAGGCTGAGCGTGATGTATGAGTTGTGAAATATAAACTGTAAGCCCGAGCGTAATGTATGAGTTGTGAAATATAAACTGTAAGCCTGAGCGAAATGTATGAGTTGTGAAATATAAACTGTATGCCTGAGCGTGGTGTATGAGTTGTGAAATATAAACTGCAAGCCTGAGCGTGATGTATGAGTTGTGAAATATAAACTGTAAGCCTGAGCGTGATGTATGTGTTGTGAAATATAAACTGCAAGCCTGAGCGTGATGTATGAGTTGTGAAATATAAACTGCAAGCCTGAGCGTGCTGTATGAGTTGTGAAATATAAATCGTAAGCCTGAGCGTGTTGTATGAATTGTGAAATATAAACTGCAAGCCTGAGCGTGATGTATGAGTTGAAAAATACAAACTGTAAGCCTGAGCGTGATGCATGAGTTGAGAAATATAAACTGTAAGCCTGAGCGTAATGTATGAGTTGTGAAATATAAACTGTAAGCCTGAGCGTGATGTATGAGTTGTGAAATATAAACTGTAAGCCTGAGCGAGATGTATGAGTTGTGAACTAAAAACTGTAAGCCTGAGCGTAATGCATGAGTTGTGAAATATAAACTGTAAACCGGAGCGAGATGTATGAGTTGTGAACTATAAACTGTAAGCCTGAGCGTAATGTATGAGTTGTGAAATATAAACTGTAAGCCTGAGCGTAATGTATGAGTTGTGAAATACAAACTGTAAGCCTTAGCGTGATGTATGAGTTGAGAAATATAAACAGTAAGCCTGAGCGTAATGTATGAGCTGTGAAATATAAACTGTAAGCCCGAGCGTAATGTATGAGTTGTGAAATATCAACTGTAAGCCTGAGCGTAATGTATGAGTTGTGAAATATAAACTGTAAGCCTGAGCGTGATGTATGAGTTGTGAAATACAAACTGTAAGCCTGAGCGTAATGTATGAGTTGTGAAATATAAACTGTAGGCCTGAGCGTAGTGTATGAGTTGTGAAATACAAACTGTAAGCCTAAACGTAATGTATGAGTTGTGAAATATAAACTGTAAGGCTGAGCGTGATGTATGAGTTGTGAAATATAAACTGTAAGCCCGAGCGTAATGTATGAGTTGTGAAATATAAACTGTAAGCCTGAGCGTAATGTATGAGTTGTGAAATACAAACTGTAATCCTGAGCGTGATGTATTAGTTGAGAAATATAAACTGTAAGCTTGAGCGTAATGTATGAGCTGTGAAATATAAACTGTAAGCCCCAGCGTAATGTATGAGTTGTGAAATATAAACTGTATGCCTGAGCGTGGTGTATGAGTTGTGAAATATAAACTGCAAGCCTGAGCGTGATGTATGAGTTGTGAAATATAAACTGTAAGCCTGAGCGTGATGTATGTGTTGTGAAATATAAACTGCAAGCCTGAGCGTGATGTATGAGTTGTGAAATATAAACTGCAAGCCTGAGCGTGATGTATGAGTTGTGAAATATAAACCGTAAGCCTGAGCGTGATGTATGAATTGTGAAATATAAACTGCAGCCTTAGCGTAATGTATGAGTTGAGAAATACAAATTGTAAGCCTGAGCGTGATGCATGAGTTGAGAAATATAAACTGTTAGCCTGAGCGTAATGTATGAGTTGTGAAATATAAACTGTAAGCCTGAGCGTAATGTATGAGTTGTGAAATATAAACTGTAAGCCTGAGCGTAATGCATGAGTTGTGAAATATAAACTGTAAGCCTGAGCGAGATGTACGAGTTGTGAACTATAAACTGTAAGCCTGAGCGTAATGTATGAGTTGTGAAATATAAACTGTAAGCTTGATCGTAATGTATGAGTGGTGAAATATAAACTGTAAGCCTGAGCCTAATTTATGACTTGTGAAATATAAACTGTAAGCCTGAGCGTAATGTATGAGTTGTGAAATATAAACTGTAAGCCTGAGCGTAATGTATGAGTTGTGAAATACAATGTGTAAGCCTGAGCCTAATGTATGAGTTGTGAAATATAAACTGTAAGGCTGAGAGTAATATATGAGTTGTTAAAAATAAACTGTAAGCCTGAGCGTAATGTATGAGTTGTGAAATACAAACTGTAAGCCTGAGCGTAATGCATGAGTTGTGAAATATAAACTGTAATCCTGAGCGTAATGTATGAGTTGTGAAACATAAACTGTAAGCGTGAGCGTGATGCATGAGTTGTGAAATATAAACTGTAAGCCTGAGCGTGATGCATGAGTTGTGAAATATAAACTGCAAACCTGAGCGTAATGTATGAGTTGTGAAATATAAACTGTAAGCCTGAGCGTAATGTATGAGTTTTGAAATATAAACTGTAAGCCTGAGCGTAATGTATGAGTTGTGAAATATAAACTGTAAGCCTGAGCGTAATGCATGAGTTGTGAAATATAAACTGTAAGCCTGAGCGTAATGTATGAGTTGTGAAATATAAACTGTAAGCCTGAGCGTAATGTATGAGTTGTGAAATACAAACTGTAAGCCTAAGCGTAATGTATGAGTTGTGAAATATAAACTGTAAGGCTGAGCGTGATGTATGAGTTGTGAAATATAAACTAAGCCCGAGTGTAATGTATGAGTTGTGAAATATAAACTGTAAGCCTGAGCGAAATGTATGAGTTGTGAAATATAAACTGTAAGCCTGAGGGTAATGTATGAGTTGTGAAATACAAACTGTAAGGGTGAGCGTGATGTATGAGTTGAGAAATATAAACTAAGCTTGACCGTGATGTATGAGCTGTGAAATATAAACTGTAAGCCCCAGCGTAATGTATAAGTTGTGAAATATGAACTGTAAGCCTGAGCGTAATGTATGAGCTGTGAAATATAAACTAAGCCTGAGCTTGATGTATGAGTTGTGAAATATAAACTGCAAGCCTGAGCGTGATGTATGAGTTGAGAAATACAAACTGTAAGCCTGAGCGTGATGCATGAGTTTAGAAATATAAACTGTAAGCCTGAGCGTAATGTATGAGTTGTGAAATATAAACTGTAAGCCTGAGCGTAATGTATGAGTTGTGAAATATAAACTGTAAGCCTGAGCGTAATGCATGAGTTGTGAAATATAAACTGTAAGCCTGAGCGAGATGTATGAGTTGTGAACTATAAACTGTAAGCCTGAGCGTAATGTATGAGTTGTGAAATATAAACTGTAAGCATGATCGTAATGTATGAGTGGTGAAATATAAACTGTAAGCCTGAGCGTAATGTATGACTTGTGAAATATAAACTGTAAGCCTGAACGTAATGTATGGGTTGTGAAATATAAACTGTAAGCCTGAGCGTAAAGTATGAGTTGTGAAATACAAAGTGTAAGCCTGAGCGTAATGTATGAGTTGTGAAATATAAACTGTAAGCCTGAGGGTAATGTATGAGTTGTGAAATATAAACTGTAAGCCTGAACGTAATGTATGAGTTGTGAAATACAAACTGTAAGCCTGAGCGTGATGTATGAGTTGTGAAATATAAACTGTAAGCCTGAGCGTAATGTATGAGTTGTGAAATATAAACTGTAAGCCTGAGCGTAATGTATGAGTTGTGAAATATAAACTGTAAGCCTGAGCGTAAAGTATGAGTTGTGAAATACAATGTGTAAGCCTGAGCGTAATGTACGAGTTGTGAAATATAAACTGTAAGGCTGAGCGTAATATATGAGTTTTGAAATATAAACTGTAAGCCTGAGCGTAATGTATGAGTTGTGAAATACAAACTGTAAGCCTGCGCGTAATGCATGAGTTGTGAAATATAAACTGTAAGTCTGAGCGTAATGTATGAGTTGTGAAATATAAACTGTAAGCGTGAGCGTGATGTATGAGTTGTGAAATATAAACTGTAAGCCTGAGCGTGATGCATGAGTTGTGAAATATAAACTGCAAACCTGAGCGTAATGCATGGGTTGTGAAATATAAACTGCAAGCCTGAGCGTGATGGATGAGTTGTGAAATATAAACTGTAAGCCTGAGCGTGATGTATGAGTTGTGAAATACAAACTGTAAGCCTGAGCGTAATGTATGAGTTGTGAAATATAAACTGTAAGCCTGAGCGTAATGTATGAGTTGTGAAATATAAACTGTAAGCCTGAGCGTAATGTATGAGTTGTGAAATATAACCTGTAAGCCTGAGGGTAATGTATGACTTGTGAAATATAAACTGTAAGGCTGAGCGTGATGTATGAGTTGTGAAATATAAACTGTAAGCCCGAGCGTAATATATGAGTTGTGAAATATAAACTGTAAGCCTGAGCGAAATGTATGAGTTGTGAAATATAAACTGTATGCCTGAGCGTGGTGTATGAGTTGTGAAATATAAATTGCAAGCCTGAGCGTGATGTATGAGTTGTGAAATATAAACTGTAAGCCTGAGCGTGATGTATGTGTTGTGAAATATAAACTGCAAGCCTGAGTGTGATGTATGAGTTGTGAAATATAAACTGCAAGCCTGAGCGTGATGTATGAGTTGTGAAATATAAACCGTAAGCCTGAGCGTGATGTATGAATTGTGAAATATAAACTGCAAGCCTGAGGGTGATGGATGAGTTGAGAAATACAAACTGTAAGCCTGAGCGTAATGTATGAGTTGTGAAATATAAACTGTAAGCCTGAGCGTAATGTATGAGTTGTGAAATATAAACTGTAAGCCTGAGCGTAATGCATGAGTTATGAAATATAAACTGTAAGCCTGCGCGTAAAGTATGAGTTGTGAAATACAATGTGTAAGCCTGAGCGTAATGTATGAGTTGTGAAATATAAACTGTAAGGCTGAGCGTAATATATGAGTTGGGAAATATAAACTGTAAGCCTGAGCGTAATGTATGAGTTGTGAAATACAAACTGTAAGCCTGAGCGTAATGCATGAGTTGTGAAATACAAACTGTAAGCCTGAGCGTAATGTATGAGTTGTGAAATATAAACTGTAAGCGTGAGCGTGATGTATGAGTTGTGAAATATAAACTGTAAGCCTGAGCGTGATGTATGAGTTGTGAAATATAAACTGCAAGCCTGAGCGTAATGTATGAGTTGTGAAATATAAACTGTAAGCCTGAGCGTAATATATGAGTTGTGAAATATAACCTGTAAGCCTGAGCGTAATGTATGAGTTGTGAAATATAAACTGTAAGCCTGAGCGTAATGTATGAGTTGTGAAATATAAACTGTAAGCCTGAGCGTAATGTATGAGTTGTGAAATATAAACTGTAAGCCTGAGCGTGATGTATGAGTTGTGAAATATAAACTGTAAGCCTGAGCGTAATGTATGAGTTGTGAAATATAAACTGTAAGCCTGATCGTAATGTATGAGTGGTGAAATATAAACTGTAAGCCTGAGCGTAATGTATGAGTTGTGAAATATAAACTGTAAGCCTGAGCGTAAAGTATGAGTTGTGAAATACAAATTGTAAGCCTGAGCGTAATGTATGAGTTGTGAAATGTAAACTGTAAGCTTGAGCGTAATGTATGAGTTGAGAAATATAAACTGTAAGCCTGAGCGTAATGTATGAGTTTTGAAATATAAACTGCAAGTCTGAGTGTGATGTATTAGTTGTGAAATATAAACTGTAAGCCTCAGCATGATGTATGAGTTGTGAAATATAAACTGTAAGCCTGAGCGTAAAGTATGAGTTGTGAAATACAAACTGTATGCCTGAGAGTAATGTATGAGTTGTGAAATATAAACTGCAAGTGTGAGCGTAATGTATGAGTTGTGAAATATAAACTTTAAGCCTGAACGTAATGTATGAGTTGTGAAATATAAACTGTAAGCCTGAGCGTGATGCATGAGTTGTGAAATATAAACTGCAAACCTGAGCGTAATGTATGAGTTTTGAAATATAAACTGCAAGCCTGGGCGTGATGGATGAGTTGTGAAATATAAACTGTAAGCCTGAGCGTGATGTATGAGTTGTGAAATATAAACTGCAAGCCTGAGCGTAATGTATGAGTTGTGAAATATAAACTGTAAGCCTGAGCGTAATGTATGAGTTGTGAAATATAAACTGTAAGCCTGAGCGTAATGTATGAGTTGTGAAATACAAACTGTAAGCCTGAGCGTAATGTATGAGTTGTGAAATATAAACTGTAAGGCGGAGCGTGATGTATGAGTTGTGAAATATAAACTGTAAGCCCGAGCGTAATGTATGAGTTGTGAAATATAAACTGTAAGCCTGAGCGTAATGTATGAGTTGTGAAATATAAACTGCAAGCCTGAGCGTAATGTATGAGTTGTGAAATATAAACTGTAAGCCTGAGCGTAATGTATGAGTTGTGAAATATAAACTGTACGCCTGAGCGTAATGTATGAGTTGTGAAATATAAACTGTAAGGCTGAGCGTGATGTATGAGTTGTGAAATATAAACTGTAAGCCCGAGCGTAATGTATGAGTTGTGAAATATAAACTGTAAGCCTGAGCGAAATGTATGAGTTGTGAAATATAAACTGTATGCCTGAGCGTGGTGTATGAGTTGTGAAATATAAACTGCAAGCCTGAGCGTGATGTACGAGTTGTGAAATATAAACTGTAAGCCTGAGCGTGATGTATGTGTTGTGAAATATAAACTGCAAGCCTGAGCGTGATGTATGAGTTGTGAAATATAAACTGCAAGCCTGAGCGTGCTGTATGAGTTGTGAAATATAAATCGTAAGCCTGAGCGTGTTGTATGAATTGTGAAATATAAACTGCAAGCCTGAGCGTGATGTATGAGTTGAGAAATACAAACTGTAAGCCTGAGCGTGATGCATGAGTTGAGAAATATAAACTGTAAGCCTGAGCGTAATGTATGAGTTGTGAAATATAAACTGTAAGCCTGAGCGTAATGTATGAGTTGTGAAATATAAACTGTAAGCCTGAGCGTAATGCATGAGTTGTGAAATATAAACTGTAAGCCTGAGCGAGATGTATGAGTTGTGAACTATAAACTGTAAGCCTGAGCGTAATGTATGAGTTGTGAAATATAAATCGTAAGCCTGAGCGTGATGTATGAATTGTGAAATATAAACTGCAAGCCTGAGCGTGATGTATGAGTTGAGAAATACAAACTGTAAGCCTGAGCGTGATGCATGAGTTGAGAAATATAAACTGTAAGCCTGAGCGTAATGTATGAGTTGTGAAATATAAACTGTAAGCCTGAGCGTAATGTATGAGTTGTGAAATATAAACTGTAAGCCTGAGCGTAATGCATGAGTTGTGAAATATAAACTGTAAGCCTGAGCGAGATGTATGAGTTGTGAACTATAAACTGTAAGCCTGAGCGTAATGTATGAGTTGTGAAATATAAACTGTAAGCATGATCGTAATGTATGAGTGGTGAAATATAAACTGTAAGCCTGAGCGTAATGTATGACTTGTGAAATATAAACTGTAAGCCTGAACGTAATGTATGGGTTGTGAAATATAAACTGTAAGCCTGAGCGTAAAGTATGAGTTGTGAAATACAAAGTGTAAGCCTGAGCGTAATGTATGAGTTGTGAAATATAAACTGTAAGCCTGAGGGTAATGTATGAGTTGTGAAATATAAACTGTAAGCCTGAACGTAATGTATGAGTTGTGAAATACAAACTGTAAGCCTGAGCGTGATGTATGAGTTGTGAAATATAAACTGTAAGCCTGAGCGTAATGTATGAGTTGTGAAATATAAACTGTAAGCCTGAGCGTAATGTATGAGTTGTGAAATATAAACTGTAAGCCTGAGCGTAAAGTATGAGTTGTGAAATACAATGTGTAAGCCTGAGCGTAATGTACGAGTTGTGAAATATAAACTGTAAGGCTGAGCGTAATATATGAGTTTTGAAATATAAACTGTAAGCCTGAGCGTAATGTATGAGTTGTGAAATACAAACTGTAAGCCTGCGCGTAATGCATGAGTTGTGAAATATAAACTGTAAGTCTGAGCGTAATGTATGAGTTGTGAAATATAAACTGTAAGCGTGAGCGTGATGTATGAGTTGTGAAATATAAACTGTAAGCCTGAGCGTGATGCATGAGTTGTGAAATATAAACTGCAAACCTGAGCGTAATGCATGGGTTGTGAAATATAAACTGCAAGCCTGAGCGTGATGGATGAGTTGTGAAATATAAACTGTAAGCCTGAGCGTGATGTATGAGTTGTGAAATATAAACTGCAAGCCTGAGCGTAATGTATGAGTTGTGAAATATAAACTGTAAGCCTGAGCGTAATGTATGAGTTGTGAAATATAAACTGTAAGCCTGAGCGTAATGTATGAGTTGTGAAATACAAACTGTAAGCCTGAGCGTAATGTATGAGTTGTGAAATATAAACTGTAAGGCGGAGCGTGATGTATGAGTTGTGAAATATAAACTGTAAGCCCGAGCGTAATGTATGAGTTGTGAAATATAAACTGTAAGCCTGAGCGTAATGTATGAGTTGTGAAATATAAACTGCAAGCCTGAGCGTAATGTATGAGTTGTGAAATATAAACTGTAAGCCTGAGCGTAATGTATGAGTTGTGAAATATAAACTGTACGCCTGAGCGTAATGTATGAGTTGTGAAATATAAACTGTAAGGCTGAGCGTGATGTATGAGTTGTGAAATATAAACTGTAAGCCCGAGCGTAATGTATGAGTTGTGAAATATAAACTGTAAGCCTGAGCGAAATGTATGAGTTGTGAAATATAAACTGTATGCCTGAGCGTGGTGTATGAGTTGTGAAATATAAACTGCAAGCCTGAGCGTGATGTACGAGTTGTGAAATATAAACTGTAAGCCTGAGCGTGATGTATGTGTTGTGAAATATAAACTGCAAGCCTGAGCGTGATGTATGAGTTGTGAAATATAAACTGCAAGCCTGAGCGTGCTGTATGAGTTGTGAAATATAAATCGTAAGCCTGAGCGTGTTGTATGAATTGTGAAATATAAACTGCAAGCCTGAGCGTGATGTATGAGTTGAGAAATACAAACTGTAAGCCTGAGCGTGATGCATGAGTTGAGAAATATAAACTGTAAGCCTGAGCGTAATGTATGAGTTGTGAAATATAAACTGTAAGCCTGAGCGTAATGTATGAGTTGTGAAATATAAACTGTAAGCCTGAGCGTAATGCATGAGTTGTGAAATATAAACTGTAAGCCTGAGCGAGATGTATGAGTTGTGAACTATAAACTGCAAGCCTGAGCGTAATGTATGAGTTGTGAAATATAAATCGTAAGCCTGAGCGTGATGTATGAATTGTGAAATATAAACTGCAAGCCTGAGCGTGATGTATGAGTTGAGAAATACAAACTGTAAGCCTGAGCGTGATGCATGAGTTGAGAAATATAAACTGTAAGCCTGAGCGTAATGTATGAGTTGTGAAATATAAACTGTAAGCCTGAGCGTAATGTATGAGTTGTGAAATATAAACTGTAAGCCTGAGCGTAATGCATGAGTTGTGAAATATAAACTGTAAGCCTGAGCGAGATGTATGAGTTGTGAACTATAAACTGTAAGCCTGAGCGTAATGTATGAGTTGTGAAATATAAACTGTAAGCATGATCGTAATGTATGAGTGGTGAAATATAAACTGTAAGCCTGAGCGTAATGTATGACTTGTGAAATATAAACTGTAAGCCTGAACGTAATGTATGGGTTGTGAAATATAAACTGTAAGCCTGAGCGTAAAGTATGAGTTGTGAAATACAAAGTGTAAGCCTGAGCGTAATGTATGAGTTGTGAAATATAAACTGTAAGCCTGAGGGTAATGTATGAGTTGTGAAATATAAACTGTAA
Organism: Bathymodiolus septemdierum; assembly: GCA_963383655.1. Classification (NCBI taxonomy): domain Eukaryota; kingdom Metazoa; phylum Mollusca; class Bivalvia; order Mytilida; family Modiolidae; genus Bathymodiolus; species Bathymodiolus septemdierum. The sequence goes on along the minus strand of OY726530.1, from coordinate 39,842,887 downwards.
GCCTGAACGTAATGTATGAGTTGTGAAATACAAACTGTAAGCCTGAGCGTGATGTATGAGTTGTGAAATATAAACTGTAAGCCTGAGCGTAATGTATGAGTTGTGAAATATAAACTGTAAGCCTGAGCGTAATGTATGAGTTGTGAAATATAAACTGTAAGCCTGAGCGTAAAGTATGAGTTGTGAAATACAATGTGTAAGCCTGAGCGTAATGTACGAGTTGTGAAATATAAACTGTAAGGCTGAGCGTAATATATGAGTTTTGAAATATAAACTGTAAGCCTGAGCGTAATGTATGAGTTGTGAAATACAAACTGTAAGCCTGCGCGTAATGCATGAGTTGTGAAATATAAACTGTAAGTCTGAGCGTAATGTATGAGTTGTGAAATATAAACTGTAAGCGTGAGCGTGATGTATGAGTTGTGAAATATAAACTGTAAGCCTGAGCGTGATGCATGAGTTGTGAAATATAAACTGCAAACCTGAGCGTAATGCATGGGTTGTGAAATATAAACTGCAAGCCTGAGCGTGATGGATGAGTTGTGAAATATAAACTGTAAGCCTGAGCGTGATGTATGAGTTGTGAAATACAAACTGTAAGCCTGAGCGTAATGTATGAGTTGTGAAATATAAACTGTAAGCCTGAGCGTAATGTATGAGTTGTGAAATATAAACTGTAAGCCTGAGCGTAATGTATGAGTTGTGAAATATAACCTGTAAGCCTGAGGGTAATGTATGACTTGTGAAATATAAACTGTAAGGCTGAGCGTGATGTATGAGTTGTGAAATATAAACTGTAAGCCCGAGCGTAATATATGAGTTGTGAAATATAAACTGTAAGCCTGAGCGAAATGTACGAGTTGTGAAATATAAACTGTATGCCTGAGCGTGGTGTATGAGTTGTGAAATATAAATTGCAAGCCTGAGCGTGATGTATGAGTTGTGAAATATAAACTGTAAGCCTGAGCGTGATGTATGTGTTGTGAAATATAAACTGCAAGCCTGAGGGTGATGGATGAGTTGTGAAATATAAACTGTAAGCCTGAGCGTAATGTATGAGTTGTGAAATATAAACTGTAAGCCTGAGCGTAATGCATGAGTTATGAAATATAAACTGTAAGCCTGCGCGTAAAGTATGAGTTGTGAAATACAATGTGTAAGCCTGAGCGTAATGTATGAGTTGTGAAATATAAACTGTAAGGCTGAGCGTAATATATGAGTTGGGAAATATAAACTGTAAGCCTGAGCGTAATGTATGAGTTGTGAAATACAAACTGTAAGCCTGAGCGTAATGCATGAGTTGTGAAATACAAACTGTAAGCCTGAGCGTAATGTATGAGTTGTGAAATATAAACTGTAAGCGTGAGCGTGATGTATGAGTTGTGAAATATAAACTGTAAGCCTGAGCGTGATGTATGAGTTGTGAAATATATACTGCAAACCTGAGCGTAATGCATGAGTTGTGAAATATAAACTGCAAGCCTGAGCGTGATGGATGAGTTGTGAAATATAAACTGTAAGCCTGAGCGTGATGTATGAGTTGTGAAATATAAACTGCAAGCCTGAGCGTAATGTATGAGTTGTGAAATATAAACTGTAAGCCTGAGCGTAATATATGAGTTGTGAAATATAACCTGTAAGCCTGAGCGTAATGTATGAGTTTCGAAATATAAACTGTAAGCCTGAGCGTAATGTATGAGTTGTGAAATATAAACTGTAAGCCTGAGCGTAATGTATGAGTTGTGAAATATAAACTGTAAGCCTGAGCGTGATGTATGAGTTGTGAAATATAAACTGTAAGCCTGAGCGTAATGTATGAGTTGTGAAATATAAACTGTAAGCCTGATCGTAATGTATGAGTGGTGAAATATAAACTGTAAGCCTGAGCGTAATGTATGAGTTGTGAAATATAAACTGTAAGCCTGAGCGTAAAGTATGAGTTGTGAAATACAAATTGTAAGCCTGAGCGTAATGTATGAGTTGTGAAATGTAAACTGTAAGCTTGAGCGTAATGTATGAGTTGAGAAATATAAACTGTAAGCCTGAGCGTAATGTATGAGTTTTGAAATATAAACTGCAAGTCTGAGTGTGATGTATTAGTTGTGAAATATAAACTGTAAGCCTCAGCATGATGTATGAGTTGTGAAATATAAACTGTAAGCCTGAGCGTAAAGTATGAGTTGTGAAATACAAACTGTATGCCTGAGAGTAATGTATGAGTTGTGAAATATAAACTGCAAGTGTGAGCGTAATGTATGAGTTGTGAAATATAAACTTTAAGCCTGAACGTAATGTATGAGTTGTGAAATATAAACTGTAAGCCTGAGCGTGATGCATGAGTTGTGAAATATAAACTGCAAACCTGAGCGTAATGTATGAGTTTTGAAATATAAACTGCAAGCCTGGGCGTGATGGATGAGTTGTGAAATATAAACTGTAAGCCTGAGCGTGATGTATGAGTTGTGAAATATAAACTGCAAGCCTGAGCGTAATGTATGAGTTGTGAAATATAAACTGTAAGCCTGAGCGTAATGTATGAGTTGTGAAATACCAACTGTAAGCCTGAGCGTAATGTATGAGTTGTGAAATATAAACTGTAAGGCGGAGCGTGATGTATGAGTTGTGAAATATAAACTGTAAGCCCGAGCGTAATGTATGAGTTGTGAAATATAAACTGTAAGCCTGAGGGTAATGTATGAGTTGTGAAGTATAAACTGTAAGCCTGAGCGTAATGTATGAGTTGTGAAATACAAACTGTAAGCCTGAGCGTGATGTATGAGTTGTGAAATATAAACTGTAAGCCTGAGCGTAATGTATGAGTTGTGAAATATAAACTGTAAGCCTGAGCGTAATGTATGAGTTGTGAAATATAAACTGTAAGCCTGAGCGTAAAGTATGAGTTGTGAAATACAATGTGTAAGCCTGAGCGTAATGTATGAGTTGTGAAATATAAACTGTAAGGCTGAGCGTAATATATGAGTTGGGAAATATAAACTGTAAGCCTGAGCGTAATGTATGAGTTGTGAAATACAAACTGTAAGCCTGAGCGTAATGCATGAGTTGTGAAATACAAACTGTAAGCCTGAGCGTAATGTATGAGTTGTGAAATATAAACTGTAAGCGTGAGCGTGATGTATGAGTTGTGAAATATAAACTGTAAGCCTGAGCGTGATGTATGAGTTGTGAAATATATACTGCAAACCTGAGCGTAATGCATGAGTTGTGAAATATAAACTGCAAGCCTGAGCGTGATGGATGAGTTGTGAAATATTAACTGTAAGCCTGAGCGTGATGTATGAGTTGTGAAATATAAACTGCAAGCCTGAGCGTAATGTATGAATTGTGAAATATAAACTGTAAGCCTGAGCGTAATGTATGAGTTGTGAAATATAACCTGTAAGCCTGAGCGTAATGTATGAGTTGTGAAATATAAACTGTAAGCCTGAGCGTAATGTATGAGTTGTGAAATATAAACTGTAAGCCTGAGCGTAATGTATGAGTTGTGAAATATAAACTGTAAGCCTGAGCGTGATGTATGAGTTGTGAAATATAAACTGTAAGCCTGAACGTAATGTATGAGTTGTGAAATATAAACTGTAAGCCTGATCGTAATGTATGAGTGGTGAAATATAAACTGTAAGCCTGAGCGTAATGTATGAGTTGTGAAATATAAACTGTAAGCCTGAGCGTAAAGTATGAGTTGTGAAATACAAATTGTAAGCCTGAGCGTAATGTATGAGTTGTGAAATGTAAACTGTAAGCTTGAGCGTAATGTATGAGTTGAGAAATATAAACTGTAAGCCTGAGCGTAATGTATGAGTTTTGAAATATAAACTGCAAGTCTGAGTGTGATGTATTAGTTGTGAAATATAAACTGTAAGCCTCAGCATGATGTATGAGTTGTGAAATATAAACTGTAAGCCTGAGCGTAAAGTATGAGTTGTGAAATACAAACTGTATGCCTGAGAGTAATGTATGAGTTGTGAAATATAAACTGCAAGTGTGAGCGTAATGTATGAGTTGTGAAATATAAACTTTAAGCCTGAACGTAATGTATGAGTTGTGAAATATAAACTGTAAGCCTGAGCGTGATGCATGAGTTGTGAAATATAAACTGCAAACCTGAGCGTAATGTATGAGTTTTGAAATATAAACTGCAAGCCTGGGCGTGATGGATGAGTTGTGAAATATAAACTGTAAGCCTGAGCGTGATGTATGAGTTGTGAAATATAAACTGCAAGCCTGAGCGTAATGTATGAGTTGTGAAATATAAACTGTAAGCCTGAGCGTAATGTATGAGTTGTGAAATACAAACTGTAAGCCTGAGCGTAATGTATGAGTTGTGAAATATAAACTGTAAGGCGGAGCGTGATGTATGAGTTGTGAAATATAAACTGTAAGCCCGAGCGTAATGTATGAGTTGTGAAATATAAACTGTAAGCCTGAGGGTAATGTATGAGTTGTGAAGTATAAACTGTAAGCCTGAGCGTAATGTATGAGTTGTGAAATACAAACTGTAAGCCTGAGCGTGATGTATGAGTTGTGAAATATAAACTGTAAGCCTGAGCGTAATGTATGAGTTGTGAAATATAAACTGTAAGCCTGAGCGTAATGTATGAGTTGTGAAATATAAACTGTAAGCCTGAGCGTAAAGTATGAGTTGTGAAATACAATGTGTAAGCCTGAGCGTAATGTATGAGTTGTGAAATATAAACTGTAAGGCTGAGCGTAATATATGAGTTGGGAAATATAAACTGTAAGCCTGAGCGTAATGTATGAGTTGTGAAATACAAACTGTAAGCCTGAGCGTAATGCATGAGTTGTGAAATACAAACTGTAAGCCTGAGCGTAATGTATGAGTTGTGAAATATAAACTGTAAGCGTGAGCGTGATGTATGAGTTGTGAAATATAAACTGTAAGCCTGAGCGTGATGTATGAGTTGTGAAATATATACTGCAAACCTGAGCGTAATGCATGAGTTGTGAAATATAAACTGCAAGCCTGAGCGTGATGGATGAGTTGTGAAATATTAACTGTAAGCCTGAGCGTGATGTATGAGTTGTGAAATATAAACTGCAAGCCTGAGCGTAATGTATGAATTGTGAAATATAAACTGTAAGCCTGAGCGTAAAGTATGAGTTGTGAAATACAAACTGTATGCCTGAGAGTAATGTATGAGTTGTGAAATATAAACTGCAAGTGTGAGCGTAATGTATGAGTTGTGAAATATAAACTTTAAGCCTGAACGTAATGTATGAGTTGTGAAATATAAACTGTAAGCCTGAGCGTGATGCATGAGTTGTGAAATATAAACTGCAAACCTGAGCGTAATGTATGAGTTTTGAAATATAAACTGCAAGCCTGGGCGTGATGGATGAGTTGTGAAATATAAACTGTAAGCCTGAGCGTGATGTATGAGTTGTGAAATATAAACTGCAAGCCTGAGCGTAATGTATGAGTTGTGAAATATAAACTGTAAGCCTGAGCATAATGTATGAGTTGTGAAATACAAACTGTAAGCCTGAGCGTAATGTATGAGTTGTGAAATATAAACTGTAAGGCGGAGCGTGATGTATGAGTTGTGAAATATAAACTGTAAGCCCGAGCGTAATGTATGAGTTGTGAAATATAAACTGTAAGCCTGAGCGTAATGTATGAGTTGTGAAATATAAACTGCAAGCCTGAGCGTGATGTATGAGTTGTGAAATATAAACTGCAAGCCTGAGGGTAATGTATGAGTTGTGAAATATAAACTGTAAGCCTGAGCGTAATGTATGAGTTGTGAAATATAAACTGTAAGCCTGAGCGTAATATATGAGTTGTGAAATATAAACTGTAAGCCTGAGCGTGATGTATGAGTTGTGAAATATAAACTGTAAGCCTGAGCGTGATGTATGAGTTGTGAAATATAAACTGTAAGCCTGAGCGTAATGTATGAGTGGTTAAATATAAACTGTAATCCTGAGCGTAATGTATGAGTTGTGAAATATAAACTGTAAGCCTGAGCGTAAAGTATGAGTTGTGGAATACAAATTGTAAGCCTGAGCGCAATGTATGAGTTGTGAAATGTAAACTGTAAGCCTGAGCGTAATGTATGAGTTGAGAAATATAAACTGTAAGCCTGAGCGTAATGTATGAGTTGTGAAATATAAACTGCAAGTCTGAGCGTGATATATGAGTTGTGAAATATAAACTGTAAGCCTGAGTGTGATGTATTAGTTGTGAAATATAAACTGTAAGCCTGAGCATGATGTATGAGTTGTGAAATATAAACTGTAAGCCTGAGCGTAAAGTATGATTTGTGAAATACAAACTGTATGCCTGAGAGTAATGTATGAGTTGTGAAATATAAACTGCAAGCCTGAGCGTGATGGATGAGTTGTGAAATATAAACTGTAAGCCTGAGCGTGATGGATGAGTTGTGAAATATAAACTGCAAGCCGGAGCTTAATATATGAGTTGTGAAATATAAACTGTAAGCCTGAGCGTAATGTATGAGTTGTGAAATATAAACTGTAAGCCTGAACGTAAAGTATGAGTTGTGAAATACAAACTGTAAGCCTGAGCGTAATGTATGAGTTGTGAAATATAAACTGTAAGGCGGAGCGTGATGTATGAGTTGTGAAATATAAACTGTAAGCCCGAGCGTAATGTATGAGTTGTGAAATATAAACTGTAAGCCTGAGCGTAATGTATGAGTTGTGAAATATAAACTGTAAGCCTAAGCGTGATGTATGAGTTGTGAAATATAAACTGCAAGCCTGAGGGTAATGTATGAGTTGTGAAATATAAACTGTAAGCCTGAGCGTAATGTATGAGTTGTGAAATATAAACTGTAAGCCTGAGCGTAATGTATGAGTTGTGAACTATAAACTGTAAGTCTGAGCGTGATGTATGAGTTGTGAAATATAAACTGTAAGCCTGAGCGTAATGTATGAGTTGTGAAATATAAACTGTAAGCCTGATCGTAATGTATGAGTTGAGAAATATAAACTGTAAGCCTGAGCGTAATGCATGAGTTGTGAAATATAAACTGCAAGTCTGAGCGTGATGTATGAGTTGTGAAATATAAACTGTAAGCCTGAGTGTGATGTATTAGTTGTGAAATATAAACTGTAAGCCTGAGCGTAATGTATGAGTTGAGAAATATAAACTGTAAGCCTGAGCGTAATGTATGAGTTGTGAAATATAAACTGCAAGTCTGAGCGTGATGTATGAGTTGTGAAATATAAACTGTAAGCCTGAGTGTGATGTATTAGTTGTGAAATATAAACTGTAAGCCTGAGCATGATGAATGAGTTGTGAAATATAAACTGTAAGCCTGAGCGCAAAGTATGAGTTGTGAAATACAAATTGTAAGCCTGAGCGTAATGTATGAGTTGTGAAATGTAAACTGTAAGCCTGAGCGTGATGTATGAGTTGAGAAATATAAACTGTAAGCCTGAGCGTAATGTATGAGTTGTGAAATATAAACTGCAAGTCTGAGCGTGATGTATGAGTTGTGAAATATAAACTGTAAGCCTGAGTGTGATGTATTAGTTGTGAAATATAAACTGTAAGCCTGAGCATGATGTATGAGCTGTTAAATATAAACTGTAAGCCTGAGCGTAAAGTATGAGTTGTGAAATACAAACTGTATGCCTGAGAGTAATGTATGAGTTGTGAAATATAAATTGCAAGTCTGAGCGTAATGTATGAGTTGTGAAATATAAACTTTAAGCCTGAACGTAATGTATGAGTTGTGAAATATAAACTGTAAGCCTGAGCGTGATGTATGAGTTGTGAAATATAAACTGCAAGCCTGAGCGTGATGTATGAGTTGTGAAATATAAACTGTAAGCCTGAGCGTAATGTATGAGTTGTGAAATACAAACTGTAAGCCTGAGCGTAATGTGTGAGTTGTGAAATATAAACTGTAAGACTGAGTGTGATGTATTAGTTGTGAAATATAAACTGTAAGCCTGAGCATGATGAATGAGGTGTGAAATATAAACTGTAAGCCTGAGCGTAAAGTATGAGTTGTGAAATACAAACTGTATGCCTGTGAGTAATGTATGAGTTGTGAAATATAAACTGTAAGTCTGAGCGTAATGTATGAGTTGTGAAATATAAACTTTAAGCCTGAGCGTAATGTATGAGTTGTGAAATATAAACTGCAAGCCTGAGCGTAATGTATGAGTTGTGAAATATAAACTGCAAGCCTGAGCGTGATGTGTGAGTTGTGAAATATAAACTGTAAGCCTGAGCGTGATGTATGAGTTGTGAAATACAAACTATAAGCCTGAGCGTAATGTATGAGTTATGAAATATAAACTCCATATGTGGAAACATTTAAAGATATTAATCAAATAATACCCCGGACTTTGCCTCTGGTGCAAAATTATTTCTCACAAAAAGACGCCCAACAGCAAGTCCCATGTAGCTCGTAGCAAATGATGCACATTTCCGCCATCTTGGTAATTGAACAGAATTGCCGTTTATCATCTAAAAAAGCAAAGTAAAAAATTAAATTTGCATATATTTTATTAACTGCTGTATTGCAACCCCTAAATTAATAAAACCCTTTAATGTAATAATATTACCATTAAGGCCGTCATGATCATATGGTAGTTGCAACCAGTGCCTATCGCCACTGAAGTTGTGATTTTGAATCCTGTTCACGGCGAGGTGTACTCGATACTGCTTTATGTGATAAACATTTTCATTTAAAAGTTCATTAGAGCTTGTGTTGTAATGTTTTGTGTTTTCCGACTTTAAATAAAGCTTATTGTATTGTATTGTATTGTATTGCATTGACCTGCAGCAGGTCGGTGGTTTTCTCCGCGGGTACTCCGGTTTCCTCCGCTAATAAAACTGAAATATTGTTGAAAGCCCATAAACCTAACCCTTAGGGCTACAAATGAGTGATTTAATGTAATAAACATTCCATTAAGGGACACCATGTCCTCCCTTAATGTAATACATTTTCTTATTGTAAAAAATGTTTCATAAAGCATTTATGTTGCCCATAATAAAAAGTAAAGCATGAAAAAAAAAAGGTGTTATCATATTAATTTTCGACCTTAATAAATTGCTAATTGATGTCAAGTAAGCAGTATTTAAGCTATTTTCACAACGAGAACAATTTAGTAAGCGGTATTTAAGCTATTTTCACGACGAGAACAATTTAAAATGATTATTTAAGCTATTTTCATGGTGAGAACAATTTTGTAAGCAGTATTTAAGCTATTGTCACGACGAGAATAATTTAGTAAGCAGTATATCAGCTATTTTCAAGAAAAGAACAATTTAACAAGCAATATTTAAGCTATTTTCACGACAAGAACAATTTAGTAAGCAGTATTTAAGCTATTTTCACGACGAGAACAATCTAGTAAGCAGTATTTAAGCTATTTTCACGATGAGAACAATTTAGTAAGCAGTATTTAAGCTGTTGTCACGACAATGACAATTTAGTAAGCAATATTTAAGCTATTTTCACGACTAGAACAATTTAGTAAGCAGTATATAAGCTATTTTCAAGAAAAGAACAATTTAACAAGCAATATTTAAGCTATTTTCACGACAAGAACAATTTAGTAAGCAGTATTTAAGCTATTGTCACGACAATAACAATTTAACAAGCAATATTTAAGCTATTTTCACAAGAACAATTTAGTAAGCAGTATTTAAGCTATTTTCACGACAAGAACAATTTAGTAAGCAGTATTTAAGCTATTGTCACGACAATAACAATTTAACAAGCAATATTTAAGCTATTTTCACGACAAGAACAATTTAGTAAGCAGTATTTAAGCTATTTTCACGACGAGAACAATCTAGTAAGCAGTATTTAAGCTATTGTCACGACAATAACAATTTAGTAAGCAATATTTAAGCTATTTTCACGACAAGAACAATTTAGCAAGCAGTATTTAAGCTATTGTCACGACAATAACAATTTAGCAAGCAATATTTAAGCTATTTTCACGACAAGAACAATTTAGTGAGCAGTATTTAAGCTATTTCCACGACGAGAACAATTTAGTAAGCAGTATTTAAGCTATTGTCACGACGAGAATAATTTAGTAAGCAGTATATAAGCTATTTTCAAGAAAAGAACAATTTAACAAGCAATATTTAAGCTATTTTCACGACAAGAACAATTTAGTAAGCAGTATTTAAGCTATTTTCACGACAATAACAATTTAGTAAGCAATATTTAATTATTTTCACGACGAGAACAATTTAGGAAGCAGTATTTAAGCTATTTTCACGACGAGAACAATTTAGTAAGCAGCATTTAAGCTATTATCACGACAATAACAATTTAGTAAGCAGTATTTAAGCTATTGTCACGACAAGAACAATTTAGTAAGCAGTATTTAAGCTATTTTCACGACGAGAACAATCTAATAAGCAGTATTTAAGCTATTGTCATGACAATAACAATTTAGTAAGCAATATTTAAGCAATTTTCACGACAAGAACAATTTAGCAAGTAGTATTTAAGCTATTGTCACGACAATAACAATTTAACAAGCAATATTTAAGCTATTTTCACGACAAGAACAATTTAGTAAGGAATATTTAAGCTATTTTCACGACGAGAACAATCTAGTAAGCAGTATTTAAGCTATTGTCACGACAAGAACAATTTAGTAAGCAATATTTAAGCTATTTTCACGACGAGAACAATTTAGTAAGCAGTATTTAAGCTATTTCCACGACGAGAACAATTTAGTAAGCAGTATTTAAGCTATTGTCACGACGAGAATAATTTAGTAAGCAGTATATAAGCTATTTTCAAGAAAAGAACAATTTAACAAGCAATATTTAAGCTATTTTCACGACAAGAACAATTTAGTAAGCAGTATTTAAGCTATTGTCACGACAATAACAATTTAGTAAGCAGTATTTAATTATTTTCACGACGAGAACAATTTAGTAAGCTGTATTTAAGCTATTTTCACGACGAGAACAATTTAGTAAGCAGCATTTAAGCTATTATCACGACAATAACAATTTAGTAAGCAGTATTTAAGCTATTGTCACGACAATAACAATTTAGTAAGCAATATTTAAGCTATTTTCTTGACAAAAACAATTTTATTTACTAACAATAAATCATGAGTGCACAGAGTTTTTTTGAAATTTTGAAAGCCACAGGATATTGAAGATATATATTGGATATGGGCAAAAAATATTGCCTTGCAACGAGCCATCAATGACTAAACCTAACAATCAATTGCTAACTAGAAGCCTGTATCATATTGGATTGAACATGTAAAGGAGAGTGGCATATATTTTTCTTAAGCGAGACACTCTTTTGCATCTCGTCCTAAGGTTGCTTAGTGTATTTGTTTCATCCCACAGTCAGCAGAAGCCATTGTCGATTGGGTTCGTACCCTACAACGAAAAAATAAGTCATTTACGCATACTTCGGGAGTCCCACAATGCCCGTCAAACTGACAAAAAAGGTCAACATGTCAAAATGACTGGCATGTTTTAGTAAGAAGGAAAAATAACAAGGAACTTTCCTGCAATATAACCTGCGTTGTTTTTGAGAAGATATCTAATCAAGAAAATTATAATACATAATTGGCCATGACAGTCGGACTACAAATTGACACCAAACGTACAACTTAAAACAATAGTCAATAAACATTCCTTCTGAGTTTGGCTCTTAAAAGTCCTGTCAAAAAGAAAAAGAATATGGCAGATGACAACAAAAGCCAAGTGATGTTCACTGGTTTTAGGTGACAGGTGGTTGTTAGTTTTTGTTGATATTGATGGAAATGTTGACAATTCCTGTTTTAATATTCTTTTCTTAATAGATTATTGACCCTTTAGGTCAAATCAGCGATCTTCATATTTCTGCAGATTAAAATGATGTACCGGTATCAAATATGTATCTTAGGTTTTAAGCAACACCAAATTAGTCGTACACATAAGGGTCTAATTGTAAAAATAAATATTTGCATTACGGATATAGGATTATCATTATGCAGTGGAACCTGTCTAATCCGACACATCAAGGGACCAGGGAAATGTGTCAGATTGTACAGGATGTCGGAATACTCAGGTTTTATTTTAGTTAACAAAAATGCTTTGGGAACTTAATTTTTGTCGAATGTCACAGGTTGTCGGAAAACTCAGGTGTCGGATTGCAAAAGTTCCACTGTATATATATATATATATATATATATATATATATATATCAAGTAAACAAGTTCAGCTGAATCTGTCTCTAATGTTATGGTTCATTTCATTTTGATTGATTAAGAGATTGCATTATATCTATAGTTCGGTCCTTTCCTCATTATATCTATAGTTCGGTCCTTTCCTCATTTATAACTTATCACCAGGTGTGTAACAAGCGTAACACGACAAGTGTCACTAGTGGAGCAGGAACTGCTCACCCTTCCAGAGCACATATATCCACCTCCGGTTGTTAGTGAGGTTTGTGTTGATCAATCTTTAGTTTTCTGTGTAGTGTTTTGTAGATCATTATTTTTTTAAATCCTTTTTCTCTAGGCCATTTTATTTTCTGTCCTTCGATTTACGGCCTCTTATTACTCCTTTGGTTTCTTCAATCTTTCTTGCATGTATAATACAGTAATTGTTACCTTTGAAACCTCTAATAATATATCAGTGAAGCGCTTTGGTAAATTTTTCAATCTATTTCTAAGAAATCGTAGTACAACATAGTTTGATACTGTTCTGTGAGAAAAAAGAAGAATAATATGAAAACATCATCAAAAGAACTTTACGTGGATCTTTTTGGGATCTGCGGTGCTATTCTTTTCTCTGTTGTGTTTTTTGTTTTGTTTGTACATGGATCTTTTTGGTATCTGTGGTGTTTATCTTATCTCTGTGGTGATTCTGGTTTTGTTTGTGTTTGTTCTGTGTCTTGTGCCCTATGCAGCCTGTGTCTCTGGATTGTCTATTCTTGATTGCCCCTTCGGTTTTCTCTAATTTTTATTATTGATACAGTACAAAGATTCTTGACAAATAATACCAGTCAAGTTACTAATATATTTACTCTCGTGATATTTTTTAAAACTACTAAAATCCTGCCCAACGACAACTTAATTTATTATAACAGTATTTTGTGTTTTGATCATTAAAATATATAAAATAAACTATGAACCAAGCGCACTATTATATTATAGTATCGTAAAATTCTAACACTCGATCATACGTAGCACTTATTTATATGTTAATGTATTACATAAACATGTGTAACTACAAGAAATGAGAGAGAGTGAGTAATTGTTGTTTAACAACAACTCAGCACCTTTTCAGATATATTATGGCGAGTCGATAATCCTACATGCGATCCACATATATTTATGATACATATATTATTATTGAAATCTTTCCTGTATATACTGTTTTATTCTTTACAAAACTAACCACCTATGTGGTGAAACTGTTGGTGTGTATGTTCGCCTCGAGTACTAGTGAGTAAATACGCTGTCGGATCAAATCAAATTCTAATCAACGACATAACCATGAGTGCATGATACGAATATCCACTGCCTGCTGACTATTTTCTTCACGCATGGAAAAACTTGCAAAATATAGAAATAAAAGACAAAAAATCACTAATTGCACTGTACTCCGCCATGTACATCTAAAGGTAAAGTAAATTTAGCGAGTGACTTGTTCACTGGACAGACAGACAACAGTATGCCATAATGAGTCGTGTCTAAAGACATGAGTATAGAAATTGGTATTTAATGTTTTCCTACCAAGCACAACAATATCAAGAGTGGTTAGCTCTGAATCAGGATCATGTGTATTTATCGTAGAAGAAAATAAAAGGTTCATTACAATCGGTTTCTTAGACTAGTGCTTTAATTAATTAAGAGAAAGAACGCTTTCCTGGTGCAAATTCTACCGAGTATTTTCAATCGATGGTGTTAAGATGGTGTGTTTGTGTCATTGGGTGAATGCTTATTGTTTTGCTTAATGCTCAAGTGAGCAATTTTACAGCAATATCATGGCTGTAGTTGCATTGGAATATATTATACCTGGTCTAATAGTATACATGTATATTGTTAACATTTGTGTCATTTGGTGAGTGAGTGTGCTTAACCCCCAAGTAAGCTATTTTGCAGCTATATCATTTTGGCTGTCCCACTGTAGTATTTTATAGTATATATTGTTGATATTGTGCTTAGCCTACCTTGGTGAAAATTTATCAAGCAAATATATCAACTGCATTGTAAAATTCATATCTTGTATAATAACAATTTCATCATTTTCCAGTTCGATGTTCACACCTTCCATAGAATATACAGTTCGTAAGTATCCTTCAAGGCTGAAGTCATGCTTTAATAATAAAAAAATCAGCATAAATTGAATAAATATTATAAAATGAAAAACAACAGATACCACTCTGTTCAAAAACAGTACTAAAATACCACACTGTTCAAAAAAAGTATTAAAATACCACACTGTTCAAAAACAGTTCTAAAATACCACACTGTTCAAAAACAGTACTATATAACACACTGTTCAAAAACAGTACTAAAATACCGCACTGTTCAAAAACTGTACTTAAATACCACACTGTTCAAAAACAGTACTAATATACCACACTGTTCAAAAACAGTACTAAAATACCACACTGTTCAAAAACAGTACTAAAATACAACACTGTTCAAAAATAGTACTAAAATACCACACTGTTCAAAAACAGTACTAAAATACCAAACTGTTCAAACACAGTACTGGAATACCACACTGTTCAAAAACAGTACTAAAATACCACACTGTTCAAAAACAGTTCTAAAATACCACACTGTTCAAAAACAGTACTATATAACACACTGTTCAAAAACAGTACTAAAATACCACACTGTTCAAAAACAGTACTAAAATACAACACTGTTCAAAAATAGTACTAAAATACCACACTGTTCAAAAACAGTACTAAAATACCAAACTGTTCAAACACAGTACTGGAATACCACACTGTTCAAAAACAGTACTAAAATACCACACTGTTCAAAAACTGTACTAAGATACCACTGTTCAAAAACAGTACTAACATACCACACTGTTCAAAAACAGTACTAAAATACCATACTATTGAAAAACAGTACTAAGATACCACACTGTTCAAAAACAGTTCTAAAATACCACACTGTTCAAAAACAGTACTAAATAACACACTGTTCAAAAACAGTACTAAAATACCGCACTGTTCAAAAACTGTACTAAAATACCACACTGTTTAAAAACAGTACTAATATACCACACTCTTCAAAAACAGTACTAAAATACCACACTGTTCAAAAACAGTACTAAAATACCACACTGTTCAAAAATAGTACTAAAATACCACACTGTTCAAAAACAGTACTAAAATACCAAACTGTTCAAAAACAGTACTGGAATACCACACTGTTCAAAAACAGTACTAAAATACCACACTGTTCAAAAACTGTACTAAGATACCACTGTTCAAAAACAGTACTAACATACCACACTGTTCAAAAACAGTACTAGAATACCATACTATTGAAAAACAGTACTAAGATACCACACTGTTCAAAAACAGTACTGAAATACCACACTGTTCAAAAACTAGACTAAAATACCACTGTTCAAAAACAGTACTAAAATACCGCACTGTACAAAAGCAGTACTAAAATACCACACTGTTCAAAAACAGTACTAAAATACCACACTGTTCAAAAACAGTACTAAATAACACACTGTTCAAAAACAGTACTAAAATACCACACTGTTCAAAAACTGTACTAAAATACCACTGTTCAAAAACAGTACTAAAATACCACACTGTTCAAAAGCAGTACTAAAATACCACACTGTTCAAAAACAGTACTAAAATACCACACTGTTCAAAAACAGTACTAAAATACCACACTGTTCAAAAACAGTACTAAATAACACACTGTTCAAAAACAGTACTAAAATACCACACTGTTCAAAAACTGTACTAAAATACCAATGTTCAAAAACAGTACTAAAATACCACACTGTTCAAAAGCAGTACTAAAATACCACACTGTTCAAGAACAGTACTAAAATACCACACTGTTCAAAAACAGTACTAAAATACCACATTGTTCAAAAACAGTACTAATTTACCACACAGTTCAAAAACAGTAATGAAATACCACACTGTTCAAAAACATTACTAACATGCCACTATTCAAAATCGGTAATAACATACCACACTGTTCAAAAATACTACTAAAATACCACACTGTTCAAAAACAGTACTAAACTACCACACTGTTCAAAAACAGTACTGAAATACCACACTGTTCAAAAACAGTACTAAAATACCACACTGTTCAAAAACAGTACTAAAATACCACACTGTTTAAAAACAGTACTAAAATACCACACTGTTCAAAAACAGTACTAGAATATCACACTGTTCAAAAACTGTACTAAGATACCACTGTTCAAAAACAGCACTAAAATACCACACTGTTCAAAAACAATACTAAAATACCATACTGTAAAAAAACAGTACTATGATACCACACTGTTCAAAAACTGTACTAAAATACCACACTGTTCAAAAACATTACTAAATAACACACTGTTCAAAAACAGTACTAAATTACCACACTGTTCAAAAATGGTACTAGAATACCACACTGTTCAAAAACAGTACTGAAATACCACACTGTTTAAAGACATTACTAACATGCCACTGTTCAAAATCGGTACTAAAATACCACACTGTTCAAACACAGTACTAAAATACCACACTGTTCAAAAACAGTACTGAAATACCACACTGTTCAAAAACAGTACTAAAATACCACACTATTCAAAAACAGTACTAAAATATCACACTGTTCAAAAACAGTACTGAAATATCACACTGTTCAAAAACTGTACTAAAATACCACACTGTTCAAAAACAGTACTAATATTCCACACTGTTCAAAAACAGAACTGAAATACCACACTGTTCAAAAACATTACTAACATGCCACTATTCAAAATCGGTACTAACATACCACACTGTTCAAAAATACAACTAAAATACCACACTGTTAAAAAACAGTACTAAAATACCACACTAAAAACAGTACTAAGATACCACACTGTTCAAAAACAGTACTAAAATATCACACTGTTCAAAAACAGTACTAAATAACACACTGTTCAAAAACAGTACTTAAATACCGCACTGTTCAAAAACTGTACTAAAATACCACTGCTCAAAAACAGTACTAAATACCACACTGTTCAAAAGCAGTAATAAAATACCACACTGTTTAAAAACAGTACTGAAATACCACAATGTTCAAAAACAGTACTAACATGCCACTGTTCAAAATCGGTACTAACATACCACACTGTTCAAAAATAGTACTAAAATACCACACTGTTCAAAAACAGTACTAAAATACCACACTGTTCAAAAACAGTACTAAAATACCATACTGTAAAAAACAGTACTAAGATACCACACTGTTCAAATACTGTACTAAAATACCACACTGTTGAAAAACATTACTAAATAACACACTGTTCAAAAACAGTACTAAAATACCACACTGTTCAAAAACGGTACTAGAATACCACACTGTTCAAAAACAGTACTGAAATACCACACTGTTCAAAATCAGTACTAAAATACCACACTGTTCGAAAACAATACTAAATAACACACTGTTCAAAAACAGTACTAAAATACCGCACTGTTTTAAAACTGTACTAAAATACCACTGTTCTAAAACAGTACTAAAATACCACACTGTTCAAGAACAGTACTGAAATACCACACTGTTAAAAAAACAGTACTAAAATACCATACTGTTCAAAAACAGTACTAAAATACCACACTGTTCAAAAACAGTACCAATATACCACACTGTTCACAAACAGTAATAAAATACCACACTGTTCAAAAACAGTACTAAAATACCACACTGTTCAAAAACTGTACTAAAATACCACACTGTTCAAAAACAGTACTAATATACAACACTGTTCAAAAACAGTAATGAAATACCACACTGTTCAAAAACAGTACTAAAATACCACACTGTTCGAAAGCAGTACTAAATAACACACTGTTCAAAAACAGTACTAAAATACCGCACTGTTAAAAAACTGTACTGAAATACCACTGTTCTAAAACAGTACTAAAATACCACATTGTTCAAAAACAGTACTAAAATACCACACTGTTCAAGAACAGTACTAAAATACCACACTGTTCAAAAACGGTACTAAAATACCACACTGTTCAAAAACAGTATTAAAATATCACACTGTTCAAAAACAGTACTAAAATAGCACACTGTTCAAAAACAGTACTAATATACCACACTGTTCAAAAACAGTACTAAAATACCACACTGTTCAAAAACAGTACTAAAATCAGATAGAAACTTTGTAGAAACAGAGGCCAAATAGATACCCCTTGACACCCACACACATGACCCCTCTGTTTATACCCCTTGACACACACACATGACCTCTCTGTTTATACCCCTTCACACACACACATGACCTCTCTGTTTATACCCCTTCACACACACACATGACCTCTCTGTTTATACCCCTTCACACACACACATGACTCCTCTGTTGATACCCCTTCGCACACACACATGACCTCTCTGTTTATACCCCTTCACACACACATGACCTCTCTGTTTATACCCCTACACACACACACACACATATGACCTCTCTGTTAATACCCCTTTACACACACATGACCTCTCTGTTTATACCCCTTCGCACACACATATGACCTCTCTGTTTATACCCATTCACACACACATGACCTCTCTGTGTATACCCCATCACACACACACACATGACCTCTCTGTTGAAACCCCTTTACACACACATGACCTCTCTGTTTATACCCCTGCCCACACACACACATGACCTCTCTGTTAATACCCCTTCACACACACACACACATGACTTCTCTGTATATACCCCTTCACACACACACATGACCCCTCTGTGCATACCCCTTCACGCGCACACACATGACCTCTCTGTTTATATCACTTCACACACACACATGACCTCTCTGTTTATACCCCTTCACACACACACATGACCTCTCTGTTTATACCCCTTCACACACACATGACCTCTCTGTTTATACCCCTTCACACACACATGACCTCTCTGTTTATACCCTTCACACACACACATGACCTCTGTTCATACACCTTCACACACACACATGACCTCTCTGTTTATACCCATTCACACAAACACACATGACCTCTCTGTTTATATCCCTTCACACACACATGACCTCTCTGTTAATACCCCTTTACACACACATGACCTCTCTGTTTATACCCCTACACACACATACGTGATCTCTTTGTTTATGCCCCTTCACACACACACATGACCTCTCTGTTTATACCCCTTCACACATACGCATGACCTCTATGTTTAACCCCCTTCACACACACACATGAACTCTCTGTTTTTACCCATTCACGCACACACACATGACCTCTCTGTTTTAGTTTAAGAGAAATAATGCTCATGAAAATAAAATTTAAAAAACATTATTCATTGATAGAATGAGTGATTAATCGGCAAATTAAATCATTGTTGTAATATGTATCATGACGTTTCCCACGTCGTAATCTAAAACGTTTTGATGATTACAATTATAAGAATCTTCATGTTTATTATGAAAAAGATAATTTCTTAAAATTTTAAACAATATCAAAATATTGAAAACAGTATTTTTAATCTTTCTTAAAAAATATTATTAGGTAATAAAACAGTTATTTAATGGGAGTGCAGGCAATAGATCAAAATATTTTCCCCAAGGTATTGGGGAAAGTCCAAAGTGTTCTATTGCCCGAGGTCAACACAATTTTTCCTTCGGTATTGGGAAAGACCAAAGTGTTCTATTGCCCTCGGTCATTGACCTCGGGCAATAGAACACTTTGGGTCTTTCCCAGTTCCTCGGGAAAACTATTTTGATCTATTGCCTGCACTCCCATTAAATAACTGTATACTATTTGTTGCTTTTTCGCTAAGCACGCCGTATTTAAGGAGTAAGAGCAAAGACTGGTGAGCTTGAAATCAAGATAATGTGTCTGAGTGGAGCAACATGTCTACAAGTGGACTATTGCTTCAGTGAAGCTTGTCGTCGCCAATAATGTAACTGAACAAATGCTCACTTGGCTTTAAACAACAATCCTGCACTCATAGAATCATCAATGTGCCAACATCACGACTGAATAAATATTTACTGATTTAATGACATCATGGGGATCATTTCAATATTCTCTAATTAAATTAAAAAAAAAGAAAAGAAAGAATAATATTTTTGATATAAGTTGAATTTTCTTTACCTTGGAAGAAACCCCAAATTTGTTGTTCAGTTCATTCATTTTAAATAAATTGTATCTTTTTTCGTTATCTCGCCTTGCCTCTCGTGGAGATAGTATCTGAAAAAAAACAAAAAACGGATGGGATAAGTTCTAGAAACTTGTTTCCCAATCCTATTAATTACTTTGTATTATGTATCATATATAGTTCAATATTGTAATGTTATGTTGAATTAATTAATATGTTTAAACTAAATTAAACTAAATAAAAACAATATTACATATTTAAAGGATAATGTTTATTATTAATTGAAAAGCAAATTGTTATTCTTAATGACAAGTTTGAAGCAGCTGGCATTTACATTCATATATTTGGAGCACGAGTTTTGTGCTGGTACCTGAAACATGGTGAAATAAGAATTGGATACTGTATCCAATACATTGAGCGTTGTGTTTGGATGTCTAAGAATACGAGTAAGAAACTTGAACATGATATTCTATCATTGTAAATTCTTTTTCTAAGGGAGTTCAATCTTCTGTGTTTAGTATATATATGAAGAGTTTGAAGATACCAAAGGGATAATCAGAATCCGTTTATCGAAAAAGAACAGACAACACAATGACCAAAAAAGAAAAACCCCAAAAGACAAAAGGACAAACAACAATCTGCAAAGCATACATATAAAACTAAAGATCGAGCAACATGAACCCCACTACAAACCGGGGTATTAAGTATTTTGTGAGAGATTATGACAATAGTAGAATGGGGTTGGGTAAATCACGTTTTAAAGGGATTTAATTTTGTATCCAAACTGTGTGGTTGAATTCAGATGTTATTTAAAAATGCCAAGGCATGTATTAAAGCAAAATATTTTTTTCTAAATTTTTCAGTCTATCACAGTCAGCCAGGCAGGGGTGTCCAGTTGCAATGATACTTTACATTCTTCCAAGCTGAACCGAAAGCTCGTGCTATTAGGGGTACATATGAAATTAAGAAGATAAAAATGCCTGAGAGTAAAAATGTTCTGGAAACGGAACTATGTTCTGGAAACGGAACTATGTATGTTTGTCGATGACACACATTTTTTAATAAAAATGAAGAATCAGGCTTTTAAAGTTTCAGTTAAATATGAGAAGGCACAGGGTCAAAAATTAAATATGAAAAAAAACAAAGGGGTTATTTGTCGGGAGGCTAAGAGGTAACTGTTCAAGATTTAAAAAAATTACATGGGTCACAGACAAAATAAAAGCCATGGTTACAATATAAACACTGATACTGTATGGAAAACAATAATAAATAAAATGAAAAGCTGTACCCAGATTTGGAAAACGTGAAATTTAACCTTCAAAAGGACAACTTTAATTTTACTTGTTCACCAAATGGGATACAAACTTGAAAAAACATGGCATACCAGAGAGATATAAGAATGAAATTATATGGGACGACAAAGTAAATCAAATAGATCAAAATTTGTGTTGCTTGGACAAAAAAGAGGGTGGAATGGGAATGATAAATATTGAAAACCTCATTAGAAGCAAATAAATAAAAATAATTTATAAAATTATTCACAGCGATTTAGAATACTGGTATTCTATTGGTGAATATTGGCTGAGAAAATACGATAATATATCTGGCTCAGAGTATTTTCTGTTTCATTGATTGGTTATTTCTGGTTTTGATGTTACATCTTTCCCTTTATTTTATCAAAAGGTGATTAAATCTTTCGAGACAGACTTTTTTATTTATTGGATTATCATAGTAGAACGTTTCAAGACAGCATAGCCTATATATAATAAATTACGAAATAAGAGAAACTGGATTGGGGAATGGTCTAAGATTAAGACCTCAGTCCCAAAAGAGCTAATTAAAAGAAAATGTAACTTGTATATTGATAGCAATGTATTTTTGTGACAGGAAAATAGATTTATTAAGAAAAAGGTATGTTTGACTTTTGTTGTTTGGTATTTTGTTATTTAACTTTTAATATTGTCTGGATTAAGCTTGTAAATCCGATTGGGTACAAATTTATATTGCCTAGAGATAGCATCGATTTCTGTATTTATAAAAACAGAATTTGCTTTAGGTGAATGATAAGAAGAAAAATCTAGGTTTGGTTTATGGCTTGGGTTTATGGTGTTTATCGCTACTTTCAACAATATTTCAGTTATATCATGGCGGTCAGTTTTATTGGTGGAGGAAACCGAAGTACCCGGAAAAAACCACCGACCTGTCGCAAGTCACTGTCAAACTTTATCACACAATGTTGTATCAAGTACACTTCACCCTGAACGTGTTCGAACTCACACCTTTAGTGGTGATAGGCACTGATTGCACAGGTAGTTGTAAATCAAACTACCATGCGATCACAGCCACGACGGCCGCCTAAGAAATGGAGATATTGGTCATGTTCCATTTGCCGAACACTTGAACGTTTTCTGAGTTGGAAGTATCTCGACCTCAATATCAAATGCTTGGTTTCTGAAACCTTTTTGAACTAAAGTACCTTTCTCCTACCTTTGCAAGTGCTATTTCAAAGTCGACCACATCTGGGACATCTCTTTCAACCTCTATGGCACTACCTCCTATCATGTAGGCAAACGTCTTTATAATTGTCTCTATACCTTTAATCATTTCATCGTCTCTACCCTTTAAATAGTAATCTCTACTTGGGAGTAACAAGCCAGGTTGGTCCATCTAAAAAATATGTGTATTCATTGGCTTAATAGAAGACAAAAAAAAACACAAAATGAAATTGTAAAATTTCAAAAATACGAAGAAAACCACAGGCGCTCGTGGCACGGACCACCCCCTTTTTCTAACTTTCTGTTTACAAATTTATTTTCAATAAAATTTCTTTATTTCTTTATTATTTCATCACTTTTTCCTTATTTTAACTTATATATTCATACAATCTTATGTTAACATCAAATTGCATGTGTCGACCCTATGATATAGATACTAATAATACACAAGGCATGCAACTCGGCAGGTTTAAAAATCGTACCCCTACTCGCTTCGAGTACATGTATTGCACCTTATTTCCATTATGTCATTCAAACTAGGACATTGCATCCATCTCTAAAAGACGCATCTTGTTGTCCCTCTTTTTGTTTTGTGCATACGATAGCTCAGTTCTCCAGAATTTTAATATTTTTACACATTTATTGCCAATTTTTCGCATAAGGACCAACGGCTGACGGAAGTGACGTACCACTACATTAACTTCAACGATAGGGTCAGAAACGTTCCAAACATTTAAATAATAAATTTTTGGAACTTTTCTTTTATCAGGTACGCTCATAATCAAAAGATTGGAAGGAAAATACTTAAAAGTCTTTCGGATAACAAAATGTGAGATATGGTGGTGTTATGGTGCTATGTGCATGTGAAAACGATTAACACAGCAGTGAATGTGGTATGTGCGGTGAACAAGACATCAGTTATATCATGACGGTCGGTTTGAAGGTTTGCAGGAAGCCATGATACTCGGGAGAAAACCATCAACCTTCTTCAAGACACTGACAAAGGTTGTATAAAACTCATAGCATTTAGTTGCGATAGGCAATGATTGCATCGGTAAATGTAATTCCAATTATCATACGAACGCAGCCACGACAGTCGATGAATATAAGTAATATGGTTAAATATGGTTAAGGGTGTTGAATAATATTTGAGTTTTATCTAACATTAAGTACGTATTCTACAGAAATACATGATTTTAACCATTCGATACAATCCATCTGGTGCAAAACCTTATATTACATATATGTGCTTTAGCTGGTTCAACTTCCGTGATGTCATGTCATCAGCTTGAAATGGGGGAAAAACCCGAATGATGTTTTCGTTAATAAATACAAAATGTCATTGGGGAATACCGGTAGTTCAAAGTAAAATTTTGTTTTATATTGAAGGAAATTGTAACATAAAAAAATTACAATAACGTCCTCCTCCAATCAACAGTCATGTATTCCAACTTGATTGACTGATGGATGAAATAGTTGAAAGAATATTGTGGCATTACATTATTTTTATCTTATGCTCCATGAAAATGTTAGATAAATGTTTTATATGCAAAAATGTGTTGGCATAATTGTTGGTTTCATGTCTCGTCAGTTGTGTAAACTGCATCACTTCTCGACGCATTGCGTCTTATAGTGATATTGTTTACACAACTGACTTGACATATATAGACAGTTGTAATGTGTATATATCGTGTGTTATGTATAGGAAATTAATTTTTATTGGTATTTCACATTTGAAAGAACAATAACTCTACAGAGACTAGTTCAATGAGTTAGTCTCTCACCGAGTATAACTTGCATATCAAATTGTAACATGAGTAATACAACGGGTGTCCCTAGTGGAGCAGGAACTGATTACCATTTAGGAGAACATGAGTGCACCTCCCATTGTAGTTGGGTTCTTGTTAATTACCCTGTAGTTTTCTATGCATTGTGTTGTGTGGACTATTGGTTGTCTTTTTGGCCATTCTATTTTCTGTTCTTCTATTTACGACTTCTAATTACTCATATGGTATCTTCAAACTTAGTTTGCGTTTTCAATGCATTACGATACATGTAGGAGAGATATGTTCGAAGTATAAATAACTATGACCAGACTTACGTATATTACACTTCTGTTGTTTTGTTTATGATCTTTGTATATCTGTATTCCTATTAGAGGATTATTATAATACTTCATTAGATTTGCCAGTAATTCATCTAGGCTATAATTATCATGTGACCACTTTACACCACTAGAATTTCCTAATAATGGCCAGCCACCCAACTCAGCAAGGACAGGGAATAATACAGATATGTCTCTTTTGTCAATAGTTTCTAAAAAATATAGAATATAATAAAATATATACAGTCAAACCTGCTTTATGTGACCTTCCAAGGTCTCAGTGAAATATGGTCATATAAGACAGGTGGTCACTTAATACAGGTTTAATTGATATACAATACACTTTGAAGAGAAATAAAAATAAGGCTACATAATACATAAAGTTATTGATTATAAAGGTGGTGGCTAAAGCCTACATAATGCATAAAGTTATTGATTATAAAGGTGGTGACTAAAGCCTACATAATACATAAAGTTATTGATTATAAAGGTGGTCAATAAAGCCTACATAATACATAAAGTTATTGATTATAAAGGTGGTGACTAAAGCCTACATAATACATAAAGTTATTGATTATAAAGGTGGTGACTAAAGCCTACATAATACATAAAGTTATTGATTATAAAGGTGGTGACTAAAGCCTAAATAATACATAAAGTTATTGATTATAAAGGTGGTGACTAAAGCCTACATAATACATAAAGTTATTGATTATAAAGGTGGTGACTAAAGCCTACATAATACATAAAGTTATTGATTATAAAGGTGGTGATTAAAGGCTACATAATACATAAAATTATTGATTATAAAGGTGGTGACTAAAGCCTACATAATACATAAAGTGTATTGATTATAAAGGAGGTGACTAAAGCCTACATAATACATAAAGTGTATTGATTATAAAGGTGGTGACTAAAGCCTACATAATACATAAAGTTATTGATTATAAAGGAGGTGACTAAAGCCTACATAATACATAAAGTTATTGATCATAAAGGTGGTCACTAAAGCCTACATAATACATAAAGTGTATTGATTATAAAGGTGGTGACTAAAGCCTACATAATACATCAAGTTATTGATTATAAAGGTGGCCACTAAAGCCTACATAATACATAAAGTTATTGATTATAAAGGAGGTGACTAAAGCCTACAAAATACATAAAGTGTATTGATTATAAAGGTGGTGACTAAAGCCTACATAATACATCAAGTGTATTGATTAGAAAGGTGGTGACTAAAGCCTACATAATACATAAATTGTATTGATTATAAAGGTGGTGACTAAAACATACATAATAAATAAAGTGTTTGATTATAAAGGTGGTCACTAAAGCCTACATAATACATAAAGTTATTGATTATAAAGTACATAAAGTTATTGATTATAAAGGTGGTGACTAAAGCTACATAATACATAAAGTTATTGATTATAAAGGTGGTGAATAAAGCCTATACAATACATAAAGTTATTGATTATAAAGGTGGTGAATAAAGCCTACACAATACATAAAGTTATTGATTATAAAGGTGGTGACTAAAGCCTACATAATACATAAAGTGTATTGATTATAAAGGTGGTGACTAAAGCCTACATAATACATAAAGTTATTGATTATAAAGGTGGTGACTAAAGCCTACATAATACATAAAGTTATTGATTATAAAGGTGGTGACTAAAGCCTACATAATACATAAAGTTATTGATTATAAAGGTGGTGACTAAAGCCTACATAATACATACAGTTATTGATTATAAAGGTGGTCACTAAAGTCTACATAATACATAAAGTGTATTGATTATAAAGGTGGTGACTAAAGCCTACATAATACATAAAGTTATTGATTATAAAGGTGGTCACTAAAGCCTACATAATACATAAAGTTATTGATTATAAAGGAGGTGACTAAAGCCTACATAATACATAAATTTATTGATTATAAAGGTGGTGACTAAAGCCTACATAATACATAAAGTTATTGATTATAAAGTGGTGAGTAAAGCCTACATAATACATAAAGTTATTGATTATAAAGGTGGTGACTAAAGCCTACATAATACATAAAGTTATTGATTATAAAGTGGTGACTAAAGCCTACATAATACATAAAGTTATTGATTATAAAGGTAGTGACTAAAGCCTACATAATACATAAAGTTATTGATTATAAAGGTGGTCACTAAAGTCTACATAATACATAAAGTTATTGATTATAAAGGTGGTGAATAAAGCCTACATAATACATAAAGTTATTGATTATAAAGGTGGTGACTAAAGCCTACATAATACATAAAGTTATTGAATATAAAGGTGGTGACTAAAGCCTACATAATACATACAGTTATTGATTATAAAGGTGGTGACTAAAGCCTACATAATACATAAAGTTATTGATTATAAAGGTGGTGACTAAAGCCTACATAATACATACAGTTATTGATTATAAAGGTGGTCACTAAAGTCTACATAATACATAAAGTGTATTGATTATAAAGGTGGTGACTAAAGCCTACATAATACATAAAGTTATTGATTATAAAGGTGGTCACTAAAGCCTACATAATACATAAAGTTATTGATTATAAAGGAGGTGACTAAAGCCTACATAATACATAAATTTATTGATTATAAAGGTGGTGACTAAAGCCTACATAATACATAAAGTTATTGATTATAAAGTGGTGAGTAAAGCCTACATAATACATAAAGTTATTGATTATAAAGGTGGTGACTAAAGCCTACATAATACATAAAGTTATTGATTATAAAGTGGTGACTAAAGCCTACATAATACATAAAGTTATTGATTATAAAGGTAGTGACTAAAGCCTACATAATACATAAAGTTATTGATTATAAAGGTGGTCACTAAAGTCTACATAATACATAAAGTTATTGATTATAAAGGTGGTGAATAAAGCCTACATAATACATAAAGTTATTGATTATAAAGGTGGTGACTAAAGCCTACATAATACATAAAGTTATTGAATATAAAGGTGGTGACTAAAGCCTACATAATACATACAGTTATTGATTATAAAGGTGGTCAACAAAGCCTACATAATACATAAAGTTATTGATTATAAAGGTGGTCACTAAAACCTACATAATACATAAAGTTATTGATTATAAAGGTAGTCACTAAAACCTACATAATACATACAGTTATTGATTATAAAGGTGGTGACTAAAGCCTACATAATACATAAAGTTATTGATTATAAAGGTGGTGACTAAAGCCTACATAATACATAAAGTTATTGATTATAAAGGTAGTGACTAAAGCAACATAATACATAAAGTTATTGATTATAAAGGTGGTGACTAAAGCCTACATAATACATAAAGTGTATTGATTATAAAGGTGGTGACTAAAGCCTACATAATACATAAAGTTATTGATTATAAAGGTGGTGACTAAAGCCTACATAATACATAAAGTTATTGATTATAAAGGTGGTGACTAAAGCCTACATAATACATAAAGTTATTGATTATAAAGGTAGTGACTAAAGCAACATAATACATAAAGTTATTGATTATAAAGGTGGTGACTAAAGCCTACATAATACATAAAGTGTATTGATTATAAAGGTGGTGACTAAAGCCTACATAATACATAAAGTTATTGATTATAAAGGTGGTGACTAAAGCCTACATAATACATAAAGTTATTGATTATAAAGGTGGTGACAAAAGTCTACATAATACATAAAGTTATTGATTATAAAGGTGGTGACTAAAGCCTACATAATACATAAAGTTATTGATTATAAAGGTGGTGACTAAAGCCTACATAATACATAAAGTTATTGATTATAAAGGTGGTGACTAAAGCCTACATAATACATAAAGTTATTGATTATAAAGGTGGTCACTAAAGTCTACATAATACATAAAGTGTATTGATTATAAAGGAGGTGACTAAAGCCTACATAATACATAAATTTATTGATTATAAAGGTGGTGACTAAAGCCTACATAATACATAAAGTTATTGATTATAAAGGTGGTGACTAAAGCCTACATAATACATAAAGTTATTGATAATAAAGGTGGTGACTAAAGCCTACATAATACATAAAGTTATTGATTATAAAGGTGGTGACTAAAGCCTACATAATACATAAAGTTATTGATTATAAAGGTGGTCACTAAAGCCTACATAATACATAAAGTTATTGATTATAAAGGTGGTCACTAAAGCCTACATAATACATAAAGTTATTGATTATAAAGGTGGTGACTAAAGCCTAAATAATACATAAAGTTATTGATTATAAAGGTGGTGACTAAAGCCTACATAATACATAAAGTTATTGATTATAAAGTGGTGACTAAAGCCTACATAATACATAAAGTTATTGATTATAAAGGTGGTCACTAAAGTCTACATAATACATAAAGTTATTGATTATAAAGGTGGTGAATAAAGCCTACATAATACATAAAGTTATTGATTATAAAGGTGGTGACTAAAGCCTACATAATACATAAAGTTATTGAATATAAAGGTGGTGACTAAAGCCTACATAATACATACAGTTATTGATTATAAAGGTGGTCACTAAAGTCTACATAATACATAAAGTTATTGATTATAAAGGTGGTGAATAAAGCCTACATAATACATAAAGTTATTGATTATAAAGGTGGTGACTAAAGCCTACATAATACATAAAGTTATTGAATATAAAGGTGGTGACTAAAGCCTACATAATACATACAGTTATTGATTATAAAGGTGGTCAATAAAGCCTACATAATACATAAAGTTATTGATTATAAAGGTGGTCACTAAAACCTACATAATACATAAAGTTATTGATTATACAGGTAGTCACTAAAACCTACATAATACATACAGTTATTGATTATAAAGGTGGTGACTAAAGCCTACATAATACATAAAGTTATTGATTATAAAGGTGGTGACTAAAGCCTACATAATACATAAAGTTATTGATTATAAAGGTAGTGACTAAAGCTACATAATACATAAAGTTATTGATTATAAAGGTGGTGACTAAAGCCTACATAATACATAAAGTGTATTGATTATAAAGGTGGTGACTAAAGCCTACATAATACATAAAGTTATTGATTATAAAGGTGGTGACTAAAGCCTACATAATACATAAAGTTATTGATTATAAAAGAGGTGACAAAAGTCTACATACTACATAAAGTTATTGATTATAAAGGTGGTGACTAAAGCCTACATAATACATAAAGTTATTGATTATAAAGGTGGTGACTAAAGCCTACATAATACATAAAGTTATTGATTATAAAGGTGGTGACTAAAGCCTATATAATACATAAAGTTATTGATTATAAAGGTGGTGACTAAAGCCTACATAATACATAAAGTTATTGATTATAAAGGTGGTGACTAAAGCCTACATAATACATAAAGTTATTGATTATAAAGGTAGTGACTAAAGCCTACATAATACATAAAGTTATTGATTATAAAGGTGGTGACTAAAGCCTACATAATACATAAAGTTATTGATTATAAAGGGGGTGAATAAAGCCTACATAATACATAAAGTTATTGATTATAAAGGTGGTGACTAAAGCCTACATAATACATAAAGTTATTGATTATAAAGGTGGTGACTAAGGCTACATAATACATAAAGTTATTGATTATAAAGGTGGTGACTAAGGCTACATAATACATAAAGTTATTGATTATAAAGGTAGTGACTAAAGCCTAAATAATACATAAAGTTATTGATTATAAAGGTGGTGACTAAAGCCTACATAATACATAAAGTTATTGATTATAAAGGTGGGGACTAAAGCCTACATAATACATAAAGTTATTGATTATAAAGGTGGTCACTAAAGCCTACATAATACATAAAGTTATTGATTATAAAGGTGGTGACTAAAGCCTACATAATACATAAAGTTATTGATTATAAAGGTAGTGACTAAAGCCTACATAATACATAAAGTTATTGATTATAAAGGTGGTGACTAAAGCCTACATAATACATAAAGTTATTAATTATAAAGGTGGTGATTAAAGCCTACATAATACATAAAGTTATTGATTATAAAGGTGGTGACTAAAGCCTACATAATACATAAAGTTATTGATTATAAAGGTGGTGACTAAAACCTACATAATACATAAAGTTATTGATTATAAAGGTGGTGACTAAAACCTACATAATACATAAAGTTATTGATTATAAAGGTGGTGAATAAAGCCTACATATTACATAAAGTTATTGATTATAAAGGTGGTGAATAAAGCCTACATAATACATAAAGTTATTGATTATATAGGTGGTGACTAAAACCTACATAATACATAAAGCTATTGATTATAAAGGAGGTGAAGAAAGCCTACATAATACATAAAGTTATTGATTATAAAGGTGGTAAATAAAGCCTACATAATACATAAAGTTATTGATTATAAAGGTGGTGACTAAAGCCTACATAAAACATAAAGTTATTGATTATAAAGGTGGTGACTAAAACCTACATAATACATAAAGTTATTAATTATAAAGGTGGTGATTAAAGCCTACATAATACATAATGTTATTGATTATAAAGGTGGTCACTAAAGCCTACTTAATACATAACGTTATTGATTATAAAGGTGGTGACTAAAGCCTACATAATACATAAAGTTATTGATTATAAAGGTGGTGACAAAAGCCTACATAATACATAAAGTTATTGATTATAAAGGTGGTGACAAAAGCCTACATAATACATAAAGTTATTGATTATAAAGGTAGTGACTAAAGCCTACATAATACATAAAGTTATTGATTATAAAGGTGGTGAATAAAGCCTACATAATACATAAAGTTATTGATTATAAAGGTGGTGACTAAAACCTACATAATACATAAAGCTATTGATTATAAAGGAGGTGAAGAAAGCCTACACAATACATAAAGTTATTGATTATAAAGGTGGTGATTAAAACCTACATAATACATAAAGTTATTGATTATAAAGGTGGTGACTAAAGCCTACATAATACATAAAGTTACTGATTATAAAGGCGGTGACTAAAACCTACATAACACATAAAGTTATTGATTATAAAGGTGGTGACTAAAGCCTACATAATACATAAAGTTATTGATTATAAAGGTGGTAAAAAAGCCTACATAATACATAAAGTTATTGATTATAAAGGTGGTGACTAAAGCCTACATAAAACATAAAGTTATTGATTATAAAGGTGGTGACTAAAGCCTATATAATACATAAAGTTATTGATTATAAAGGTGGTGACTAAAGCCTACATAATACATAAAGTTATTGATTATAAAGGTAGTGACTAAAGCCTACATAATACATAAAGTTATTGATTATAAAGGTGGTGACTAAAGCCTACATAATACATAAAGTTATTGATTATAAAGGGGGTGAATAAAGCCTACATAATACATAAAGTTATTGATTATAAAGGTGGTGACTAAAGCCTACATAATACATAAAGTTATTGATTATAAAGGTGGTGACTAAGGCTACATAATAAATAAAGTTATTGATTATAAAGGTGGTGACTAAGGCTACATAATACATAAAGTTATTGATTATAAAGGTAGTGACTAAAGCCTAAATAATACATAAAGTTATTGATTATAAAGGTGGTGACTAAAGCCTACATAATACATAAAGTTATTGATTATAAAGGTGGGGACTAAAGCCTACATAATACATAAAGTTATTGATTATAAAGGTGGTCACTAAAGCCTACATAATACATAAAGTTATTGATTATAAAGGTGGTGACTAAAGCCTACATAATACATAAAGTTATTGATTATGAAGGTGGTGACTAAAGCCTACATAATACATAAAGTTATTGATTATAAAGGTGGTGACTAAAGCCTACATAATACATAAAGTTATTGATTATAAAGGTAGTGACTAAAGCAACATAATACATAAAGTTATTGATTATAAAGGTGGTGACTAAAGCCTACATAATACATAAAGTGTATTGATTATAAAGGTGGTGACTAAAGCCTACATAATACATAAAGTTATTGATTATAAAGGTGGTGACAAAAGCCTACATAATACATAAAGTTATTGATTATAAAGGTGGTGACAAAAGTCTACATAATACATAAAGTTATTGATTATAAAGGTGGTGAATAAAGCCTACATAATACATAAAGTTATTGATTATAAAGGTGGTGACTAAAGCCTACATAATACATAAAGTTATTGATTATAAAGGTGGTCACTAAAGCCTACATAATACATAAAGTTATTGATTATAAAGGAGGTGACTAAAGCCTACATAATACATAAATTTATTGATTATAAAGGTGGTGACTAAAGCCTACATAATACATAAAGTTATTGATTATAAAGTGGTGACTAAAGCCTACATAATACATAAAGTTATTGATTATAAAGGTGGTGACTAAAGCCTACATAATACATAAAGTTATTGATTATAAAGTGGTGACTAAAGCCTACATAATACATAAAGTTTTTGATTATAAAGGTGGTCACTAAAGTCTACATAATACATAAAGTTATTGATTATAAAGGTGGTGAATAAAGCCTACATAATACATAAAGTTATTGATTATAAAGGTGGTGACTAAAGCCTACATAATACATAAAGTTATTGAATATAAAGGTGGTGACTAAAGCCTACATAATACATACAGTTATTGATTATAAAGGTGGTCACTAAAGTCTACATAATACATAAAGTTATTGATTATAAAAGTGGTGAATAAAGCCTACATAATACATAAAGTTATTGATTATAAAGGTGGTGACTAAAGCCTACATAATACATAAAGTTATTGAATATAAAGGTGGTGACTAAAGCCTACATAATACATACAGTTATTGATTATAAAGGTGGTCAATAAAGCCTACATAATACATAAAGTTATTGATTATAAAGGTGGTCACTAAAACCTACATAATACATAAAGTTATTGATTATAAAGGTAGTCACTAAAACCTACATAATACATACAGTTATTGATTATAAAGGTGGTGACTAAAGCCTACATACTACATAAAGTTATTGATTATAAAGGTGGTGACTAAAGCCTACATAATACATAAAGTTATTGATTATAAAGGTAGTGACTAAAGCTACATAATACATAAAGTTATTGATTATAAAGGTGGTGACTAAAGCCTACATAATACATAAAGTGTATTGATTATAAAGGTGGTGACTAAAGCCTACATAATACATAAAGTTATTGATTATAAAGGTGGTGACTAAAGCCTACATAATACATAAAGTTATTGATTATAAAGCAGGTGACAAAAGTCTACATACTACATAAAGTTATTGATTATAAAGGTGGTGACTAAAGCCTACATAATACATAAAGTTATTGATTATAAAGGTGGTGACTAAAGCCTACATAATACATAAAGTTATTGATTATAAAGGTGGTGACTAAAGCCTATATAATACATAAAGTTATTGATTATAAAGGTGGTGACTAAAGCCTACATAATACATAAAGTTATTGATTATAAAGGTGGTGACTAAAGCCTACATAATACATAAAGTTATTGATTATAAAGGTAGTGACTAAAGCCTACATAATACATAAAGTTATTGATTATAAAGGTGGTGACTAAAGCCTACATAATACATAAAGTTATTGATTATAAAGGGGGTGAATAAAGCCTACATAATACATAAAGTTATTGATTATAAAGGTGGTGACTAAAGCCTACATAATACATAAAGTTATTGATTATAAAGGTGGTGACTAAGGCTACATAATACATAAAGTTATTGATTATAAAGGTGGTGACTAAGGCTACATAATACATAAAGTTATTGATTATAAAGGTAGTGACTAAAGCCTAAATAATACACAAAGTTATTGATTATAAAGGTGGTGACTAAAGCCTACATAATACATAAAGTTATTGATTATAAAGGTGGGGACTAAAGCCTACATAATACATAAAGTTATTGATTATAAAGGTGGTCACTAAAGCCTACATAATACATAAAGTTATTGATTATAAAGGTGGTGACTAAAGCCTACATAATACATAAAGTTATTGATTATAAAGGTAGTGACTAAAGCCTACATAATACATAAAGTTATTGATTATAAAGGTGGTGACTAAAGCCTACATAATACATAAAGTTATTAATTATAAAGGTGGTGATTAAAGCCTACATAATACATAAAGTTATTGATTATAAAGGTGGTGACTAAAGCCTACATAATACATAAAGTTATTGATTATAAAGGTGGTGACTAAAACCTACATAATACATAAAGTTATTGATTATAAAGGTGGTGACTAAAACCTACATAATACATAAAGTTATTGATTATAAAGGTGGTGAATAAAGCCTACATATTACATAAAGTTATTGATTATAAAGGTGGTGAATAAAGCCTACATAATACATAAAGTTATTGATTATATAGGTGGTGACTAAAACCTACATAATACATAAAGCTATTGATTATAAAGGAGGTGAAGAAAGCCTACATAATACATAAAGTTATTGATTATAAAGGTGGTGACTAAAGCCTACATAAAACATAAAGTTATTGATTATAAAGGTGGTGACTAAAACCTACATAATACATAAAGTTATTAATTATAAAGGTGGTGATTAAAGCCTACATAATACATAATGTTATTGATTATAAAGGTGGTCACTAAAGCCTACTTAATACATAACGTTATTGATTATAAAGGTGGTGACTAAAGCCTACATAATACATAAAGTTATTGATTATAAAGGTGGTGACAAAAGCCTACATAATACATAAAGTTATTGATTATAAAGGTGGTGACTAAAGCCTACATAATACATAAAGTTATTGATTATAAAGGTGGTGACTAAAGCCTACATAATACATAAAGTTATTGATTATAGAGGTGGTGAATAAAGCCTACATAATACATAAAGTTATTGATTATAAAGGTGGTGACTAAAACCTACATAATACATAAAGTTATTGAATATAAAGGTGGTGACTAAAGCCTACATAATACATACAGTTATTGATTATAAAGGTGGTCACTAAAGTCTACATAATACATAAAGTTATTGATTATAAAGGTGGTGAATAAAGCCTACATAATACATAAAGTTATTGATTATAAAGGTGGTGACTAAAGCCTACATAATACATAAAGTTATTGAATATAAAGGTGGTGACTAAAGCCTACATAATACATACAGTTATTGATTATAAAGGTGGTCAATAAAGCCTACATAATACATAAAGTTATTGATTATAAAGGTGGTCACTAAAACCTACATAATACATAAAGTTATTGATTATAAAGGTAGTCACTAAAACCTACATAATACATACAGTTATTGATTATAAAGGTGGTGACTAAAGCCTACATACTACATAAAGTTATTGATTATAAAGGTGGTGACTAAAGCCTACATAATACATAAAGTTATTGATTATAAAGGTAGTGACTAAAGCTACATAATACATAAAGTTATTGATTATAAAGGTGGTGACTAAAGCCTACATAATACATAAAGTGTATTGATTATAAAGGTGGTGACTAAAGCCTACATAATACATAAAGTTATTGATTATAAAGGTCGTGACTAAAGCCTACATAATACATAAAGTTATTGATTATAAAGCAGGTGACAAAAGTCTACATACTACATAAAGTTATTGATTATAAAGGTGGTGACTAAAGCCTACATAATACATAAAGTTATTGATTATAAAGGTGGTGACTAAAGCCTACATAATACATAAAGTTATTGATTATAAAGGTGGTGACTAAAGCCTATATAATACATAAAGTTATTGATTATAAAGGTGGTGACTAAAGCCTACATAATACATAAAGTTATTGATTATAAAGGTGGTGACTAAAGCCTACATAATACATAAAGTTATTGATTATAAAGGTAGTGACTAAAGCCTACATAATACATACAGTTATTGATTATAAAGGTGGTGACTAAAGCCTACATAATACATAAAGTTATTGATTATAAAGGGGGTGAATAAAGCCTACATAATACATAAAGTTATTGATTATAAAGGTGGTGACTAAAGCCTACATAATACATAAAGTTATTGATTATAAAGGTGGTGACTAAGGCTACATAATACATAAAGTTATTGATTATAAAGGTGGTGACTAAGGCTACATAATACATAAAGTTATTGATTATAAAGGTAGTGACTAAAGCCTAAATAATACACAAAGTTATTGATTATAAAGGTGGTGACTAAAGCCTACATAATACATAAAGTTATTGATTATAAAGGTGGGGACTAAAGCCTACATAATACATAAAGTTATTGATTATAAAGGTGGTCACTAAAGCCTACATAATACATAAAGTTATTGATTATAAAGGTGGTGACTAAAGCCTACATAATACATAAAGTTATTGATTATAAAGGTAGTGACTAAAGCCTACATAATACATAAAGTTATTGATTATAAAGGTGGTGACTAAAGCCTACATAATACATAAAGTTATTAATTATAAAGGTGGTGATTAAAGCCTACATAATACATAAAGTTATTGATTATAAAGGTGGTGACTAAAGCCTACATAATACATAAAGTTATTGATTATAAAGGTGGTGACTAAAACCTACATAATACATAAAGTTATTGATTATAAAGGTGGTGACTAAAACCTACATAATACATAAAGTTATTGATTATAAAGGTGGTGAATAAAGCCTACATATTACATAAAGTTATTGATTATAAAGGTGGTGAATAAAGCCTACATAATACATAAAGTTATTGATTATATAGGTGGTGACTAAAACCTACATAATACATAAAGCTATTGATTATAAAGGAGGTGAAGAAAGCCTACATAATACATAAAGTTATTGATTATAAAGGTGGTGACTAAAGCCTACATAAAACATAAAGTTATTGATTATAAAGGTGGTGACTAAAACCTACATAATACATAAAGTTATTAATTATAAAGGTGGTGATTAAAGCCTACATAATACATAATGTTATTGATTATAAAGGTGGTCACTAAAGCCTACTTAATACATAACGTTATTGATTATAAAGGTGGTGACTAAAGCCTACATAATACATAAAGTTATTGATTATAAAGGTGGTGACAAAAGCCTACATAATACATAAAGTTATTGATTATAAAGGTGGTGACTAAAGCCTACATAATACATAAAGTTATTGATTATAAAGGTGGTGACTAAAGCCTACATAATACATAAAGTTATTGATTATAAAGGTGGTGAATAAAGCCTACATAATACATAAAGTTATTGATTATAAAGGTGGTGACTAAAACCTACATAATACATAAAGCTATTGATTATAAAGGAGGTGAAGAAAGCCTACATAATACATAAAGTTATTGATTATAAAGGTGGTGATTAAAACCTACATAATACATAAAGTTATTGATTATAAAGGTGGTGACTAAAGCCTACATAATACATAAAGTTACTGATTATAAAGGCGGTGACTAAAACCTACATAACACATAAAGTTATTGATTATAAAGGTGGTGACTAAAGCCTACATAATACATAAAGTTATTGATTATAAAGGTGGTAAATAAAGCCTACATAATACATAAAGTTATTGATTATAAAGGTGGTGACTAAAGCCTACATAAAACATAAAGTTATTGATTATAAAGGTGGTGACTAAAGCCTATATAATACATAAAGTTATTGATTATAAAGGTGGTGACTAAAGCCTACATAATACATAAAGTTATTGATTATAAAGGTAGTGACTAAAGCCTACATAATACATAAAGTTATTGATTATAAAGGTGGTGACTAAAGCCTACATAATACATAAAGTTATTGATTATAAAGGGGGTGAATAAAGCCTACATAATACATAAAGTTATTGATTATAAAGGTGGTGACTAAAGCCTACATAATACATAAAGTTATTGATTATAAAGGTGGTGACTAAGGCTACATAATACATAATGTTATTGATTATAAAGGTGGTGACTAAGGCTACATAATACATAAAGTTATTGATTATAAAGGTAGTGACTAAAGCCTAAATAATACATAAAGTTATTGGTTATAAAGGTGGTGACTAAAGCCTACATAATACATAAAGTTATTGATTATAAAGGTGGGGACTAAAGCCTACATAATACATAAAGTTATTGATTATAAAGGTGGTCACTAAAGCCTACATAATACATAAAGTTATTGATTATAAAGGTGGTGACTAAAGCCTACATAATACATAAAGTTATTGATTATAAAGGTAGTGACTAAAGCCTACATAATACATAAAGTTATTGATTATAAAGGTGGTGACTAAAGCCTACATAATACATAAAGTTATTAATTATAAAGGTGGTGATTAAAGCCTACATAATACATAAAGTTATTGATTATAAAGGTGGTGACTAAAGCCTACATAATACATAAAGTTATTGATTATAAAGGTGGTGACTAAAACCTACATAATACATAAAGTTATTGATTATAAAGGTGGTGACTAAAACCTACATAATACATAAAGTTATTGATTATAAAGGTGGTGAATAAAGCCTACATATTACATAAAGTTATTGATTATAAAGGTGGTGAATAAAGCCTACATAATACATAAAGTTATTGATTATATAGGTGGTGACTAAAACCTACATAATACATAAAGCTATTGATTATAAAGGAGGTGAAGAAAGCCTACATAATACATAAAGTTATTGATTATAAAGGTGGTAAATAAAGCCTACATAATACATAAAGTTATTGATTATAAAGGTGGTGACTAAAGCCTACATAAAACATAAAGTTATTGATTATAAAGGTGGTGACTAAAACCTACATAATACATAAAGTTATTAATTATAAAGGTGGTGATTAAAGCCTACATAATACATAATGTTATTGATTATAAAGGTGGTCACTAAAGCCTACTTAATACATAACGTTATTGATTATAAAGGTGGTGACTAAAGCCTACATAATACATAAAGTTATTGATTATAAAGGTGGTGACAAAAGCCTACATAATACATAAAGTTATTGATTATAAAGGTGGTGACTAAAGCCTACATAATACATAAAGTTATTGATTATAAAGGTAGTGACTAAAGCCTACATAATACATAAAGTTATTGATTATAAAGGTGGTGAATAAAGCCTACATAATACATAAAGTTATTGATTATAAAGGTGGTGACTAAAACCTACATAATACATAAAGCTATTGATTATAAAGGAGGTGAAGAAAGCCTACATAATACATAAAGTTATTGATTATAAAGGTGGTGATTAAAACCTACATAATACATAAAGTTATTGATTATAAAGGTGGTGACTAAAGCCTACATAATACATAAAGTTACTGATTATAAAGGCGGTGACTAAAACCTACATAACACATAAAGTTATTGATTATAAAGGTGGTGACTAAAGCCTACATAATACATAAAGTTATTGATTATAAAGGTGGTAAATAAAGCCTACATAATACATAAAGTTATTGATTATAAAGGTGGTGATTAAAGCCTACATCAAACATAAAGTTATTGATTATAAAGGTGGTGACTAAAACCTACATAATACATAAAGTTATTAATTATAAAGGTGGTGATTAAAGCCTACATAATACATAATGTTATTGATTATAAAGGTTGTCACTAAAGCCTACTTAATACATAACGTTATTGATTATAAAGGTGGTGACTAAAGCCTACATAATACATAAAGTTATTGATTATAAAGGTGGTGACAAAAGCCTACATAATACATAAAGTTATTGATTATAAAGGTGGTGACTAAAGCCTACATAATACATAAAGTTATTGATTATAAAGGTAGTGACTAAAGCCTACATAATACATAAAGTTATTGATTATAAAGGTGGTGACTAAAGCCTACATAATACATAAAGTTATTAATTATAAAGGTGGTGATTAAAGCCTACATAATACATAAAGTTATTGATTATAAAGGTGGTGACTAAAGCCTACATAATACATAAAGTTATTGATTATAAAGGTGGTGACTAAAACCTACATAATACATAAAGTTATTGATTATAAAGGTGGTGACTAAAACCTACATAATACATAAAGTTATTGATTATAAAGGTGGTGAATAAAGCCTACATATTACATAAAGTTATTGATTATAAAGGTGGTGAATAAAGCCTACATAATACATAAAGTTATTGATTATATAGGTGGTGACTAAAACCTACATAATACATAAAGCTATTGATTATAAAGGAGGTGAAGAAAGCCTACATAATACATAAAGTTATTGATTATAAAGGTGGTAAATAAAGCCTACATAATACATAAAGTTATTGATTATAAAGGTGGTGACTAAAGCCTACATAAAACATAAAGTTATTGATTATAAAGGTGGTGACTAAAACCTACATAATACATAAAGTTATTAATTATAAAGGTGGTGATTAAAGCCTACATAATACATAATGTTATTGATTATAAAGGTGGTCACTAAAGCCTACTTAATACATAACGTTATTGATTATAAAGGTGGTGACTAAAGCCTACATAATACATAAAGTTATTGATTATAAAGGTGGTGACAAAAGCCTACATAATACATAAAGTTATTGATTATAAAGGTGGTGACTAAAGCCTACATAATACATAAAGTTATTGATTATAAAGGTAGTGACTAAAGCCTACATAATACATAAAGTTATTGATTATAAAGGTGGTGACTAAAACCTACATAATACATAAAGCTATTGATTATAAAGGAGGTGAAGAAAGCCTACACAATACATAAAGTTATTGATTATAAAGGTGGTGATTAAAACCTACATAATACATAAAATTATTGATTATAAAGGTGGTGACTAAAGCCTACATAATACATAAAGTTACTGATTATAAAGGCGGTGACTAAAACCTACATAACACATAAAGTTATTGATTATAAAGGTGGTGACTAAAGCCTACATAATACATAAAGTTATTGATTATAAAGGTGGTAAAAAAGCCTACATAATACATAAAGTTATTGATTATAAAGGTGGTGACTAAAGCCTACATAAAACATAAAGTTATTGATTATAAAGGTGGTGACTAAAGCCTATATAATACATAAAGTTATTGATTATAAAGGTGGTGACTAAAGCCTACATAATACATAAAGTTATTGATTATAAAGGTAGTGACTAAAGCCTACATAATACATAAAGTTATTGATTATAAAGGTGGTGACTAAAGCCTACATAATACATAAAGTTATTGATTATAAAGGGGGTGAATAAAGCCTACATAATACATAAAGTTATTGATTATAAAGGTGGTGACTAAAGCCTACATAATACATAAAGTTATTGATTTTAAAGGTGGTGACTAAGGCTACATAATAAATAAAGTTATTGATTATAAAGGTGGTGACTAAGGCTACATAATACATAAAGTTATTGATTATAAAGGTAGTGACTAAAGCCTAAATAATACATAAAGTTATTGATTATAAAGGTGGTGACTAAAGCCTACATAATACATAAAGTTATTGATTATAAAGGTGGGGACTAAAGCCTACATAATACATAAAGTTATTGATTATAAAGGTGGTCACTAAAGCCTACATAATACATAAAGTTATTGATTATAAAGGTGGTGACTAAAGCCTACATAATACATAAAGTTATTGATTATAAAGGTGGTGACTAAAGCCTACATAATACATAAAGTTATTGATTATAAAGGTGGTGACTAAAGCCTACATAATACATAAAGTTATTGATTATAAAGGTAGTGACTAAAGCAACATAATACATAAAGTTATTGATTATAAAGGTGGTGACTAAAGCCTACATAATACATAAAGTGTATTGATTATAAAGGTGGTGACTAAAGCCTACATAATACATAAAGTTATTGATTATAAAGGTGGTGACTAAAGCCTACATAATGCATAAAGTTATTGATTATAAAGGTGGTGACAAAAGTCTACATAATACATAAAGTTATTGATTATAAAGGTGGTGAATAAAGCCTACATAATACATAAAGTTATTGATTATAAAGGTGGTGACTAAAGCCTACATAATACATAAAGTTATTGATTATAAAGGTGGTCACTAAAGCCTACATAATACATAAAGTTATTGATTATAAAGGAGGTGACTAAAGCCTACATAATACATAAATTTATTGATTATAAAGGTGGTGACTAAAGCCTACATAATACATAAAGTTATTGATTATAAAGTGGTGACTAAAGCCTACATAATACATAAAGTTATTGATTATAAAGGTGGTGACTAAAGCCTACATAATACATAAAGTTATTGATTATAAAGTGGTGACTAAAGCCTACATAATACATAAAGTTTTTGATTATAAAGGTGGTCACTAAAGTCTACATAATACATAAAGTTATTGATTATAAAGGTGGTGAATAAAGCCTACATAATACATAAAGTTATTGATTATAAAGGTGGTGACTAAAGCCTACATAATACATAAAGTTATTGAATATAAAGGTGGTGACTAAAGCCTATATAATACATACAGTTATTGATTATAAAGGTGGTCACTAAAGTCTACATAATACATAAAGTTATTGATTATAAAGGTGGTGAATAAAGCCTACATAATACATAAAGTTATTGATTATAAAGGTGGTGACTAAAGCCTACATAATACATAAAGTTATTGAATATAAAGGTGGTGACTAAAGCCTACATAATACATACAGTTATTGATTATAAAGGTGGTCAATAAAGCCTACATAATACATAAAGTTATTGATTATAAAGGTGGTCACTAAAACCTACATAATACATAAAGTTATTGATTATAAAGGTAGTCACTAAAACCTACATAATACATACAGTTATTGATTATAAAGGTGGTGACTAAAGCCTACATACTACATAAAGTTATTGATTATAAAGGTGGTGACTAAAGCCTACATAATACATAAAGTTATTGATTATAAAGGTAGTGACTAAAGCTACATAATACATAAAGTTATTGATTATAAAGGTGGTGACTAAAGCCTACATAATACATAAAGTGTATTGATTATAAAGGTGGTGACTAAAGCCTACATAATACATAAAGTTATTGATTATAAA
The DNA here is from genome assembly GCA_963383655.1 of Bathymodiolus septemdierum. Classification (NCBI taxonomy): domain Eukaryota; kingdom Metazoa; phylum Mollusca; class Bivalvia; order Mytilida; family Modiolidae; genus Bathymodiolus; species Bathymodiolus septemdierum. The sequence goes on along the minus strand of OY726530.1, from coordinate 39,798,861 downwards.
GGTGGTGACTAAAGCCTACATAATACATAAAGTTATTGATTATAAAGCAGGTGACAAAAGTCTACATACTACATAAAGTTATTGATTATAAAGGTGGTGACTAAAGCCTACATAATACATAAAGTTATTGATTATAAAGGTGGTGACTAAAGCCTACATAATACATAAAGTTATTGATTATAAAGGTGGTGACTAAAGCCTATATAATACATAAAGTTATTGATTATAAAGGTGGTGACTAAAGCCTACATAATACATAAAGTTATTGATTATAAAGGTGGTGACTAAAGCCTACATAATACATAAAGTTATTGATTATAAAGGTAGTGACTAAAGCCTACATAATACATAAAGTTATTGATTATAAAGGTGGTGACTAAAGCCTACATAATACATACAGTTATTGATTATAAAGGGGGTGAATAAAGCCTACATAATACATAAAGTTATTGATTATAAAGGTGGTGACTAAAGCCTACATAATACATAAAGTTATTGATTATAAAGGTGGTGACTAAGGCTACATAATACATAAAGTTATTGATTATAAAGGTGGTGACTAAGGCTACATAATACATAAAGTTATTGATTATAAAGGTAGTGACTAAAGCCTAAATAATACACAAAGTTATTGATTATAAAGGTGGTGACTAAAGCCTACATAATACATAAAGTTATTGATTATAAAGGTGGGGACTAAAGCCTACATAATACATAAAGTTATTGATTATAAAGGTGGTCACTAAAGCCTACATAATACATAAAGTTATTGATTATAAAGGTGGTGACTAAAGCCTACATAATACATAAAGTTATTGATTATAAAGGTAGTGACTAAAGCCTACATAATACATAAAGTTATTGATTATAAAGGTGGTGACTAAAGCCTACATAATACATACAGTTATTAATTATAAAGGTGGTGATTAAAGCCTACATAATACATAAAGTTATTGATTATAAAGGTGGTGACTAAAGCCTACATAATACATAAAGTTATTGATTATAAAGGTGGTGACTAAAACCTACATAATACATAAAGTTATTGATTATAAAGGTGGTGACTAAAACCTACATAATACATAAAGTTATTGATTATAAAGGTGGTGAATAAAGCCTACATATTACATAAAGTTATTGATTATAAAGGTGGTGAATAAAGCCTACATAATACATAAAGTTATTGATTATATAGGTGGTGACTAAAACCTACATAATACATAAAGCTATTGATTATAAAGGAGGTGAAGAAAGCCTACATAATACATAAAGTTATTGATTATAAAGGTGGTGACTAAAGCCTACATAAAACATAAAGTTATTGATTATAAAGGTGGTGACTAAAACCTACATAATACATAAAGTTATTAATTATAAAGGTGGTGATTAAAGCCTACATAATACATAATGTTATTGATTATAAAGGTGGTCACTAAAGCCTACTTAATACATAACGTTATTGATTATAAAGGTGGTGACTAAAGCCTACATAATACATAAAGTTATTGATTATAAAGGTGGTGACAAAAGCCTACATAATACATAAAGTTATTGATTATAATGGTGGTGACTAAAGCCTACATAATACATAAAGTTATTGATTATAAAGGTGGTGACTAAAGCCTACATAATACATAAAGTTATTGATTATAAAGGTGGTGAATAAAGCCTACATAATACATAAAGTTATTGATTATAAAGGTGGTGACTAAAACCTACATAATACATAAAGCTATTGATTATAAAGGAGGTGAAGAAAGCCTACATAATACATAAAGTTATTGATTATAAAGGTGGTGAATAAAGCCTACATAATACATAAAGTTATTGATTATAAAGGTGGTGACTAAAGCCTACATAATACATAAAGTTATTGAATATAAAGGTGGTGACTAAAGCCTACATAATACATACAGTTATTGATTATAAAGGTGGTCACTAAAGTCTACATAATACATAAAGTTATTGATTATAAAGGTGGTGAATAAAGCCTACATAATACATAAAGTTATTGATTATAAAGGTGGTGACTAAAGCCTACATAATACATAAAGTTATTGAATATAAAGGTGGTGACTAAAGCCTACATAATACATACAGTTATTGATTATAAAGGTGGTCAATAAAGCCTACATAATACATAAAGTTATTGATTATAAAGGTGGTCACTAAAACCTACATAATACATAAAGTTATTGATTATAAAGGTAGTCACTAAAACCTACATAATACATACAGTTATTGATTATAAAGGTGGTGACTAAAGCCTACATACTACATAAAGTTATTGATTATAAAGGTGGTGACTAAAGCCTACATAATACATAAAGTTATTGATTATAAAGGTAGTGACTAAAGCTACATAATACATAAAGTTATTGATTATAAAGGTGGTGACTAAAGCCTACATAATACATAAAGTGTATTGATTATAAAGGTGGTGACTAAAGCCTACATAATACATAAAGTTATTGATTATAAAGGTGGTGACTAAAGCCTACATAATACATAAAGTTATTGATTATAAAGCAGGTGACAAAAGTCTACATACTACATAAAGTTATTGATTATAAAGGTGGTGACTAAAGCCTACATAATACATAAAGTTATTGATTATAAAGGTGGTGACTAAAGCCTACATAATACATAAAGTTATTGATTATAAAGGTGGTGACTAAAGCCTATATAATACATAAAGTTATTGATTATAAAGGTGGTGACTAAAGCCTACATAATACATAAAGTTATTGATTATAAAGGTGGTGACTAAAGCCTACATAATACATAAAGTTATTGATTATAAAGGTAGTGACTAAAGCCTACATAATACATAAAGTTATTGATTATAAAGGTGGTGACTAAAGCCTACATAATACATACAGTTATTGATTATAAAGGGGGTGAATAAAGCCTACATAATACATAAAGTTATTGATTATAAAGGTGGTGACTAAAGCCTACATAATACATAAAGTTATTGATTATAAAGGTGGTGACTAAGGCTACATAATACATAAAGTTATTGATTATAAAGGTGGTGACTAAGGCTACATAATACATAAAGTTATTGATTATAAAGGTAGTGACTAAAGCCTAAATAATACACAAAGTTATTGATTATAAAGGTGGTGACTAAAGCCTACATAATACATAAAGTTATTGATTATAAAGGTGGGGACTAAAGCCTACATAATACATAAAGTTATTGATTATAAAGGTGGTCACTAAAGCCTACATAATACATAAAGTTATTGATTATAAAGGTGGTGACTAAAGCCTACATAATACATAAAGTTATTGATTATAAAGGTAGTGACTAAAGCCTACATAATACATAAAGTTATTGATTATAAAGGTGGTGACTAAAGCCTACATAATACATAAAGTTATTAATTATAAAGGTGGTGATTAAAGCCTACATAATACATAAAGTTATTGATTATAAAGGTGGTGACTAAAGCCTACATAATACATAAAGTTATTGATTATAAAGGTGGTGACTAAAACCTACATAATACATAAAGTTATTGATTATAAAGGTGGTGACTAAAACCTACATAATACATAAAGTTATTGATTATAAAGGTGGTGAATAAAGCCTACATATTACATAAAGTTATTGATTATAAAGGTGGTGAATAAAGCCTACATAATACATAAAGTTATTGATTATATAGGTGGTGACTAAAACCTACATAATACATAAAGCTATTGATTATAAAGGAGGTGAAGAAAGCCTACATAATACATAAAGTTATTGATTATAAAGGTGGTGACTAAAGCCTACATAAAACATAAAGTTATTGATTATAAAGGTGGTGACTAAAACCTACATAATACATAAAGTTATTAATTATAAAGGTGGTGATTAAAGCCTACATAATACATAATGTTATTGATTATAAAGGTGGTCACTAAAGCCTACTTAATACATAACGTTATTGATTATAAAGGTGGTGACTAAAGCCTACATAATACATAAAGTTATTGATTATAAAGGTGGTGACAAAAGCCTACATAATACATAAAGTTATTGATTATAATGGTGGTGACTAAAGCCTACATAATACATAAAGTTATTGATTATAAAGGTGGTGACTAAAGCCTACATAATACATAAAGTTATTGATTATAAAGGTGGTGAATAAAGCCTACATAATACATAAAGTTATTGATTATAAAGGTGGTGACTAAAACCTACATAATACATAAAGCTATTGATTATAAAGGAGGTGAAGAAAGCCTACATAATACATAAAGTTATTGATTATAAAGGTGGTGATTAAAACCTACATAATACATAAAGTTATTGATTATAAAGGTGGTGACTAAAGCCTACATAATACATAAAGTTACTGATTATAAAGGCGGTGACTAAAACCTACATAACACATAAAGTTATTGATTATAAAGGTGGTGACTAAAGCCTACATAATACATAAAGTTATTGATTATAAAGGTGGTAAATAAAGCCTACATAATACATAAAGTTATTGATTATAAAGGTGGTGACTAAAGCCTACATAAAACATAAAGTTATTGATTATAAAGGTGGTGACTAAAGCCTATATAATACATAAAGTTATTGATTATAAAGGTGGTGACTAAAGCCTACATAATACATAAAGTTATTGATTATAAAGGTAGTGACTAAAGCCTACATAATACATAAAGTTATTGATTATAAAGGTGGTGACTAAAGCCTACATAATACATAAAGTTATTGATTATAAAGGGTGTGAATAAAGCCTACATAATACATAAAGTTATTGATTATAAAGGTGGTGACTAAAGCCTACATAATACATAAAGTTATTGATTATAAAGGTGGTGACTAAGGCTACATAATACATAAAGTTATTGATTATAAAGGTGGTGACTAAGGCTACATAATACATAAAGTTATTGATTATAAAGGTAGTGACTAAAGCCTAAATAATACATAAAGTTATTGGTTATAAAGGTGGTGACTAAAGCCTACATAATACATAAAGTTATTGATTATAAAGGTGGGGACTAAAGCCTACATAATACATAAAGTTATTGATTATAAAGGTGGTCAATAAAGCCTACATAATACATAAAGTTATTGATTATAAAGGTGGTGACTAAAGCCTACATAATACATAAAGTTATTGATTATAAAGGTAGTGACTAAAGCCTACATAATACATAAAGTTATTGATTATAAAGGTGGTGACTAAAGCCTACATAATACATAAAGTTATTAATTATAAAGGTGGTGATTAAAGCCTACATAATACATAAAGTTATTGATTATAAAGGTGGTGACTAAAGCCTACATAATACATAAAGTTATTGATTATAAAGGTGGTGACTAAAACCTACATAATACATAAAGTTATTGATTATAAAGGTGGTGACTAAAACCTACATAATACATAAAGTTATTGATTATAAAGGTGGTGAATAAAGCCTACATATTACATAAAGTTATTGATTATAAAGGTGGTGAATAAAGCCTACATAATACATAAAGTTATTGATTATATAGGTGGTGACTAAAACCTACATAATACATAAAGCTATTGATTATAAAGGAGGTGAAGAAAGCCTACATAATACATAAAGTTATTGATTATAAAGGTGGTAAATAAAGCCTACATAATACATAAAGTTATTGATTATAAAGGTGGTGACTAAAGCCTACATAAAACATAAAGTTATTGATTATAAAGGTGGTGACTAAAACCTACATAATACATAAAGTTATTAATTATAAAGGTGGTGATTAAAGCCTACATAATACATAATGTTATTGATTATAAAGGTGGTCACTAAAGCCTACTTAATACATAACGTTATTGATTATAAAGGTGGTGACTAAAGCCTACATAATACATAAAGTTATTGATAATAAAGGTGGTGACAAAAGCCTACATAATACATAAAGTTATTGATTATAAAGGTGGTGACTAAAGCCTACATAATACATAAAGTTATTGATTATAAAGGTAGTGACTAAAGCCTACATAATACATAAAGTTATTGATTATAAAGGTGGTGAATAAAGCCTACATAATACATAAAGTTATTGATTATAAAGGTGGTGACTAAAGCCTACATAATACATAAAGTTACTGATTATAAAGGCGGTGACTAAAACCTACATAACACATAAAGTTATTGATTATAAAGGTGGTGACTAAAGCCTACATAATACATAAAGTTATTGATTATAAAGGTGGTAAATAAAGCCTACATAATACATAAAGTTATTGATTATAAAGGTGGTGACTAAAGCCTACATAAAACATAAAGTTATTGATTATAAAGGTGGTGACTAAAACCTACATAATACATAAAGTTATTAATTATAAAGGTGGTGATTAAAGCCTACATAATACATACTGTTATTGATTATAAAGGTGGTCACTAAAGCCTACTTAATACATAACGTTATTGATTATAAAGGTGGTGACTAAAGCCTACATAATACATAAAGTTATTGATTATAAAGGTGGTGACAAAAGCCTACATAATACATAAAGTTATTGATTATAAAGGTGGTGACTAAAGCCTACATAATACATAAAGTTATTGATTATAAAGGTAGTGACTAAAGCCTACATAATACATAAAGTTATTGATTATAAAGGTGGTGAATAAAGCCTACATAATACATAAAGTTATTGATTATAAAGGTGGTGACTAAAGCCTACATAATACATAAAGTTATTGATTATAAAGGTGGTGACAAAAGTCTACATAATACATAAAGTTATTGATCATAAAGGTGGTGACTAAAGCCTACATAATACATAAAGTTATTGATTATAAAGGTGGTGACTAAAGCCTACATAATACATAAAGTTATTGATTATAAAGGTGGTGACTAAAGCCTATATAATACATAAAGTTATTGATTACAAAGGTGGTGACTAAAGCCTACATAAAACATAAAGTTATTGATTATAAAGGTGGTGACTAAAACCTACATAATACATAAAGTTATTAATTATAAAGGTGGTGATTAAAGCCTACATAATACATAATGTTATTGATTATAAAGGTGGTCACTAAAGCCTACTTAATACATAACGTTATTGATTATAAAGGTGGTGACTAAAGCCTACATAATACATAAAGTTATTGATTATAAAGGTGGTGACAAAAGCCTACATAATACATAAAGTTATTGATTATAAAGGTGGTGACTAAAGCCTACATAATACATAAAGTTATTGATTATAAAGGTAGTGACTAAAGCCTACATCAATACATAAAGTTATTGATTATAAAGGTGGTGACTAAAGCCTACATAATACATAAAGTTATTGATTATAAAGGTGGTGACTAAAGCCTACATAATACATAAAGTTATTGATTATAAAGGTGGTGACAAAAGTCTACATAATACATAAAGTTATTGATCATAAAGGTGGTGACTAAAGCCTACATAATACATAAAGTTATTGATTATAAAGGTGGTGACTAAAGCCTACATAATACATAAAGTTATTGATTATAAAGGTAGTGACTAAAGCCTACATAATACATAAAGTTATTGATTATAAAGGTAGTGACTAAAGCCTACATAATACATAAAGTTATTGATTATAAAGGTGGTGACTAAAGCCTACATAATACATAAAGTTATTAATTATAAAGGTGGTGATTAAAGCCTACATAATACATAAAGTTATTGATTATAAAGGTGGTGACTAAAGCCTACATAATACATAAAGTTATTGATTATAAAGGTGGTGACTAAAACCTACATAATACATAAAGTTATTGATTATAAAGGTGGTGACTAAAACCTACATAATACATAAAGTTATTGATTATAAAGGTGGTGAATAAAGCCTACATATTACATAAAGTTATTGATTATAAAGGTGGTGAATAAAGCCTACATAATACATAAAGTTATTGATTATAAAGGTGGTGACTAAAACCTACATAATACATAAAGCTATTGATTATAAAGGAGGTGAAGAAAGCCTACATAATACATAAAGTCATTGATTATAAAGGTGGTGATTAAAACCTACATAATACATAAAGTTATTGATTATAAAGGTGGTGACTAAAGCCTACATAATACATAAAGTTACTGATTATAAAGGCGGTGACTAAAACCTACATAACACATAAAGTTATTGATTATAAAGGTGGTGACTAAAGCCTACATAATACATAAAGTTATTGATTATAAAGGTGGTAAATAAAGCCTACATAATACATAAAGTTATTGATTATAAAGGTGGTGACTAAAGCCTACATAAAACATAAAGTTATTGATTATAAAGGTGGTGACTAAAACCTACATAATACATAAAGTTATTAATTATAAAGGTGGTGATTAAAGCCTACATAATACATAATGTTATTGATTATAAAGGTGGTCACTAAAGCCTACTTAATACATAACGTTATTGATTATAAAGGTGGTGACTAAAGCCTACATAATACATAAAGTTATTGATTATAAAGGTGGTGACTAAAGCCTACATAATACATAAAGTTATTGATTATAAAGGGGGTGAATAAAGCCTACATAATACATAAAGTTATTGGTTATAAAGGTGGTGACTAAAGCCTACATAATACATAAAGTTATTGATTATAAAAGTGGTGACTAAGGCTACATAATACATAAAGTTATTGATTATAAAGGTGGTGACTAAGGCTACATAATACATAAAGTTATTGATTATACAGGTAGTGACTAAAGCCTAAATAATACATAAAGTTATTGATTATAAAGGTGGTGACTTAAGCCTACATAATACATAAAGTTATTGATTATAAAGGTGGTGACTAAAGCCTACATAATACATAAAGTTATTAATTATAAAGGTGGTGATTAAAGCCTACATAATACATAAAGTTATTGATTATAAAGGTGGTGACTAAAGCCTACATAATACATAAAGTTATTGATTATAAAGGTGGTGACTAAAACCTACATAATACATAAAGTTATTGATTATAAAGGTGGTGAATAAAGCCTACATATTACATAAAGTTATTGATTATAAAGGTGGTGAATAAAGCCTACATAATACATAAAGTTATTGATTATAAAGGTGGTGACTAAGGCTACATAATACATAAAGTTATTGATTATAAAGGTAGTGACTAAAGCCTACATAATACATAAAGTTATTGATTATAAAGGTGGTGACTAAAGCCTACATAATACATAAAGTTATTGATTATAAAGGTGGGGACTAAAGCCTACATAATACATAAAGTTATTGATTATAAAGGTGGTGACTGAAGCCTACATAATACATAAAGTTATTAATTATAAAGGTGGTGATTAAAGCTTACATAATACATAAAGTTATTGATTATAAAGGTGGTGACTAAAGCCTACATAATACATAAAGTTATTGATTATAAAGGTGGTGACTAAAACCTACATAATACATAAAGTTATTGATTTTAAAGGTGGTGACTAAAGCCTACATAATACATAAAGTTATTGATTATAAAGGTGGGGACTAAAGCCTACATAATACATAAAGTTATTGATTATAAAGGTGGTGACTAAAGCCTACATAATACATAAAGTTATTGATTATAAAAGTGGTGACTAAAGCCTACATAATACATAAAGTTATTGATTATAAAGGTAGTGACTAAAGCCTACATAATACATAAAGTTATTGATTATAAAGGTGGTGACTAAAGCCTACATAATACATAAAGTTATTAATTATAAAGGTGGTGATTAAAGCCTACATAATACATAAAGTTATTGATTATAAAGGTGGTGACTAAAGCCTACATAATACATAAAGTTATTGATTATAAAGGTGGTCACTAAAACCTACATAATACATAAAGTTATTGATTATAAAGGTGGTGACTAAAGCCTACATAATACATAAAGTTATTGATTATAAAGGTGGTGACTAAAGCCTACATAATACATAAAGTTATTGATTATAAAGGTGGTGACTAAAACCTACATAATACATAAAGTTATTGATTATAAAGGTGGGGACTAAAGCCTACATAATACATAAAGTTATTGATTATAAAGGTGGTGACTAGAGCCTACATAATACATAAAGTTATTGATTATAAAGGTGGTGACTAAAGCCTACATAATACATAAAGTTATTGATTATAAAGGTAGTGACTAAAGCCTACATAATACATAAAGTTATTGATTATAAAGGTGGTGACTAAAGCCTACATAATACATAAAGTTATTAATTATAAAGGTGGTGATTAAAGCCTACATAATACATAAAGTTATTGAATATAAAGGTGGTGACTAAAGCCTACATAATACATAAAGTTATTGATTATAAAGGTGGTGACTAAAACCTACATAATACATAAAGTTATTGATTATAAAGGTGGTGACTAAAACCTACATAATGCATACAGTTATTGATTATAAAGGTGGTGAATAAAGCCTACATATTACATAAAGTTATTGATTATAAAGGTGGTGACTAAAACCTACATAATACATAAAGTTATTGATTATAAAGGTGGTGACTAAAGCCTATATAATACATAAAGTTATTGATTATAAAGGTGGTGAACAAAGCCTACATAATACATCAAGTTATTGATTATAAAGGTTGTGACTAAAGCCTACATAATACATAAAGTTATTGATTCTAAAGGTGGTGACTAAAACCTACATAATACATAAAGTTATTAATTATAAAGGTGGTGGTTAAAGCCTACATAATACATAAAGTTATTGATTATAAAGGTGGTCACTAAAGCCTACTTAATACATAACGTTATTGATTATAAAGGTGGTGACTAAAGCCTACATAATGCATAAAGTTATTGATTATAAAGGTGGTGACTAAAGCCTACATAATACCTAAAATTATTGATTATAAAGGTGGTGACTAAAGCCTACATAATACATAAAGTTATTGATTATAAAGGTAGTGAATAAAGCCTACATAATACATAAAGTTATTGATTTTAAAGGTGGTCACTAAGGCTACATAATACATAAAGTTATTGATTATAAAGGTGGTGACTAAGGCTACATAATACATAAAGTTATTGATTATAAAGGTAGTGACTAAAGCCTATATAATACATAAAGTTATTGATTATAAAGGTGGTGACTAAAGCCTACATAATACATAAAGTTATTGATTATAAAGGTGGGGACTAAAGCCTACATAATACATAAAGTTATTGATTATAAAGGTGGTGACTAAAGCCTACATAATACATAAAGTTATTGATTATAAAGGTGGTGACTAAAGCCTACATAATACATAAAGTTATTGATTATAAAGGTAGTGACTAAAGCCTACATAATACATAAAGTTATTGATTATAAAGGTGGTGACTAAAGCCTACATAATACATAAAGTTATTAATTATAAAGATGGTGATTAAAGCCTACATAATACATGAATTATTGATTATAAAGGTGGTGACTAAAGCCTACATAATACATAAAGTTATTGATCATAAAGGTTGTGACTAAAGCCTACATAATACATAAAGTTATTGATTCTAAAGGTGGTGACTAAAACCTACATAATACATTAAGTTATTGATTATTAAGGTGGTGAATAAAGCCTACATAATACATAAAGTTATTGATTATAAATGTGGTGACTAAAGCCTACATAATACATAAAGTTATTGATTAAAAAGGTGGTGACTAAAACCTACATAATACATAAAGTTATTAATTATAAAGGTGGTGATTAAAGCCTACATAATACATAAAGTTATTGATTATAAAGGTGGTCACTAAAGCCTACTTAATACATAACGTTATTGATTATAAAGGTGGTGACTAAACCCTACATAATACAAAAAGTGTATTGATTATAGAGATGGTCACTACAGCCTACATAATACATACAGTTATTGATTATAAAGGTGGTGACTAAAGCCTACATAATACATAAAGTGTATTGATTATAAAGATGGTGACTAAAGTCTACATAATACATAAAGTTATTGATTATAAAGGTGGTCACTAAAACCTACATAATACATAAAGATATTTATTATAAAGGTGGTGACTAAAGCCTACATAATAAATAAAGTTATTGATTATAAAGGTGGTGACTAAAGCCTACATAATACATAAAGTTATTGATTATAAAGTTGGTGACTAAAGCTACATAATACATTAAGTTATTGATCATAAAGGTGGTGACTAAAGCCTACATAATACATTAACTTATTGATTATAAAGGTGGTGACTAAAGCCTACATAATACATAAAGTTATTGATCATAAAGGTGGTGACTAAAGCCTACATAATACATAAAGTTATTGATCATAAAGGTGGTGACTAAAGCCTACATAATACATAAAGTTATTGATTGCAAAGGTGGTGACTAAAACTACATAATACATCAAGTGAATTGATTATAAAGGTGGTGACTAAAGCCTACATAATACATAAAGTTATTGATTATAAAGGTGGTGACTAAGGCAACATAATACATAAAGTTATTGATTATAAAGGTGGTGACTAAAGCCTACATAATACATAAAGTTATTGATTATAAAGGTGGTGACTAAAGCCTATATAATACATAAAGTTATTGATTATAAAGGTGGTGAATAAAGCCTACATAATACATAAAGTTATTGATGATAAAGGTGGTCACTAAAGCCTACAAAATACATAAAGTTATTTATTATAAAGGTGGTCACTAAAGCCTACATAATACATAAAGTTATTGAATATAAAGGTGGTGAATAAAGCCTACATAATACATAAAGTTATTGATTATAAAGGTGGTGACTAAAGCCTACATAATACATAAAGTTATTGATTATAAAGGTGGTGACTAAAACCTACATAATACATAAAGTTATTAATTATAAAGGTGGTGATTAAAGCCTACATAATACATAAAGTTTTTGATTATAAAGGTGGTCACTAAAGCCTACTTAATACATAACGTTATTGATTATAAAGTTGGTGACTAAAGCCTACATAATACATAAAGTGTATTGATTATAGAGGTGGTCACTAAAGCCTATATAATACATAAAGTTATTGATTATAAAGGTTGTGACTAAAGCCTACATAATACATAAAGTTATTGATTCTAAAGGTGGTGACTAAAACCTACATAATACATTAAGTTATTGATTATAAAGGTGGTGAATAAAGCCTACATAATACATAAAGTTATTGATTATAAATGTGGTGACTAAAGCCTACATAATACATAAAGTTATTGATTAAAAAGGTGGTGACTAAAACCTACATAATACATAAAGTTATTAATTATAAAGGTGGTGATTAAAGCCTACATAATATATAAAGTTATTGATTATAAAGGTGGTCACTAAAGCCTACTTAATACATAACGTTATTGATTATAAAGGTGGTGACTAAACCCTACATAATACATAAAGTGTATTGATTATAGAGATGGTCACTACAGCCTACATAATACATACAGTTATTGATTATAAAGGTGGTGACTAAAGCCTACATAATACATAACGTTATTGATTATAAAGGTGGTCACTAAAACCTACATAATACATAAAGATATTTATTATAAAGGTGGTGACTAAAGCCTACATAATACATAAAGTTATTGATTATAAAGGTGGTGACTAAAGCCTACATAATACATAAAGTTATTGATTATAAAGTTGGTGACTAAAGCTACATAATACATTAAGTTATTGATCATAAAGGTGGTGACTAAAGCCTACATAATACATTAACTTATTGATTATAAAGGTGGTGACTAAAGCCTACATAATACATAAAGTTATTGATCATAAAGGTGGTGACTAAAGCCTACATAATACATAAAGTTATTGATCATAAAGGTGGTGACTAAAGCCTACATAATACACAAAGTTATTGATTGCAAAGGTGGTGACTAAAACTACATAATACATCAAGTGAATTGATTATAAAGGTGGTGACTAAAGCCTACATAATACATAAAGTTATTGATTATAAAGGTGGTGACTAAGGCAACATAATACATAAAGTTATTGATTATAAAGGTGGTGACTAAAGCCTACATAATACATAAAGTTATTGATTATAAAGGTGGTGACTAAAGCCTATATAATACATAAAGTTATTGATTATAAAGGTGGTGAATAAAGCCTACATAATACATAAAGTTATTGATGATAAAGGTGGTCACTAAAGCCTACAAAATACATAAAGTTATTTATTATAAAGGTGGTCACTAAAGCCTACATAATACATAAAGTTATTGAATATAAAGGTGGTGAATAAAGCCTACATAATACATAAAGTTATTGATTATAAAGGTGGTGACTAAAGCGTACATAATACATAAAGTTATTGATTATAAAGGTGGTGACTAAAACCTACATAATACATGAAGTTATTAATTATAAAGGTGGTGATTAAAGCCTACATAATACATAAAGTTTTTGATTATAAAGGTGGTCACTAAAGCCTACTTAATACATAACGTTATTGATTATAAAGTTGGTGACTAAAGCCTACATAATACATAAAGTGTATTAATTATAGAGGTGGTCACTAAAGCCTATATAATACATACAGTTATTGATTATAAAGGTGGTGACTAAAGCCTACATAATACATAAAGTTATTGATAATAAAGGTGGTCACTAAAAGCCTACATAATACATAAAGTTATTGATTATAAAGGTGGTGACTAAAGCCTACATAATACATAAAGTTATTGATTATAAAGGTGGTGACTAAAACCTACATAATACATAAAGTTATTGATCATAAAGGTGGTGACAAAAGCCTACATAATACATAAACTTATTGATCATAAAGGTGGTGACTAAAGCCTACATAATACATAAAGTTATTGATTATAAATGTGGTGACTAAAGCCTAACTAATACATAAGTTATTGATTATAAAGGTGGTGACTAAAGCTGCATAATACATAAAGTTATTGATTATAAAGGTTATCACTAAAGCCTACATAATACATAAAGGTATTGATTATAAAGGTGGTGACTAAAGCCTGCATAATACATAAAGTTATTGATTATAAAGTGGTGACTAAAGCCTACATAATACATAAAGTTATTGAATATAAAGGTGGTGACTAAAGCCTACATAATACATAAAGTTATTGATTATAAAGGTGGTCACTAAAGTCTACATAATACATACAATTATTGATTATAAAGGTGGTAACTAAAGCCTACATAATACATAAAGTTATTGATTATAAAGGTGGTCACTAAAGCCTACATAATACATAAAGTTATTGATTATAAAGGTGGTGACAAAAATCTACATAATACATAAAGTTATTAATTATAAAGGTGGTGACTAAAGCCTACATAATACATAAAGTTATTGATTATAAAGGTGGTGACTAAAGCCTACATAATACATAACGTTATTGATTATAAAGGTGGTGACAAAAGCCTACATAATACATAAATTTTATTGATTATAGGGGTGGTCACTAAAGCCTACATAATACATAAAGTTATTGATTATAAAGGTGGTGACTAAAGCCTACATAATACATAAAGTTATTGATTATAAAGGTGGTGACTAAAGCCTACAGAATATATAAAGTTATTGATTATAAAGGTGGTGAATAAAGCCTACATTATACATAAAGCTATTGATTATAAAGGTGGTCACTAAAGCCTACATAATACATAAAGTTATTGATTATAAAGGTGGTCACTAATGACTACATAATACATAAAGTTATTGATTATAAAGGTGCTGACTAAAGCCTACATAATACATAAAGTTATTGATTATAAAGATGGTTACTAAAGTCTACATAATACATAAAGTTATTGATAATAAAGGTGGTGACTAAAACCTACATAATATATAAAGTTATTAATTATAAAGGTGGTGACTAAAGCCTACATAATACATAAAGTTATTGATTATAAAGGTGGTGACTAAAGCCTACATAATACATAACGTTATTGATTATAAAGGTGGTGACTAAAGCCTACATAATACATAAATTATATTGATTATAAAGGTGGCCACTAAAGCCTACATAATACATAAAGTTATTGATTATAAAGGTGGTGAATAAAGCCTACATAATACATAAAGTTATTGATTATAAAGGTGGTGACTAAAGCGTACATAATACATAAAGTTATTGATTATAAAGGTGGTGACTAAAACCTACATAATACATAAAGTTATTGATTATAAAGGTGGTCACTATAGCCTACATAATGCATAAAGTTATTGATTATAAAGGTGATCACTAAAGCCTAGATAATACATAAAATTATTGATTATAAAGGTGGTGACTAAAGCCTACATAATACATAAGGTTATTGATTATAAAGGTGGTGACTAAAGCCTACATAATACATAAAGTTATTGATTATAAAGGTGGTCACTAAAGCCTACATAATACATACAGTTATTGATTATAAAGGTGGTGACTAAAGCTTACATAATACATAAAGTTATTGATTATAAAGGTGGTGACTAAAGCTTACATAATACATATAGTTATTGATAATAAAGGTGGTGACTAAAGCCTACATAATACATAAAGTTATTGATTATAAAGGTGGTGACTAAAGCCTACATAATACATAAAGTTATTGATTATAAAGGTGGTGACTAAAGCCTACATAATACATAAAGGTATTGATTAGAAAGGTGGTGACTAAAACCTACATAATACATAAAGTTATTGATTATAAAGGTGGTGAATAAAGCCTACATAATACATACAGTTATTGATTATAAAGGTGGTGACTAAAGCCTACTTAATACATAAAGTTATTGATTATAAAGGTGGTGACTAAAGCCTACATAATACATAAGGTTATTGATTATAAAGGTGGTGACTAAAGCCTACATAATACATAAAGTTATTGATTATAAAGGTGGTCACTATAGCCTACATAATACATAAAGTTATTGATTATAAAGGTGATCACTAAAGCCTACATAATACATAAAATTATTGATTATAAAGGTGGTGACTAAAGCCTACATAATACATAAAGTTATTGATTATAAAGGTGGTGACTAAAGCTTACATAATACATAAAGTTATTGATTATAAAGGTGGTCACTAAAGCCTACATAATACATAAAGCTATTGATTATAAAGGTGGTGACTAAAGCTTACATAATACATAAAGTTATTGATTATAAAGGTGGTGACTAAAGCCTACATAATACATAAAGTTATTGATTATAAAGGTGGTGACTAAAGCCTACATAATACATAAAGTTATTGATTATAAAGGTGGTGACTAAAGCCTACATAATACATAAAGTTATTGATTATAAAGGTGGTGACTAAAGCCTACATAATACATAAAGCTATTGATTATAAAGGTGGTGACTAAAGCTTACATAATACATAAAGTTATTGATAATAAAGGTGATCAATAAAGCAGGTTTAAGTGTATAACAAATAGTATATTTTCCTCAACTCTTTTGACTATTTTCATGTTCTTTTCACAGAAGTAAACAAAATGTCAAAGGATTGCCACTAGTAAAGCAGGTTTCGTGCTGTTCATGTTGTCCAATCACATGTCGTGGCCGTGATCGTATGGTAGTTGGATTAACAGCTACCTATGCAATCAGTGCAGTATCACCACTGATGTTGTGAGTTCGAAACTCGATTAGGGAGAGGTGTACAACATTATGTGATAAGGTTTGTTAGTGACTTACGAGGTCTGTGGTTCTATCCGAGTCCTCCGGTTTCTTCCACCAATAAAACTGACCGCCACAATATAATTGAAATGTTGTTGAAAGTGGCATTAAACACCATAGCTACAATACCAACATAACAATGACGATCTTTACTCCCATTTGTTTTGTAGGTTCCATGTTTTATTTGTTGCTTGTATTTATTTACAACACGATTTCCATATCACATTATTTCTTGTGAATTTTAACGGTAGCACAACGAGTGCCACTAGTGGTGCAGGAACTGCTTATCCTTCCGTTTTTAGTGGGGTTCATTGTAAGTTTTATGTATAGTGTTTTCCTTAGATCATGTTTTGTCCTTTTCATTTTAGCCATTGAATTGTCTGTCCTACTTCGATTTACGACTTCTGATTACCACCATCTTCAAACTTTTCCTATTAATTATTCCACTTATTCGAGAGAAAAAAAACAAAGCTCCTTTTGATGCAACGTCTTCTGAAAATCATGGGGCCGTCCTGGCCGTGATCGTATGGTAGTTGCATTTACAACTACGTACGCAATCAGTGCCTATCACCAATGATGTGAGTTAAAATCTCGATCAGGGCGAGGTGTACAACATTATGCGATCAAATTTGTCAGTGACTTGCGACAGGTCGGTGGTATTCTCCGGGTCCTCCGGTTTCCTCCACCAATAAAACTAAACGCCCGATATAACTGAAATATTGTTGAAAGTGGCGTTAAGCACCATCAAGCCAAACCAAACCAACCAAACCTGAAAATCAGTTGCTTAAAAATAGTATGTAACCACTAACAAAAATGTTATATGTTATGCATAAAAAAAAAATTAAGTAAATCATGTCATACCTATATCCATACAAGATCTATATAGATCTTTGACTTTAGCGATACATTCTATGTCATCTGATGTATTATTGGACTCTAATAATCCTGCAATATTGAAAAATAAGGTTATATATTCCTGAAATTAAAACTGCTAAAATTCACATAAATATTGAAAAAAATTCCAAAATTCTACATGATTTTTTTTGAAGTTTTCACATTCGCCTCTTGTCCATTGAGATTGTCCAATTCTAAATTCGTTGATGCTTGGAACAATAATTGGATGTATATTGGTGTGCCTAAAGTATACATTTCATTAAAGCAAAATGTTCAAACGATCTCTATCAGCGAAAAGATCTTTACAAGCGATAAGGTAGGGAACTGACAAAAAATTAACAAAAAAGGTTAGCAATACCGTCCTTCTTTGTGATTTTTTAGTGGGTTGAACATTGATAGTAAACATATTTTTTTCAGTGAGTTCCTGAATGATAGTATACAAATTTAGTAGACGAGAGCAAGTCCCAGTAATGCTTTTCTTTATGAATAATGGTATTCATAAAAAAAATTGTCCCCATGCACAAGGTGCATACTTTTTATTCCATCTAATCTTTGAATTGTTTATATATATTGGCGCCGTGGTCACCATCATATGGTAGTATTTACCTATGTGATCAGTAATCAGGGGATATCACTTGTGAGGTATATCCTGTGCATTGAGAGGTACTACGCATACCCTATAAATCTTTATATAATAAAGTTGATCAGTGACTTGTGGCAGGTAGTTGGTTTTTGATAGTGTCGCTAAACACCAATTATTCGCAACTTGCTTAGATATGAAATAGTTCCTTTATCGGTTCATGTACAATTTTATGAGACAAATGATGGGGTGAGTGATTGTTGTTTAACACTAAATGAACAATTATTCAGCTATATGATGATAAGAACAGGTTACATTTGATGGGATGATTTCTGCTGTGTAATTGACCAACATGCCGAGTTTGATTTGTATAGTGCCAGCTCAACAGACCGCAGACAGACATGTCGCTCCACTAGGACACAGTATCATGATTCTGAGCCTTTACTTTTACTCTTTAATGTTGCGTCCTTATTATAGAAGCAACAAATACCAATACCTAATACTTTGGTTTGTTCTGACAGGAACTCGAAATTACGATGTACCGCACTCGAGAACGCTAACCATTACACAATGGATGCTGTCTTTGATGAGAATATGAGTATAAATGGGAAATAAGAGTAAAACTAACAAAATAAAACATGGCACTAGTATATTATCGAGATCTCTGATATATTAATCGAAAGTTGTGGTATTTTACAGTATGTGATAGAATTCAGACTAGTTGAGCCGGGATTAGGTATCCTTGGTTCCAAGATTCATCATACACATGGACCATGAATCGATTTTTTGTTATTGAAAGCGATATGATCCAAAGCCTTATTACTGTGGTCAAACTTAGATGAGATACAGTTGACTACATCGAACGAAGGCAAATATAGCATTTCATTCATATTAACCCCAAGTCATGCATTGCTCCTGTATTGTATATGCGCTTTCGGATTGTTCCTTTTTTGGGGTCGCCCGGGTGGTGATCGTATGGTAGTTGGATTTACAACTCTGTGGGCTGGTCTGTGATTTTCTCCGGGTATTCCGCTTTCCTCCATCAATAATACTGATCGCCACGATATACTAGTAACTGAAATATTTTTGAAAGTGGCATTAAACACCATAAACCAAGCCTAAACCAAGCCAATTTGGGATTGTTAATATAAGCCTAATATCAAATGGCAACTTACCTTTAAGTAGTACATTCACTTCATCTCGTAGTGCAGTGAAGGTTGCATGATACGATTTATCTTCAGGTATGATATTCCTCTCCCTCCATCGTCCACATGCAAATTCATAAAAATTGTCACATGGATTTATGGAAAAATCTGCTGCATTCAGAACTTTTGCAGCTAAAAAATAAGTAAAAATTAATTAAATCAATAAAATGTCATAAGCAAAATTGGTTTCTGTGTATGTTGTTAAAACATATATTTATATGGAAAGCAAAACATATCTAGAAACCACGGATATGCCCCTGTTTCTTATTTTTTCTACATTGTTAGAGCACACTGTTAAACAAGATACTAAGGAATTGCATAACATAGAAAATAATGCCTAGTTTCTCCATAGAGGAACCAATCAATTTTACCACTTGCCTTTATGACGGAACGTACAGAGTGCCTCAATTTTGGAAAATGTCACGTTCCTTGCACGCAAAATGAAGCTTGGAGCAGTTCATAATAAGTAGTAGCTTGTTAGGAATTGTCGTCTGTTGTCTGCTGTACAGCAAAACCCACAAAATTAGTATCCAAGTCTCCTGTACAGGCTTTCTGAACCCCAAATGTTTGACAGATCAGTTGATGAGAGCTGACATTGAATCAAAGCCCAATATCCCATCAGCTGTACTTTACAAGGGTGACAAACGTTGTATAGCATACATGTCACATATGGAGCAGGAACTGCTAATCCTTCCAGAGAACCTGAGTTCATCCCCGGTTCTTAGTGGGGTTCGTGTTGCTCGATCTTTAATTTTCCGTGTAAGGTTTGTAGATTATTGTTTGTCATTTTACTTTTGGCCATTGCTTTGTCTGTTCTTCGACTAGCGGCTTCTGACTACCCCTTTGCTATCTTCAAGAGCAATACCTCTTGTAAGCTGTACCACTTGCTTTGCAATAAGGGCAGCAATCAAACTCAGAAGCCAATTGCATAAATAAGTAGATTAAAATTCTGCTACCAATGTCAAGATATCTTTAGATCAAAGCATGTGAATATTGCCCACTATCATATAAATACAGTAATAGCACTCATATGACGGGCACCGTGTACTTTTACCATATAAATACATACCAGCCCTGGCACAAGCTGCAGTAAGACAAACATCTGAAATAGAGGAAAAAAGCAATATGTATAGTGTATAAATAACAATACAGTCTCCCTTATAGAGGAAAGAAGCAATATGTATAAATAACAATACATTCTCCCTTATAGAGGAAAGACGCAATACATATAAATAACAATGCATTCTCCCTTATAGAAGAAAGAAGCAATATATATAAATAACAATACATTCTCCCTTAGTATGAAATAATATTGATGTAATGAACATGAGAGACTATCCAACATTAATCCTAGAAACAAATTAAAAAAAAAGAAACAGATTATATATAATTTGAAAACTTAATATAATATCATGCAAAGCTGTCACACACTATAATGACATAATTGTACATTGTGTTACGATCTCTACAGTCCTCCCAATGAGCACCGGTCTTCTGCCCCAAGACCAGTAAAACTTTGTTCGGACCAGTAATTTTTTCTGCTTTCATTTAGATATATATATATAAATTAATTTAAGAATTTGATTCGGACCAGTAAATTCAAATTTTCATTTCGAGGACTGATGAGCATATTATACATATCTTTGGAACTGTTATATATTTGTTGTTGAACAATTCAAGGAATAAAAGGACACATGAATCTGCTCTCTTCTGTAGTAAATGACATTTGGACTTGTCGTATCACTTATGGCAGAAATTATACTATTATATTTAAAAAAAATACTATTATTTGGTATTTTCCTTGAAACTGATCTAAAGTTAGATACGTTCCATTCTCATTTATTAAGTCATTAATATATTATGCACCTTTTTCAAACCATTTCTTATAGAATATAGATTTATTGTCAATCATTGTCTTATTATTAAACCAGAATGGGCTAACAAGGAAACAATGCCAATTAATATTTGGTGCCTTTTCTATTACATTTTATCATGTTAATAATACATCTTTCCAAAAAGTATTTTTGAGTTTTGGCTGTATTTTTTGTATATAGTCTGATCCACACTTTGTGTCAGTGCCACCAGCTTTCCTTGTTGTAAACTACTTCAACGAAGACGACAAATTACAAAGGTGAAATTCAATAGATGGTTATCTTTAGTATTTTTTTTTGCAAAGCAAATTATGTAAAAGAAATAATAAAATTTTATATTTATATCACTTTATAACTTTATGTTAAAATATATGATGAAGCTTATTGGTGACTTGTTTGCTGTTGGTACATGTAGGTGGTTTTCTTGTGGTGGTACGCGTACATTGGATTCCTCAACTAATAAAAATGATTGCCATGAATGGCATGATATATAGCTATATAGAGAATGAATACATGGCAATATCCATATCACATGCTGTGTCAACCCCATCTACATCTACATCTATATTGTTGAATTGCAAAGGGTCTAAGACCCATCATATAAGTATTGTTACCTAATATGGTGCTCATCAAAATCATATTTACACGTGCAGTTTAAAAACAGTGTTTCTTGCGCGTTACTCTGTCAAATATGATGTGAGGCTGTTCTTGAATGCCTCTACAACATCCATATTCAACAAATTTGATGGTAAATTATTCCAGTTCTTGATGGTCCGAGGAAAGAAGCTGTATTTATAAG
>OY726530.1:39011042-39175704 GCA_963383655.1 Bathymodiolus septemdierum | reverse complement strand
ACCTTGTAAAACCGTAAATAACAGATGAAAAATGGACGAAGACCAACTTCAGGCATACCAGCTTGCTTTGAGTGGCCATAACTTGCTTATTCTTGGCCAGGCAGGGACTGGTAAAACATTTTTGACGACAAAAATCGTCAAAAGTTTGAGACACAGAGGTAAACAACACAACTGGTTATTATTTTAATAATGACTAACGTAGTAAGATAAGATAAGATAAGAAAACTTTATTTGAATTAGGTTTTTGAATAACAATAAACATAAGCTCCCAGGAGCTTTTTACCGAATAACGAGGTGAAACACGACTACTGAGCCACTTTAAAAGCATAAAAGATTTTAGAAAACATGAATGATGAAAAAGTGTGCAATAGTCAGAGCAAATTGAAATAGAGGACAATATTTAATACATTTTAGAAGTTTGACGAAAAAATGGGGGGGGGGGGGGGGGGGGGGGGAGAGGAGAGACTTTTACTATTTTTCTTGGGTGCATTTACTTATTTCCAGAAGAAACCAAATCTTGTTATAAGAATAACCCATTAATACTGTTGGAATGTCAGATGCATTAATTCATTTTGTAACTGGATTGGTAAATTTGCTTTAAAGTTATTAATAAAAAATTATATCGTGTGTATAGTTCTCAAATAAACAGTAAAACTCTAATTCAGAAAAAAAACCACACACTTCAGAAAAACAAAATTGCATGGCCACCATTTTTTATATATACAAGGATATAAAAAAAACCTAGCTTGTAAATAAATGAAATATGCTGCATGGAGGAAGTGCTATTACATATGACACAAATTCAGATACAATAATTTGATACACAACAAGAGGTCTTCATTAAATAAAATGTTTTTGGTTTTTATCATATACCATATTCGCCTAATCAGGGACCCATATCCCAATAAGTGCCCCACCCCCCATACCAAAATTCCTGTTATAGTTTTATGAATAAGGGCCTTTTTATGCACGAGTATGGTTCATGGGAAATTTTTTTGAAACATAATAGGTCATGTTCCACTTTTCAGGTTGAATTCTATCTTGCTGTTTATTTCACATACAAGTTGTAAAAAATTCCGTTTAAACCAGTGCTAGGGGCGGTCTTGAACTTGCAGTGAGTTGTGAACATTTGCTGCATGTTGAGGGCCTCATTGTGACTTTGATATGAAGAACAGCAATAAAAGCACTGTTCCTTAGCTTTGGGTTTTGTCAAGTGCATGTAGGGATTTTTTGTTATGAATATATACACCATATCCCTGCTTTCTTATTACACACACACAGAAAGAGGGTCTTTGTTTATCATGTTTGTTGTCTGTTCCCCCCCCCCCCCCCCCCCCCCCCCCCTCCCTCTTCCAAAGGCGATATATAGTTCTTGTCTATCACAGAGGTTTATGCTTGCAACTTCTCATATCTGTTTGTGGATTTCAATGAAACTTCACAGGCTTGTTGCTTAAAATGACTAGATTTGCAGGCCCACACCCTCTACAAACAATTTATACATATTTTTTTCATTTGTAGGGAAACATGTATCAGTCACCTCATCTACAGGTATTGCTGCTACCCATTATGGAGATCTTGGTGTTTGTACATTACATTAAATGGGGAGGACTTCATGATGGCAGATATCAAAATTCAGAATTATTACACTTGATACTAACAGATGAACGTTTCGGTGGTGTAAAAGGAAGAATTTTAAACACTGATGTATTGGTCATAGACGAAATTTCCATGGTTAGCAATAGAACTTTAAGTCAAGTTGAATTTATTTGTCGAAAAGTTAGAATAGACATATCTACATGTGTTTTTGGAAATATTCAAGTAATACTCTGTGGAGATTTCCTCCAGTTGCCTCCTGTAGCGAATGAATTACATGGCGATTTTGGTCATTTCTGTTTTGAGTCTACATGGTTCCAGAAGTTTTTTGTACACAAAATACCCTTAAATATTATACACAGACCACAGGTACTTGTGGACAGGACCCTATGTTGCTCCCTTTTTTTTAAGATGTTGCCCCCTCCCCCTTTTTTTTTTTGAACATCGACTTTTTTCATATAAACAACATTTTGCAACTTTCTATGTATCACTGTATGACATATATACAATAAATACAATCAAACAGTAGTTTCTATCCATGCCGGGTTTCTGACGTGATATAAGAGAAAAAAAGAAAAAAAAAGAGGGAGCAACATAGGGTCCTGTCCACAAGTACCTGTGACACAGACAGGACAGCTTAGAACTATTTCAGCTGTTAACAATTTAGAGAAGGGTATCTTGTCAGATGAATGTGTCACTTTCCTAGAATCGTTATCAAGACCTTTAAGTCAGGAAAAATCTGCTACCGCTATTCACTTATTTGCTAAAAATTTAGAAGCGGATATGTATAACTTCGTAAAACTGGGAGAATTACCAGAAAAAATGGTATCTTTTGCATCTGAAGATGAAGGCTCACATCACTACTTAAACAAAATGCTTGCTCCCAAAAATCTTGGACTGAAACCATCATGTAGTGTGATACTGCTTATCAACCTATCTGATAAACTTGTCAATGGACTTATAGGAACTGTGAAAGCCATTAAAAATGACTCCATTGATGTGAATTTTCCATCTAACAATTTGACTGTTAATATTAAAAAATTTACTTTCACAACTTATGACCCTGTGTCAAAGTCCATTATTGCCAAAAGAATTCAATACCCATTGAAACTGGGCTATAGTATAACCATACATAAATCACAGGGAATGAGCCTGGATTCTGTAGTTGTACACTGTGACAATATTAGCTTCCCAGGACAGTTAGGTGTTGCTGTAGGCAGGGCCACCAGTACAGAAGGCATCCTGTAAAAGTCGATGCATTTTATGAGAACATTTTAATTGGAGATGTACATGCAGACTTGTCATGTTGTAGGAAAATTGCTTTGGAGCATGAGCAAAAGGGGGATTCTGATCAGGATGACGGTGATGAAAGTGAAGATAGTGACAGTGGAGATGGCGGTCCTCCTGAAAATCTGGACATTTCCCAAGATGACAAAATATTAACAAATGAGGACGAATTTTCAGATGTAGAAGAAGATGTTTTGAATTTGATAGATGAAATGCTCGACAGCCACATAAGTGAGCATAAAAATGATGTTCTGAAACAAACAGTTATTGAATTTAATGACACTCCTGTTGAGGACATTGCAAAATTATTTCAAAAATTAGTTTTCTACAAACCAGATATTTTTCAAAATTGGTTTGAAAATCAGCTGAGAAAAGTAAACGAGATATCACAGTCTGTGTTTCCAAGTACTGAAACTAAATTCACCAGTAAACAGATGAACTCTTTTTACAAAGCATTCCACCAATCTGTTGTGAAAGTGATTTCAACTTATACCAAATCTGGAAGTTTTGGTGTTGAAAGTCAAATAATGATATCTGTCATGTTTAACATTCAGAAAAACCTTCTACAATCGCTGGCTTCAGGTACTCAGTGTGAACCTTTAAGTGAAATAAAAACAATTTCTGAAAATATTTCATCTGGTAGAAGAGGAAAAATTCGTTATATTGCTGGATATTGTATAGCCAAAATTAAATATTCACTTTCAAGTTCTTTAAGAAGTAAACTGTTTAATTTAAAACATACAGTAGAAGTTGAAAAGTTGCAAAAACAAATGCAATTGCTTGAAAATGTATGTGTTTCAGAAGCCGAAATTTCATCATGTACATCAGACAGAGAAAGTTTAGAGGAAACAAAACGAAAGCAAAACATTAGGGAAAGTTTGACCAACATTACTGATGATGTGTACTCCTTTTTTAACAAATTAGACTGTAAGTGCTGGAATTTCTTGAATTATGAAAATTTAGTGACTTATGATAATGATATTTATCAAGCTCTGGAAAATAATATTTTGAGTGATACTGAGTTAATATTTTCATGGACAAATGTTTTCAGAAATAATGATATTCCATACACTTCAGAAGTGACGGATTCAAGTGCTGCTACCGAAATTGTTCATGACATATGTGTACAGCTTGTAGAAAAGATAGACATTATGTTAGAGTTGCAACCACAGATCTGCAAGTTGTTCATGAAAGTGTGTATAAGTCAGTTTTGAAAAGACTATTTAACCTTCATAAAAAAGGAAAAAGGAAAAGCTCTAAGAAAGAAGGTAATGGAAAAGTCCAAGAAGTCTGTTAACAAACTAGATATAAATTTTATCTTGAATGATGATTCTGAAAACAAAAATGCTAGCCATTACAGATTGAAATCAGAACTTGCAGTTAACAAAGAATTATTGTCTTCCAGTAGTTTTACCAAGAATAGTTTACTTTTGATTGGGAAAGCATATGGTGTAAAATTAACATTAAGACAGAAAAGGGGTGAAATGGCTAAAACTTTGAATGAAAAAATAGAACATGCTGAAGCGATGCCCTTTCCTATCGAATTATCACACTCTACATCGCGCTCTGCATCAGAACAGCAAGAACCAACTGATATTACTATTGTTTCAACCAGAACCTTCTACAGCAGCAAGTTCAACTGTTCAGGAAGAAAAATTGACTGCAAAAGGAAGGAAAGTTACATGTAAAAGAACATACCCACAGACACGTAAAGGAAAAGGGAAATCAAAACGAAGCAGAACTAAAGAGCTGGATGACACTTGCAAGTTTGCAATCAACCATACAGTGAAGGAGATGATATTATTTGTTGCGATACTTGTCAGTCATGGTTTGATAGTAACTGCGCGAAGCTAGACAGTGATGAGCTTTGGAACCATTACCAACAAGAGGATGTCCACTTTGATTGTCCTCTTTGTCAGTAGTAAGGTGAGTTCAAATTAATAGTAATTTGGGATGATAGGTATAGTACATGTACATTTAAGAAATATAAATGAACAGTAGCAAATAAAATTAAAAAGAAATTTCTTCTGAAAATGCAACATATACACTTAGAGTATCAGTATTAAACAAATTCACTCAAACATGTTATATACATTTACATGTATGTGAAGAAAATAACTTTTCAGCGTGTATAAAGGGGCAATTTAAGTTTGGAAACCATGGGTATTGAAGTTACTTTTATTATACACAAGCTACATGCCAAATCTAATTGAGAAACTCCAAAGGGCTCAGTTACTTTCCTTGTTTACAAAAAATGATAACGGACTGACGGATGGGTGGATAGACAGAAAAAGTGATCACTTTATGACATCCACATCTCTATGCAAGGCCATAAGAAATTAGAATTACAAATATGATGGTATACAATATGTATTATATTAATTTTATTAAACCACTGTTATGATTTTGCAAGAGTTTGTGAAAGTCTAATGAATTGAATTTTATTTGTTCTTTTTTTTTCTTTTTGCAGGCCAGTTTTTGTTAAGAAGATACACAAAGTAACCTGTAAAAATTATGTATATATGTTATGGAGTCAAACTGTACAGAACTTTTTTCCACTGTAGAAGTGCATTTACATAATAGTGCCTTAAGCTTGTTCTAATGCAGATCTAAACCTATTCTGCTGATTCAGCATAGATGCAACATAACAGATAATAATCCACATATTTATGGTATGTTTTTATTCTTAAATATGCAGTGAAAAAGGGGGTTGGGTTTCAAATAAAGTTTAATGTTGTTTATTCAAAAATGTACCCAGTGCTATGGAAAAATGTGCAGAACATTCATTGGAACTTCCTAAATTTGCTGTCAGGTTTTTCATATTAATTAGTTGCTTCCTTTTTATATAGAAACATTTCTCCTTCAGCAGGTGCCTTTTTGTTTTTTATTATTTTTGTTTTTAAATGAATTCAATTGATAGACATGGTATGAATGGCAATCAAAATAATTACTGTAACTCAACTAATGAAATCATTTAATGGATTACAAAAACACTTCTGCAGTCTGCACCAAAAACCACTAGCCCTATGCCCCCGCTTAGTAAAAATTGCATAAAATTTACTTAATCAAATAGAAAAAATGCTTCTAAAATACTGTTCGGGCTAGTTTGTCAAAATATTTTTGGCACAGACTGCAGTTCTGCTATTGCAAGGTATCTGATGTAGGGGAAATAACTCTTAATTGAATCTGCAAAATATGAAAAGAGGTATTCAGTCACCAAATATACTTTTAAAAACATTGTTCAGAACTTTACGAACTTACATGTAGATGCAACTTCAAATCTTCTTAGAATATGGATCTAAATTTCAAAAGACGAGTCGAATGAAAAGGCACAAAAGGTTGTATACATCCCCCCCCCCCCTGAAAAAGGGGAGTGTTAAAATATATAATTTTACCCAATATTCAATGGAAAACCAGTATTTAAACAAAATATGTATTGGATATTTATGAATAACATGAATGAATCAAACACTTACTTTTGAGCTTCTATATGCATGCAGTCAATACATTATATACTACTGTTTTACTGTTTTGATTTTTTCTTTGGGATTACTGAGTCTGGTAGGGAAAATTTATATGGTTCTGCACTACAGTTTCCGGCATTTGATTTTCTAGATATAGTTGACTGACCAAGAATAATGGAATTTATTGTTCTACAATATCCAAGAAATGTTGGGTTTGTATTTGCCCCATTGTGCAAGGATCTTTCCTGGCAGAACAGACTTTCTATGACGTTATTGTTTACTCTACTTGGGATGATGGAGGAATCAGACCTTGTAAATTTGTGTTGGCAAAATTCATTAAATCCAGTCACAAAAGAAGAAATATCCTGTCTTGTTTGGTATGATATTAAAAAATTTTCAGGATTTTTTAGATGATTCTTTTACTTCACTCTCCCAAGAACAGAACCAATGAAGAGCTGTTTCATTTTCTGTTAACCTGACATCTGATGAATCTGATATTGGCCTAGGGTCTCTAAAAAATTTAATAAGAATACCTGTACTTTCAAGTAATTCAATTGAGCTGTTTAATTCAGAGCCTTTTTCTTCACTGAGACCTTCTTTGTATTTTCTCATTAAGTGCAACATTTCACTATCCAAAACATCTTCTGCTAGATGGTTCTGCATTTTGGATTCGCTTGTTAAAAAAAAGTGTTCATGGGTCAATTTTTGGTGAATTGGGAAAGGATTTGTAGAAATGTCCCATAAGTAAGCATTCCTCCAGTGCTCCCAGTATATTTTGTTTTCTTTATGGGTCAGATTTCTTTTATCGTATTTATTTTTTCCACTTTTTGAAATATCGTTCCTAATCTTTTTCATAACGTGAGAAAAGTCCATAATAATGGATATTTTGAACCTTTTTGGATCATAAATATTATCTATGGTGAAAATACCACATGTGTATGTGCTAAAAGAATGTTCATAAAATCTCTGTTTGATTGTTCCCCATCCATACTTAAAAATGTACCACTAAAACCAAACATAGCCAAATAATTTACAGCTTTCCAAAATACTAGATATAGATCTGATGCAGAAGCACCAGTTGTCGAGAAATATGTAAATGGAAAACGAAATCCAGTCGTTCCAAGAAATAAGAACTGCAACACATGTGTGGCCAGACATACATTTTTCTTGTGGTTCATTAGTATGTTCATGTGTTTTGATTCCTCTGTGAAATCCTTAAATCCAATTAATTTCAAAGTTCCCCCCTTTTTGGAAAACTGAATATCTTGTTGAATTATCATTTCATCTATTAAAAGCCCACCCTCATATCCTTCAGGTGACAAATTTCTATTCTTTGCCTCATTTAACATCCAATGAAACATATCCTTGTTGAAACCAGATGTCTGGTTAACTGCATTTTTGTAATATTGCAGAATTCTTGTGGATGGGAGGACAACAAAACCACTTGATCTAACATCTACATATCCACGAGGACTACGACACCATAAGGTAAGACACAAACATATAATTTCTTTGTTCCAACGCCGTCCTGTGGATTTTCTGAGTACAGCATCTCTTTGTGATGTAAGAAAAGTTTTGAGCCTTTCAGGGCAATCAGGAATAACCTGTTGAAGAATTGCAGAAAAGTCTTCATGATCATTTTGGGAGAGAATTATTTCATTTTCAGGACCCTCCTTACTGCTATTATTGGGCTGATCAAATTCCTTTTCTTTCTCCTTATTTTTGAGCAAGTGATCAGTTGCAATTATTTTTTTATGTTTAACCAATTTTAAACAGCTTAAGCATGTACTATGTAATGATGTGTAATTTAATGCCACAATACAGTTCCTACTTCTGACCAATGAGATACAGTAATTCTCATTTCCAGATTTTGACCACACTTCCTTAGCAAAGTCCTGTTCATTCAAAGCCACATTTTCAGAATCTTGAATTCCTTTACAGTATCTGAATTTCTTAACAGTATTTATTATACCATGGATACTACCTTTAGTAATTAAAAAATTATTGGTCAGGCCTATTTTTTCTAAGTCAATTGCTTTGCCACAAACACTAACAGACCATTTCAAGTCAATTCTAAACTTGATTTCTGCAATTAATCTATTCCCATTTAGAATATCCCCTGTAAACATGCCTACTGTAATTTCTTCATGTGTCTTGTGAATAAGAAAACATGTTTCAGTGTATTTCAATATATCCAGAAATTCGAAGGAACATGCATTGTCTTCAACTCTCCATTTCACACCATGAAATACACTCTCCCTTTTATTCCATTCTGATATTAAACGTTCTTGTTTGGACTTAACTTCTAGGTATAATTTAACCATCAACCTTCCAAGACCAACAGGTGATATGCTTTTTCCCATTTTGGACTGGATGTCACGAAGTGATATTTTTCCTGTTCTGTCTTCTTTAATATTGGCAGTTAACCTAAGAAAAATTGATGCAAATTGTATTAAATGAGAAAAAAAATGCTTCGTCATTTTTGTTTGATTGATTGATTAATTTATTTTGGAGGCCCTCCCCCATTCCCCCAATAAAATATCATTATTGCATATGTAAATGTACATAAGTATTGCCTCCGACTGCTAATGTCCAGTCTCAAGGACCAACACTTAGTTCTCCTTTTATAGGTCAAAACAAAAAATTCAAAATTGGTATTTTCTGTTTCTCCACTATAAGCAGCAGTAACTGGTTTACTCAGAATTGGTATAAAATGTTTCCGACTGTCGCATAGTTTCATTTTTGTACTTCTGTGTGCCAGCACTGTAAAAATTTGGCACAGCAGAGTAGTTAGAGTTCCCCCCCCCCTTTTTTTTTTACATCATAAGGGACCAACCGTTCAAATCTTTTGGTGGGAGCTTATTCCTCTGGAATATTTTATTTTCTTGTCAAATGGAAAACAAATACCGTATAAGTGTTTATTTTTGCGGGAGCAAAATTTGGCGAAAATGTCTTGAAATGGGATGCATTTAATTATGCCACAAAATTTCGCGCAATGGCTATTTATGTGATACTATTTGAATGTGAAATAATAATTCGGGGACTTCATTTTTCACGCTTTTAACATCCTCGCAAAGAAACCGAAAATTAAATACCCACCAAAATAACCACTTATACTGTAAAATAGGATTTTTTTTTCTGGATTTCAACATTGATTTCTGTCACTGCTGAAAACTGGAGTTACACAAGTATTTATTTTTTACTCCTGCAAGACAGATTATTGTTTTATAAAATCAGTGACATGAAATGAAAAAGAAATAGCCCCCTTAGTTAAATGGTCCCTCTGGCTCCATTCTCGTTTCTAGAACTAAAACAAATGTCCACAAATGCATATTTTTTTCATCTGTCCACTGATTTCATATTGTCGTTTTATTTATGATGTGTTTTTGGGAAAATGCCATAGTCCCATTCTATAGCTGTTCTCAGCTTCTTCTTCCTTTGTTTTTTTTTAATTTATTTTGTATTTTTTTAGCTGTATATGTATTTGTTTGGGTATAATTTTAATAATTTGAAGTAGAGGCAAGCTGAATATTTCTTTTTCATTGAAATTTTGACTTCAGTTCTAACCATTCAATCATATATATTTCTCAGTTTTAATTTCTCCCAGAGAAATTCTTTGTATGTGTTAACAGTTATTTACCATGAAATTATTTCAGTGTTTCCATATTCAGATGGTCGTTGTGCCATTTTTACGAAATCCTGGAAATAATCCGTCTGCTGTTATGTTTTTTCAGCGATTTATATTTTCCGCCAAAAAATTCCGGGAAAAATATTCGTAGCGCATCTGGGTTTTTCATTGCAGGTATTCCATTCGTAAAAAACCCAGGGTTATCGTTCTTGCACCTCCGTCTAATATGATGTAGTTTGACCTGTCTAAACGAAACTGCTTCGCTATTCTCGGCGAGATTTCTTGGAAAAGATCGACGTACGGACTGAAATTCGAACATGGGCAATTAGGTAAGTGTCTTAGAAACAGTTTGATACGACAATGCCATATGTAGACATGGTAAAAAGTGTAAAAAACACGGGGGTTTCCCAACCGAGGTGAGCGATATGGCGCGAAATATGAAAATGGAGTTGCTTAACTTCTCTCTTATACTGTATCAGTCGAAAAACTGTGGACACAGAATACACGTATTATTCATGATGTATGACGTCTACTGATATTGTCAAATGAAGAAAAACGAATGATTATATGAAAATTTTGAAAAAGGAATGATTTATATGAAAATTTTGAAAAAAGGGGGGGTAGTAGAGAAAAGGGGGGAGGAGGAAACGAAATCCATGCCCCATGCGCCTGTGAAAACATGCACATCATCATTCATAACGGTAGCGGGGGAAATCCGGAATAAATATAGACCCGTCACCGACTTTGTAAGGGTTGTTAAAATGTTGGCGCATGCCCAACGCCCCTGATTGTTGACACTCCCGTAAGATTCTAACCCGAATAATCCAGTCGTTATATTACGCTCCCGCTGGTCGCTACATTAACATCTAGCGAAAGTGCCGATAGAGGTCGCAGTATTATTCAAGTTAGTTAGTAAGATTCATTCATAAAATAGGGAACACTGATAATTTTCTCGCCATTTTGTTCCGTGAAAAAGCCCGTCCTGTCAAGATTTTGAATTCATCTTTCAGTATTCCGAAATAAACTTTATATCAAAATAAAGCTTATTGTACAAGCTTTCCAAATATATAATTATCTTCTGACAGAAATTATTATTAAAAGAATAATTTGACATCAAAGACGAGAACACAGATAATTTTCTCGCCATTTTGTTCCGTGAAAAAGTCCGTCCTGTCAAGATTTTGAATTCATCTTTCAGTATTTCGAAATAAACTTTATATCAAAATAAAGCTTATTGTACAAGCTTTCCAAATATATAATTATCTTTTGACAGAAATTATTATTAAAAGAATAATTTGACATCAAAGACGAGAACACTGATAATTTTCTCGCCATTTTGTTCCGTGAAAAAGAACCCCCCTCATAGAGGGTGTGCCGGGGGTAGAATAGGCACCAGGTTTCTCCGCCCTAGAGGCACTAGTCCTCTAAAAGGGGTCAATCACGCGGGAACCCCGGGGTATAGAAATGGAACCGAGAGCTTCTTCGGCTTGAAGGGGCGTCCGTCGGTTGTGCGGGATGTAGAAATTCACAACCAACCCGTCCTGCGGAAGAGACGTAAATAAAACCGAGGTCCCGTGTTGAGAGATTGCCACCCTCTCCGCACGTTAAAGAACCCAGTGTAACAGCTCATTATGAGCATGCTCATGATGAGTGGTCCATAAGAGACCTGTTGCACTGGCAAAATTATCCGTCCCTGCCCATCACCTTTCCTTGTTTCGAGTCCCGTGGCGTTTAAATTTTTAAATGTTCTCGTCCTGAATATAGCTGAAAAATTGCTCGCTGGACGTTAAACACCAATCAATCAATCAATCCGTGAAAAAGTCCGTCCTGTCAAGATTTTGAATTCATCTTTCAATATTTCCAAATAAATTTTATAGCAAACATTAGATATTTGTTTCTACTTTACAAATCAATTTAAATTTAAAAAAAAACTCAAGTAATAACAATGTTATGTCTAAAAATATATCAAAATTTGCCCGTCCTGTTTTTCTCCGTCCTGTTTTTAGATCAACCCCATAAAATAACGTGGAACGCATGCGTATTGATGCCTCTTGCAAATTCACCGGAACACAGGCAACACGTGAGTTCGATATTGAACAGATTATTGCGAATTTCATCTTACAAAGCTCACAAAATATACACATGTGTGTTCATATTATTAAAGGGAGAAAAAAAACGTTTTCCAAGACACCATAAAGAATGCCAAAATGTCCCATAACTCCCGAAACACTTATCAATGAGAAGTTGTCCTCCATCTTTGTTTTGTGGAAACGTCTAAAACAACAATATAAAAGTTGTTGTGTAATTCGTATGAACCGAATTGACCCTTATTTATTGGTTTAAGTTTCTGTTTTTCCTAGAAAATATCAAAGTGACTGAATATCGTCTTAAGTTACAAAACGACCGGTGAAATTTGTGTACCTTGCTCGTCCCCCTTTTTTTTCTTAACCAGTGCGTTTTTGTCACCAAGACTTGAACGAATTGAGAGACCAGGCCTCTACATTAACATATTTTTTAACTTGTCCCTTCGGACAACTAACTGAAAAAATGTATCTCCTGTACTTGGCGATCGCAATACTGGTATACTAGTATTGACACTATTGTGCACAATACTAGTTTAAAATTTGTTCCAGTATTGTGAATTTTTTTCAAAATTTTGTACAATACTGGTATACCAGTAATGTAATTAAGATATTGGTATTGTAATTCATTACCAATTATGAAAATATGTAATTGCATGGATTTTTTGTAGTGTATTGGATAGATACGATAACGTAACCCTCATTCCGCTTGTTAGGGTTACGAATCGGTCCCATTCAACATATGGGAGCAAATTAAAATTTTCGTTAAGTGAATATTTCAACTTTCTTTTTGCATATCTGGTCATAACTTATTATTCCCTAAAAAAAAATAACTAATGGCAATACGAAATAAGTGTTGCAATACCTGTTTCTACCTTCACGATCGATTTAGTATTCGACAATTGTTTCTTGTCCGCCATGGCACCTTACATATACTCTCGTGATGGGCGGAGCTGATCCATATATCAGACTTCCCGAAACTTGCTGAGAAGTTGTCAGTCATTCGGATTGACAGACATGAAAATCTTGTCAGACCGAAAAATATTTTGCCGGTCCGAAAAAAAAGTCCCAAAAAATTCACTATCACATGCATAATGTTTAGTTTGGCCCTTTTAGAGTGATTTACCATAGTATTAGCAATTGGGCACCTGATTTCACCTCTGATTTTTATAGAGGTTAAAGTAATTCAATTTTCAGTTTTCAGTGTTGTTCAAAATTTTATATGTTATGTCTTTTATAGTGTGTGTCTCGAGTTTTGTTGTTTTGATGACCTTCTACTATAGGTCAATGGTTGTATGAAAGACGTCATGTCATTGGCTAATATATATACAAATAACCAATCGTGTCGTGATCGTCTTCACAAATGGGTTTGGTTGAAACCGGAAATGTATAAAAGGGGTGAAAATTATGTAATTTAAAAATGAAATTAAACACTGATCAATGCCTTTTGGACAAAATCTGAGGTAACTATTATACCAAACATTCAGTATTACAGAGTTGGCGAAAACTTTTTTTTTTCTGTCTGACATTGGGTCAGACAGGAAATGGGGTTCTGTCTTACCCATGGGCTTTGTGTCTGTCCCACCATTTTTTTGTAATATTGTATATAACCTGTCAAATTTTTTTTTTTTATGCAAAACTGAATGCAAGATTAAATGTTTTTCTGTATACATATTTTTATCTAAAAATATAAGGCAGATATAGCCAACAATCCGTATCTAATGGTCCGATCACGGTCCGAATATTATGCATCAATGTCAGTTTCCGGTTTACCTACATTTTTAATTTCAGTTAAGAATATGAATCTGCTGTCATCTTCAATATATACGCATCTCAAAACATATTTAATTAAACACAAACAATCTTTGATACTGTGTGGAAGTCAACTTATTTCTGTGCTCAGTAATATATTTCAGTTTTAATGCTCCACGTTTTGCAGGTGCTGGTTCCTACTAAAAGGATGTTTACATTTACGAACATTTGTATAGGAGTTTCGATTACAAAGAGGAACGTGTCGGTCTGACAGAATAAATAAACAAATTTCAAGTCTCTGTCTGACATTTTAATAAAACTGAAAACGGAATTTAATGCCATTGGCAGTGGAAACTGGGAGGGAATAAATTTCAATCGCCGGTCCTTTCAAATATCTATGTTTTACCGGACATTCGGTCCGATATATATTTTGAAATCGT
Organism: Bathymodiolus septemdierum; assembly: GCA_963383655.1. NCBI lineage: Eukaryota > Metazoa > Mollusca > Bivalvia > Mytilida > Modiolidae > Bathymodiolus > Bathymodiolus septemdierum. The sequence continues at coordinate 39,161,459 of OY726530.1, read as the reverse complement.
CGGTCCTACTGCATTTCTGTCAGTCAGGACCGACGGTTTTCGGGAAGTCTGATATATGGGTGATTTTCAAAAAAATGAAGATTTTTCATTTTCAGAGAATAATTTGAATATTAAATGATATGAAAGAAAGGTAAATATCTTAAAACAAGCACAATGGTAACAGTTATCTTCATGCAAAGTGTCATGGAGATTGCTCTTCCAGTTAAAAAGTTATCCTATAAAAACTGGTCAAATTTGTCAGGAGTGTGACGTTTTAGCGTGACAAACTTTAAATTGCCTTAACTTACCTTGATGATAAAAAAAATAAAATAAAAAATATATTAAAGAAAGATGGTATTCTATAATTTCGTACCATTTTACTTCAAATATCTAGATGTTTTGTGACCCTATGATTATGCGACAAAAAATTATTCTATTTTTTAAATTAGTGTACGTGAATAAATTTAACTTGGAAAATTGTAAAAATGTCAAATTAAACCTTAATAGTTTTTCATTGTTGAGACTAATTAGTTCAGAAAAGTCAAAATATGTTGTAAAAAAACATTAGTTATAATAATTTAGTAGTATTAGACTGGATGAATATGATAGTTGTAAAATTGGGCTGGCATAAGGAGAGACACAAAAAATGTCAGGAGTGTGACATTTTATCTTAGTAAGTTAGTTGTATAGTACTATGTTGTACAGTACACTCCAAAAGTGTATCAACAATCATACTCTCAGGTCCGACATATTCCTCCCAAAATGTCCGACAAATTTGAGAGTCGGACATGAGGGTGGATATTAAAAGATTTTTTTTTACATTTCTCGAGGTGAATATGTCAAACATTTTGTGATCGATGCGTATTTGTAAGCGTACTTTCTTTCCGGTGTGTAGAATGTGCAGGTACGTAAATACCCTAGTGTATTTTTACCTTGCACCATATTCGCGCCAGAAAAGGTAGCTCCAAGGTCAATATTTGTCACGCTCGGGCACAACAGTCGTTCGATGCATAGGAGCACCTCATAATCAAAGAATTGTACAATAATTTCGAGTTGCACCGTTTGTGTTTCTTTAATCTGTTTAATTTTAATAGATCTTTCTAGTACATTTAAATTTTACGATTACAATCGGAATGCTAGAAATATCGTAACTTTTCCGAAATCTAAGCTTTAAAATTATATACGCCGAGTCCAGCCCTGGCTTGGATTTCTCGAAAAAAGTTTTCTTAACAAACCAAATTAAACTTGAGTAAAAACTCGACTTAACTTTGCGTTTTGACTTTGTTTGTTTGGAGAAATCACTGACGATTTAAAAAAAAATAATCTGTTGTCAGAGTCAGTGAGGCCGGTACAGCTGTGTACATGAATGAATAAGAAATAATTCTTTCGGAGTGTGATATCCATATAAAGGTGAAATAACGGATGCAAAAATTACCGGCTAAGGTTACACAATATTCCGTTTACAAATATTTCAAGTCCTTATACTTGTTCATCTGTGACGGCAATATGTGTATTGGACTAGGTATTACAGCCAGCTTGATATGAATTAATTAGCTCAGGTTACAGGTGTCAATAATGGAAGGAACATCTTGTTGACACAAATTTCCAGGTGCCAGTGGGAGAACAATTATAATTAATTCTATTTAATGGTGTTGTTTTTTATTACTATTTGTTTGTAGGTACATTTGCAATCATTGAAGTAAATTTAATTTGAGAGTCAACACTCGTCCGACTATTTGGTCGGACGTGAGAGTGGATATTTAAAGATTTTTTTTACATTTCTCGAGGTGAACATTTTGTGATCGATGCATATTTGTAAGCGTACTTTCTTTCCGGTATGTAGAATGTCCGGTTACGTAAATACCCTAGTGTATATCTACCTTGCACCATATTCGCGCCAGGAAAGGTAGCTCAAAAGGTCAATATATAACTGAAATATTGTTGAAAGGTGACGTTTAAACACCCATAGCCTCATATAAATTATTGCGATTAAGTAACGAAATTGATATAAATTATTTTCCAGTATATTTAGTATAAAAAGCTTGTTCTACACTTTCACTGTGAGATGTATTGCAACCGCCATTTTTAACTACAATCACGTGCACATGCTCGTGTTTGATGGAAAGCTATAGCTATATTTAGATATTTTGTGATAATAATTTTATATTGTAAATCGATCTACCCTGTGATTTTTTTCAACAAGATACATTTTTTATAGTATATATTTTATTATAAAATACAATATTGAACTGATTTTCGATAACACTTCAATCATTGAATATTGATTTTTTTCGAATGTTGAATATTTTATCCCCAGAATTGCACCCCCTGTTAGTATACTTTTATTGCTTTATTTAAAAAAAAATAACACCAAGAACATCGATGATACGAGTCTTCTTATTCAGAAATAAACCTACAGCAAAATAATAAAGGTATACATTTTTTGTACTGTGAACAAAATCGTCATTTTTATCTAGATGTATCGTCCGAAAAATACGGTACTCCTCTACTATACTAATTTGGATTAGGTGATGAGAATTAGGTGCCATCATCAAAATAAAGATTAAAAAATGTATTTCATGATAATGATGGCTGATTAAAATTGTTTGTCATGCATTAGCAGTCAGTTGTAATATACAGGATGTAACCAATATACAGGAAGAGCCCCTACTGTGAAGCCATTCAATGAAAATAACAACCTGACCATATTGTTAAATAAGAATAAGAATTAGATAAGAAATTAAAATTTATAGAAGGCAAGGATTTATATAATTAACACATTAAGTCACATTTCATTTATTTAGCTTGGGTCAGTTATCAATTAAAAAGACAAAAATGGTTTTAAAAAAAATCTGTCTAATAAGTATTTACCTAAATAACGATATCATGACGTATAATAATTTCTCACCATAAATGTATTTATTTTATTAAGATATTTATACACATATATAAGAAAAAAGATATAAATTTATTTTTTAAGTACAAATAAATTGGAAGGCGGCTTTAAAATCGAAAACGCAGAATAGTTATCTATGTTTATAAGTCTTAGTAAAAAGAGTCTTGAGCAACGTTTTTTTTTCACACCTGTGATAGGTGTATTTGTATATCATGAATGCACGATGCGACAACATGCTGAGATGGGTGATGTTTTGACAGGTAAACTGTAAAAAAAAAACATAGAATACACTAATAAAATATTATTTCACCTATATCAGGACTCCGCAGACTGTCAATTTTCAAGAAAGAAAAAAAACGGGATTTACGGATTTATGACCCATTCACCATGAACAAAATAAAACTTAAATTTTACTAAATAATTTTAATCCAAATTTGCCTTTAAAGAAATAAATGTATAAATTAGAACTATTTACCCGGGTTTCTTTGCCCTACTTTTGGCAAACACGTAAAAGAGCAAACGCACCCAATATCGTAAACCGGCAACTGTCTGCAGCAAGTGAAAGGGCCTTGGCATCGATTGTCGCGAGTACATAGGGACATATTAATATTCACTTCTAGTGCACTTAAAACATGGGTACTGCCGTTAACATATCTATACTTTCCGTACCACTGTATATCACTCATTTACTTCAGCTTTACTAAGATACTCATGTTTCTTTATGCACGAATTTATTGGTTAGCAGAATTTGGGGACGTTTCCTGTTTAGTTTAACTATCTGAGAGTGGAGACTCACTCCGACCTGGGAGGATTTGGTCGGACAATTTTAAGAGTGAAGTCCGACAAAACTCTGTGTCCGACCTGAGTGTTTGGTCGTTGATACACTTGGAGGGATCTGTATGCTTTAATAGTTCACAATTTTCTTTATTTTCCAAAAGCTCCAGACCCAATCAAAGAAAAAAGTTGGAAATAGCTCTGATATATGACATATAGCTAGGAAATCAAAATAATTAATGTCAGGAGTGTGACACTTTTAATAGGCATATCTTTTAAATAAAAAAAAACCAAACCATGCTTCTACAAACTTCCACAATGTTTTCAATTTAATTACATATAAACAATAAGTAATAATTGTAGTATTTTTGTATATTGCATGACACCTTTCTCATAATACAGCGCGTTTTAGCAAGTAATCACCTTGGTCGGTGTTTTTTCACGGTGAAATGTCGGTGATATGTCATAAAATGTCAGTGAAATCACGGTGAAACTTTTACCGCGAAAATTTACAAATTAGGACCTAAATGTCGGTGAAATATTTTAATTGTCGGTGACAACACCGCGGCGAAAAAATTATACGTGTATACACGTACATGTAACTGCACTTCATGTGTTTTTTGTTGCTTAGTTTTGTTTTTTTATTACTTCGTACTTTATATTTCAATTTGATACCGTTTTTTTTTTTTAGGGATGCCAGCATGGCATACATTTTATCTATTGGATATATGAGGCTGAGCGCGCATCTTGTTTTGCATATATTATCTAATCCCAAGGATTTATATATAGTAGTCCTATATAAATCCTTGTCTAATCTCAACATTTCGATTGGTTTATGTCGGTTATTTTTTTTCTCTCTCGCGAGTTGATAATCACCTGTGTTTTATCAATGTACGGATGTGTCTATTTTTATGTAGTGCACACATTGAACTCGGTCACTAAAAGGTTAAATACACAGTTACCTGAGGCTGAGGGATTGATTTAAAAACACCGAGAACGATTGAAAAGAAGAAAAAAAACGATATAATTTTTTATCTAAAGCAAACATGCTTTTTCGTATTTGTATTTCGTTAATCCCCTTGCAAGCCACGTGTCATTTTACCTTTAATAAAAGTTCCATTTCTGATTTGTACACATAGTTTTCACGTGAATGAGAATCTAGAAAGGTTTCCACATGCTATCGATCAAAGCGTGCTTTTGGGGATCTAGAAACTTTTGTAACAGGTGAACTTAAGTCACGTGCCAAGTCGACATTAATTGAACACCCGAAAGCAAATTAACTCTGGATACCAAGCTTGCATTCAAAAGATCAAGTTTATTTTAATTAACAAAATAATACAACACAAGCTTATACATGGTAATGATCACATAATACTAAACGTTTGTACCGGCATTGTTTTCTTAACAAAATAGATTAAAACAAAAGCAAATATCAGAACTTGATTAAAGAACGAAAAATGATCACATAGCTTGCACACCTGAAAAAGAAAATAAGTATTTGCTATGAATCATTCATATTATCAAAAATGACAGTCTCAAGAACATACAAATGTACAAATAAAGGTTAAAATCCCATTTCTTTATTTCGCAGCGTCTAATCGTCAATGTCGGTGTTTTGTCAGCGTTTTATAGTAAATCACTGTGCTCGGATATTTCGCGGTGTAAACACTGATTTTTATTTCTCCGACATTTTCTTGATTTCACCGACGTCGGACCCGAGTGATTTCTTGCTAAATCGCGCTGTGCGTTCTGTATGTCACACTCCTGACATAAAAACATTAAATGTTGTTTGCAATTGCAATAGGAAGTGTTTTTGCAGAGTAAATTATTGAGAAATATGGGGAAACTAATTTGAAAACCACTAAAAAGTAATTTTATAATAAGAAAAGATGATCTATTGCTAGTTTTAATAAATTTCAAATCCATTTTAAACATTTTTGATGAGATAAATTCCTAAAGGGCAAATAATTAGCACACTAATCATTAGAAAAAACAAAAACACAATTTTGAATCCTCTTTTAATATTTACTGTTAACTGTAAGAAATAAAAGCTTTTGAAGAAATATAACTTTTAGTTTGGAAAGAATAAGTTGGTTATATTATTTTCAGCTCGACAGGTTTATTTTCGAGAGGGAGTCAGGAGTGTGACAATTTTATTTAAGAAATAGATTATTTTGTAAGCATATAGCCTCAGGAGTGTGACAATTTTATTTAAGAAATAGATTATTTTGTAAGCATATAGCCTCCATAAAACTGCTTGTAATTGTCTCGGGCAATTATTTAATTCTCAATAAGCACTATACTCTTGAAAAGATGTATAAATGGTTGAAAATTGAGTTGGGCCAAAAAAAAATATATGTGTGTTTACTGTCGCATGTCAAAAAAATCTAGGGTCGGTCGGTCGGCATTTTTTATTTTATTTTTTTTACTATCGGCAAAACCGGAAAGTCGTTCCGGTATTTCATTTTCGAAATTTCCGGTAAGCCGCCTTTTGTTTTATGACGAGTTACACAGTTTTTCTACCTTCTTTGCTCTCAATTTCGACAAAAAGCTAGCGGTTGAATAAATAAAACATTGCTGCTGATTAAACTACAAAAATGGTTATCCGAATTCTGTGTAAAAATTGATAGTGTCGCTAGCAAAAATTAAGAGTCGAATAATTGTCGGGAAAAAAGGTTAGGGTCGGCGGCTGAAAAATAGGGTGGGTCTGGTGACCGTAAACACACATATATTTTTTTTGGCCTTGTCATTTTTTATAATTATGATAGTATTACTAAGAATATGATAAAATATGATTGAAATAACATCATAACAATGCAAAAATGAAATATATTCAAGGAAAACCTTTTTTCAGTCAAAATAGATTATGAACTACCAGTGAAAACGAAATACCGTCGGACCGACGGACAAGTCCGGTAAAATGACTGCCGGTCCGATAAAAACCCTTGGATTTCAGAACCGATTGTCCGGTATTGCTCTGTCATTTGATTTCGGCTATTACAATTGATTTGTCAGTTTCCGGCATAGGATTTCATAAAAACTAAAGTGAAACGCCAGATCAAAACTCTTTTATTGTACATATCATTTTTCGTTCTTCCATGCTCTGATCATGAAGGTCAAGGACATTGACAAAAAAAAGTCACAATCTCAGAAACGCTTTAATGAACGAAAATATCAATATTTGAAATATAAGAAAAAGACTCACTCCGGACCGGACACGTAAATATTATCGGATATCAATTTGGCGTCAAATTTAAACTTGTCTTTTGTGCAAAATACGATAGAGGACTTGATTTAGTCTTTTGGGAAATATTGAAACCTTTGAAATGGACAAATATTACAAACTTTTTCCTGATTAAGACAAATGGTTGAAAAGATATCCACTAAAATTTTTATTTCTCTGTGAATTTAAATAGAAAACTTTGCTTTATTTATATAAAAAAAAAATTCTACAAAATGTTTACTTCAAAGCAGACATGTTTTAACAAACAATGTTCAGAAAAATATATATACAGCAGGGTTTAACAAATCCCCTAGCCCGACGCCCGGGGCTAGTAATTTCCACATTTGAGTTAGCTGAAATAATCAGCTGTATGCCCGACGGGCTAGTAAAAATATATATCGGATATTGACAAACTTGTCAATACTCGTGTATCTACTTATAAGTTATATTCATATATGTTGTTTAATCAGCAGCAATGTTTTATTTATTCAACCGCTAGCTTTTTGTCGAAATTGAGAGCAAAGAAGGTAGAAAAACTGCGTATTCTCGTCATAAAACAGCTTCAACAAACGACGGCTTACCGGAAATTTCGAAAATACCGGGAACGACTATTTCCGGTTTTGCCGATTAGTGAGTAAAAGATTTTTTTTTTTTTATATAAATAATTAGATTTTTTTGACATGTGACTATAAACACAAATATAATTTTTTTTTGGCCATACAGTGACCCGAACTGGAAAATAAGTGAAAATAAAACGCAATACCAGATCTGAAAAGAAAGATAGTTAAGCTAATATACATTGTACATGTTGTACAAGGGTTCAAGTCGGATTCATGAAATCGCGGTATTGACCAGGACTAGTGGTTCATAGATTCGGGCTAGTAATATTTAGGAGTATGCTAGCCCTGGGCTAGTGAGGTGGTCCAAGATTTGTTCACCCCTGTACAGTAAATTTGCATTGCTAAAACGAGAAATGGAAAATTGGTAGCCCTTGCTTGAAAGCAACCACTGCAGGAAAAGTTTGATATTGACAGTGAGGAAAGTGACCTTCATGCACTGAATATTATATGTGACAGACAAGGACAATGATGACTTTTGTGTTGATTTTATGGATGAAGAAGATAATTGGAGAGAAGTTTTCCTTCTCTCGGAGAGAGAATGTTAACAATTTAACTATTCGGAATATATATTGTTATGGAAATTTGTGTTTCCATACCATTCTTCTCCTAGTTGGTTTCATATGACATGGGTATATGAAATAAGGAAACAACCCTAATTAAAATCAATAACAATGAAAAAGGCTTTATACAAGTAAAGGAAACTATACAGGCCAGCCACCAACAATGAAATATTTAAAAAATTATGATTTTCTTTCGGTCTGGTAAAAGTTGATTCGGTCTGGTGAATCATCTTGGTTCACCAGACCGAATGTCCTGTAAAAAAAATTTCAATTTCGTATTCACTGGAAGGAATAGTAAAATTAGATTATAATGAAATCATATTGCTGTGTATTCATTTTAATTTGAAAAAATATATATATTTCAGCTTCGCAATGGCAGATGCTGATGATGATTTCACTCAAGGAGATGCTGGATCTTCAGAAACATACCCACAACAATGTTCTGCTCTAAGAAAAAATGGTCATGTTGTCATTAAGTCACGCCCTTGCAAAATTGTGGAGATGTCAACCTCCAAGACTGGAAAACATGGTCATGCTAAGGTACTGTATACAATCTGATTATGTAATGTAAGGGTTGTCTCATGATCATATGGTAGTTGGATTTAGTGTCTATCACTACTAACGTTATGAGTTCAAGCCTCGCTCATGCGAGGTGTTCTCGGTACATGTGATAATGTTTGTCAGTGACTTGCGGCAGGTCAATGGTTTTCTGCTGGTACTCCGGTTTCCACCATGATATAAGGCCTAAAAAAAATCAGTGTTTCCAGTAACGGGTTAAAAAAAATAGGGTGCAGTGCAGCCCAGAGGGAAAACGCAAAATCTGCGATACCATCAAGGACAAATTCTATCATTTTCATCATCATCGCAGAATCACGTTGAACGCAGATCCGACGTGATGTCGCACACAATGAACAACTACATTTTTAGTACACCTGAAACTACTAGACCAATTGAAACCAAACTTGGTCTGAATCATCACTAGGGTGTCTGGTTTCAAAATTGTGTTCGGTGATGCCGTGCACCAACCAACATGGCCGCTGTTACTAAAAATAGAACATGTAAAATTGCAGGTTTTTGAGTAAACTCAAAAACCGTTAATAATATCAGAAATCTGACAAAGGTAAAATGATCAGCACAGCAAGATCTACATACCCTGCAATTTTGAAGTAAATCGGATTACCCATCTTGGAGTTGTTGCCCTTTTTTTCATCAAATTTAAAAAAAAATTAATACTTTTCGTCTTGTATTTCAAAAACTATGAGAGATAAAGGTTAGATGTTAAGTTTAAATTGCAAAAATGTGCAGCATGTCAAGATCTACCTACCCTGCAATTTTGAAGTAAATCCCATTACCCATTTTGGAGGTATTTCCCTTTTTAGCTCACCTGGCCTTTAAGCCATGTGAGCTATTATCATCACTTTTCGTCCGTCCGTCAACATTTCACATTTTAATCTTCTCCTCAGAAACCACTGGGCCAATTGCAACCAAACTTTGGTGGGATGACCCCCTTCCAAAATTGTGTCCGGTGAGCCCGACTTCCAACCAAGATGGCCACCAAGCTAAAAATAGAAAACAGGGGGGGATGAAATTTTAATTGTCCATTGCTGCTTTAGTAGAAGTCAAGATGAGCTCAAATTTTAACTGCAGCTACATGGCAAGGAGTAGTTTAACATACATTCCGGGTTTTTCTTTCAGCCGATTTATACCGATTATGCAAATTTGGCATATTTTGATAAAAGATCGCATTTAAATCTTCTCCTCTGAACCCGCTGCAAATTAAACCAAACCTGGCAGGGTGGGTCCCTTTCAAAATAATGTCTGATAGCCACACCCTCCATCCAAGATGGCCACCATTACTAAAAATAGAAATTTATTCAAATAGCCAAAACTGCTTTATTTTAAGCCAGTATGTGCCCAAATTTGAACTGTTTAAAGGGAAACTGCAAAAAAAATATTTTTCTATATGTTTTTCCTGATGTATAAATATGGATGTTTATATGTATATTAGTGTTTTATTATGTTGGATAAGGGAATGAAATCGATTTTAAAATTCGGTCAACGATAGATGGATGTCACCATTTTGATAGCATCTCGATACCAATTATCACGTGATGTCTAAATGCCACCACGCCCCAAAACAAACGTGACAAACCGGGGTCCTCATTCAGTGTCGATATGGCTTGTCGGGCGTAATTCTTTTTATTTTTCTTAATCACTTTTTGCAGATTTACATTTTGTTTCTATATACTTATGGCAAAACAAACGAATCGGAGAAAACGGTCCGTCTTTAATGAGACACATTTACAAATATATATTTTTTTCCGAAAATTGAAGAACTACAAAATTATGGAAAAAAAAGAACGGACATCAGAACAATGCCATGAATTCGTAAAAAAATAAAAATAGGCCTATACTACGGGGAAAAATTGTTTTAATGATATTATTTATAAGATCGCACTTTGTAATCGATCGTTCATGCACTACAATAAAGCTACACATAAGCTCTGCTTCTTAGCTAAAAGCACGGAAAGTTACAGGGTAAGAAGCCATAAAATTGCGAGGATTATTTAAACATATAATTTGTAATAGTTTTCATTTGACAATTACAGACGATGAGTATTACTTTTAAAGTTTATTATACAAAACTTCAGGGTACATCTCTTACGTAATATAATAATTTGTTTATGGAAATACAATATTCTTATTCGCCAACAGTAAAAAGATTAATCTGTTTTCATAACGGTTATTTCTGATTTGAACAAAGCGTAACATATAATATGTCTCTGCGTAAAGAAAACATTTTTTAGTTCACCTGGACCAAAGGTCCAGGTGAACTATTGCCATCACTTGGCATCCGTCGTCTGTTGTCTGTAAACTTTTCACATTTCAAGCTTCTTCTCCGAAACCACTTGGCCGATTGGAACCGAACTTAGCAGGAATGTTCCTTGGATGGTCCTCTACAAAGTTGCTGTTTTTCGTTCCAGTCGGATATTCAATATGGCTGCCAGGGCCAATAATATGCTCTGATTGGATGAAATTTCAAAGATCTTCTTCTCTGAAACTAATGAACTGACTGAACCCAAACTGTAAATGAATGATCATTGGAATGTCCTTTACCAAGTTACTGTTTTTTATGCCAATCGGAAATCCAAGATGGCCGCCATCGCAGGACATAGATTAACATTGGACCCTATGGGAAAATGTTCAAATGCCTTCTCAGAAACTACAAATATGATTAAAGCCAAACTGTACATGAATGTTCATTGGATGGTCCTCTACAATCTTAAGGTTTTTTGTTCCGATATGAAATTCAAAATGGCGGCTACGGCAGGACTTAGTTTAACATTGGACCCTATGGGAAAAATGTTTCAAAATGCTTCTTCTCTGAAACCACTTGGACAGTTGAAACCAAACTGCCCAGGAATGATCATTGGAAGGTCCTCTACAAAGTTTCTGTTTTTTATGCCGATCGGAAATCCAAGATGGCCGCCACCACAGGACATAGATTAACATTGGACCCTAGACCCAAAAAAAATATATGTGTGTTTACTGTCACATGTCAACAAAATCTAGGGTCGGTCGGGATTAATTTTTTTTTTTTTTTTTTTTAATTATCGACAAAACCGGAAATATTCGTTCCCGATTCCGGTATTTAATTTTCGAAAATTTCGGTAAAATGACGAATTATGCAGTTTTTCTACCTTCTTTGCTCTCAATTTCGACAAAAAGCTAGCAGTTGAATAAATAAAACATTGCTGCTGGTTAAACAACAAAAATGGTTATCCGAAATCTGTGTAAAAATGCATAGGGTCGCTAGCAAAAATTAGGGTAGGTCGGGTGACCGTAAACACACATATTTTTTTTTTTGGCCTAAGCAAAAAATCTTCTTGTTAGAAACCCCTTGGCCAATTTCAACGAAACTTTTTCTGAATGATCCTTGGGTGGTCCCCTTTCAAAATTGTGTCTGTCAGTGCCGTCCTGTATCCAAGATGGCCACCATTACTAAAAATAGAAATTTCTTCAAATGGCCAAAACTGCTCTATTGTAAGCCAGAATGTGCCCAAATTTGAACTGTATAAGCATAATGATGAGCTTTTTAACATATATTACAGGATTTTTTATGAACTTTGAACTTTTGCCGATTTTGACCGATTATGCAAATTAGAAAAAAAGGGGGATGAAATATTTAAAAAATCTTCTCCTCTGAAACTACAGAGCCAATCTCAACCAAACTTTGCTGAAATGATTCTTGGGTGGTCCTCTTCCAAAAATGTGTCCGGCATTTCAGAACTCCGACCAAGATGGCCACCACAGCCGAACTTAATTTAACATAGGACCCTATGGGAAATTCCCATAAAAATCTTCTTGTCTGAAACAATTTGCTCAATAAAAACAAAATTTTGATGAAATAGTCATTGGATGGTTCTCTTCCAAAAATTGTCAGGCGGTTCGGCCCTTCGATCAAGATGGCCACCACAGCCGAACTTAGCTTAACATAGGACCCTATGGGAAATTCACATAAAAATCTTCTCCTCAGAAACCACTAGGCCAATTGCAACCAAACTTTGGTGGAATAGTCCTTGGATGGCCCCCTTCCAAAATTGTGTCCGGTGATCCCGACTTCCAACTAAGATGGCCGCCAAGCTAAAAATAGAAAAAAGAGGGATGAAATTTAGAAAAAATCTTCTCCTCTGAAACTACTGAGCCAATCTCAACCAAACTTTGCTGAAATGATCCTTGGGTGGTCCCCTTCCAAAATTATGTCTGGCATTTCAGACCTTCGACCAAGATGGCCGCCACAGCCGAACTTAATTTAACATAGAACCCTATGGGAAATTCCCATAAAAATCTTCTCGTTTCAAACCATTTGCTCAATAAGAACTAAATGTTGATGAAATAGTCATTGGATGGTACTTTTCCAAAAATATGTCCGGCGGTTTGGCCCTTCGACCAAGATGGCCCCCACAGCCGAACTTAGTTTAACATAGGAACCTATGGGAAATTCACATAATTTTTTTTTGTCTGGAACCAGTTGCTCAATTGGAACCAAACTTTGATAAAATAGTCATTGGATGGTCCTCTTCCAAAATTGTTTCTGGTGGTCCCGTGCTCTGACCAAGATGGCTGCACAGCTGTACTTAGTTTAACATAGGACCCTATGGGAAATTCACATAAAAACCATTTTGTCTGGAACCAGTAGCTCAATTAGAACCAAGCTTTAATGGAATAGTCATTAGATGGTCGTCTTCCAAAATTGTGTCCGGCAGTTGCGCTCTCCCACCAAGATGGCTGCCACAGTGCAGTTGCGTTGTTATTGAAAGCAGCTTTGATCCAGGTGAGCGATTACAGGCTCCTGGGAGCCTCTTGTTTAGTATGAGTTTCGTACTTGTATACCAAAATCATCCAGAACACTTGATACATCATTCTTATTGGTTGCTTTTCGAGTACAAGTGCAAAAATCATTCTCTTAACGTTTTATGACAGCAAGTCTTTTACTCTCTGTCTTGAGAATAAACATGTTGACTAGATAAGATTGCATCAGGGTTCGTCAGATAGAACAATGACTTCTTCAAAGCCTTGAACTCCCGTATGATTGTTTACATTTGATGATTTTATTTACTTCTTATAGGTTCATATGGTAGGAATAGACATATTTACTGGTAAAAAATATGAAGATATCTGTCCATCAACACATAACATGAATGTACCAAATGTTATAAGAAAAGATTATCAGGTAGTGTATAACAGTAGTCCCACCTCTTGTAAGGTCACTCCTTCTGCAATAAAAACATGGCCATAATGTAAGAGCAGGGATAGAAATAAGATTTATTTCAACTGGCTAAGCGGGCAAGGACTTTTCTAAATTGACTTGCCCTTTCATATCGTAACTAGCCCTTCAAATTAAAAAACAATTGATGAAAAATTACTTACTTGATTAGTAATGTGGTCAATTTGCAGTAATAATATCAAATATCCACTGTTTAGTAATAAAGAAATTGAAATAACATTTTATTGTATTTTGACATAAACTTTTTAGTTCACCTGGGCCAAAGGTCCAGGTGAACTATTGCCATCACTTGGTGTCTGTCGTCTGTAAACTTTTCACATTTCAAGCTTCTTCTCCGAAACCACTGGGCCAATTGGAACCAAACTTAGCAGGAATGTTCCTTGGATGGTCCTCTACAAATTTTCAGTTTTTCGTTCCAGTCGGATATTCAACATGGCTGCCAGGGCCATTAATATGCTCTGATTGGCTGAAATTTCAAAGATCTTCTTCTCTGAAACTAATGAACTGACTGAACCCAAACTGTAAAGAATGATCATTGGAATGTCCTTTACCAAGTTTCTGTTTTTTATGCCGATCTGAAATCCAAGATGGCCGCCATCGCAGGACATACGAGGGTTGTCCGTAAAGTTCGTGGACTATCTCAATAAAATCTGACTGACATGTCCGAAATAATTGAAACTAGGATATAATTAATTACATGATTTACTGATTAATTGTACAAAATTTTATCACAGTACATGCTTAAATAATAGTATTTCCGTCAATTTAAAAATCAATAGAAACTCACACCCGGAGCACGAAAAAAATTCCTGACGTTCAACAACGTCAACAGTAGTGAAAGTTAACTTTTCTCAACACAACACATTTCTCACATCTCTTTAACCAGTCATCAAATATTTTCTCAATTTGTTCCGTTTTCATATTTCGAATTATATTCATCACTTCCTGTCTTAGTTGCGGTAAATCATCGAACCTCTGTCCACGGAGAAATGATTTAATGTACGGAAATACTGCAGAATTGACAATCTGGCCACGGGGAACAGCGTGTGTCAGTAGCATTCCTTTCCTGTCCATAAAGAGAATAAACATATTCTTTCCCAGTGATTTGGTTATTTTTGCCTTCTTTGGTGGAGGAGAGTTACAGTTTTTCCACTGACTTGACTGTTGTTTAGTTTCCGGATCATAGTAGTGGAACCAGCTTTCGTCGGTTGAAATTATTCGGTCTTGAAATCTTATGCCACCACGATCAACTTTTTTGATAAATTGTTTTGACAATTCCACTCTTTTTGTTAAATGTTCAGCTGTAAGAATTCGCAGTACCCATCTAGCACATACTCGGTTCATATTTAAATCATTTCCTAAAATTTGGTGGGCTGTAGTCTTAGAAATTTCATATTTGTCTGCAACTTCACGGACTGTTGGCCGCCGATCACCGTTAATAACATCCCGAACTTCATTTTTTTCAGCATCGGATTCTCTAAAAGATGGTCTGCCTTCCCGCTCCTCATCTGCTAACTGTCTCTTCCGTCCGCAAACCTTTTGTGCCACTTGAATATCAATGAACGGCTTACTTTACTATGTTTCTCTGACTGTTTTAAGAACTTGTGCGTATCTGTTGGAGTTTTTTCGATGTCCACGCAAAACTTTTATCACCGCCCGCTGCTCCATCTTTTCCGCAAACGTCCCTTTTTAGCTGACCTGACCCAAAGGGTCATGTGAGCTATTGTCACCACTGAGCGTCCGTCGTCCGTCCGTTAACTTTTCACATTTTAATCAACTCCTCTGAAGTTATTGGGCCAATTTGAACCAAACTTTGGTGGAATGGTCCTTGGATGGCTCCCTTCCAAAATTGTGTCCGGTGATCCCGACTTCCAACCAAGATGGCCGCCAAGCTAAAAATTGCTGCTTTAGTATAAGTCAAAATGAGCTCAAATTTTAACTGCAGCTACATGGCAAGGAGTAGTTTAACATATATTCTGGGTTTTTCTGTGAAATTTTTCTTTCAGCCAATATATACCGATTATGCAAATTAGGCATATTTTGATAAAAGATCACATTTAAATCTTCTCCTCTGAAACCACTGAACCAAATTAAACCAAACCTGGCAGGGATGGTCCTTGAGTGGTTCCCTTTCAAAATTGTGTCCGACAGCCCCGCCCTCCATTCAAGATGGCTGCTGTTACTAAAAATAGAAATTTCTTCAATTGTCCATTGCTGCTTTAGTATAAGTCAAAATGAGCTCAAATTTTAACTGCAGCTACATGGCAAGGAGTAGATTAACATATATTCTGGGTTTTTCTCTGAAATTTTTCTTTCAACCGATTTATACCGATTATTCAAATTAGGCATATTTTGATAAAAGATCACATTTAAATCTTCTCCTCTGAAACCGCTGAACCAAATTTGTGTCTGGTGGTCCCGCCCTCTGACCAAGATGACTGCACAGCTGTACTTAGTTTAACATAGGACCCTATGGGAAATTCACATAAAAACCATCTTGTCTGGAACCAGTAGCTCAATTAAAACCAAACTTTGGTGGAATAGTCATTGGATGGTCCTCTTCCAAAAGGTGTCGGGCAGTTGCGCTCTCCCGCCAAGATGGCCGCCACAGTGCAGTTGCGTTGTTATTGATCCAGGTGAGCGATTACAGGCTCCTGGGAGCCTCTGATTTAGTAATGCCGATCCTGTCTTCAGCACTTCAAATTCAGATTTCTCAGCCATTTCGAAACTTTGACTTCAAATTTAGCAGGTGTAACGCAGAGTTTGATACTTAGAAAAACACAAAATTAAAAACAGCGACTCGCATGTTATGTGGTATTTTTGCCGTGCTCCGGGCGCGAGTTTCTATTGATTTTTAAATTGACGGAATATAATTATTTAAGCATGTACTGTGATAAAATTTTGTACAATTAATCAGTAAATCATGTAATTAATTATATCCTAGTTTCAATTATTTCGGACATGTCAGTCAGATTTTATTGAGACAACCCTCGTAGATTAACATTGGACCCTATGAGAAAATGTTCAAATGCCTTCTTCTCAGAAACTACAAATATGATTAAAGCCAAACTGTACATCAATGTTCATTGGATGGTCCTCTACAATCTTAAAGTTTTTTGTTCCGATATGAAATTCAAAATGGCGGCTACGGCAGGACTTAGTTTAACATTGGACCCTATGAGAAAAATGTTTCAAAATGTTTCTTCTCTGAAACCACTTGAACAATTGAAACCAAACTGCCCAAGAATGATCATTGGAAGGTCCTCTACAAAGTTACTGTTTTTTATGCCGATCGGAAATCCAAGATGGCCACCACCGCAGGACATATATTAACATTGGACCCTATGGGAAAATGTTCAAATGCCTTCTTCTCAGAAACTACAAATATGATTAAAGCCAAACTGTACATGAATGTTCATTGGATGGTCCTCTACAAACTTTAGGTTTTTATACCTCTGTCCTTCTGTCCATCCAAGATATTTTTCGTCGCATTTTTCTTCTTAACTGTTGATGGCAGAAATCTGATATTTGGTCACAAGCATCATATAGGTATACCATATTGTGGGTAGCATTTTTGGACCTGTCAGATTCCTACTTCCTGTTTGCCGACTTAGTTGGTTTCTATACACATTGAACATATATGCACATTTTTCGTCACATTTTTCTCAGCAACTATTGATCTGATATTTGGTCACAAGCTTCATAAAGGTACCCCATATCATGGGAAGCGTTTTTGGACACATCAGATTCCTACTTCCTGTTTGCCGACTTTGTTGATTTTTATACACATTGAACATATATGCTCATTTTTCTCAGCAACTATTGACTTAGTTTAACATTGGACCCTATGGGAAAAATGTTTCAAAACGCTTCTTCTCTGAAACCATTTGGACAATTGAAACCAAACTGCCCAGGAATGATCATTGGAAGGTCCTCTACAAAGTTTCTGTTTTTTATGCCGATCGGAAATCCAAGATGGCTGCCACCACAGGTCATTGTATTAACACAGGACCATATGGGGAAAATACAGAAATATGTTCTTCTCTGAAACTATTGCACTGATTGAACCTAAACTGTGCATCAATCATTGGAAGGTCCTTTACAAACTTTGTGTTTTTTGATCGAAATTCCAAGATGACTACCACTGCAGGACATAGTTTTTACATAGGACCAATTGGTTCTTTTTATAACCAGGTGAACGATACAGTCTCTTGAGAGCCTCTGGTTTTTATTTATCACCCT
Organism: Bathymodiolus septemdierum; assembly: GCA_963383655.1. Taxonomy (NCBI): domain Eukaryota; kingdom Metazoa; phylum Mollusca; class Bivalvia; order Mytilida; family Modiolidae; genus Bathymodiolus; species Bathymodiolus septemdierum. The sequence goes on along the minus strand of OY726530.1, from coordinate 39,143,377 downwards.
TGTTTTTGTTTTTCGGTCAGAGGAAAGTAATTAGTCAAAAACTTTTCCATCTCTGATCATGGTATGTAAAGTATGGAGGCTGCTATTTTAACTATGAACTCTCACTACGAACGTGACTCAACTATAAGTATCCAATCGGATTTTCGGTTCTATTTATATCAAATAAAAGTATTTGATTTGATAGCAAGACCGTATGACATCATGCGCTGGTACTATTAATATCACAAGGAAAAGAAGGAAAATATTGCCATTTTAGGAACTTTTACGATTGACAGGACATTACATTTTAAACAACCTTGAAGACATTACATTCTAGAAAACTACTGCCGAAAATCAACAGATGAACCTGAAAATCTACTAGCTCTTCACGAAATCAAGTGGCAACTCTAGTGGGATACCGCTTATTTCGAAAGCTGAAAGAAGCTCTGTGTTATTAGAGGAGGCCATCCTTTGAAAATAAAATTACAGGTTGTTCAGTTGAACTTTGGTCAATTTTCATAAATACAAATGTACAGTCAACCTTGTATTATGAGGTCACCTTTGGGACAAAGAAAAAGTGGCATTATAAGACAAGTTACGTCTTGAAGAGGTTCAATTTGTATGGAATTCTCTAATGACAGGGCAAGAAAATTGTGATTTAATACAGGTGACTGCTTAATAGAGGTGACCACATGAGCAAGTTTGACTGTATATATATTTGTACATGACAGTTTAATGTTTGTGCAGCATGTAGACTTGAGCAGCATTTGTATTCTGTCTTGATTACATATACCTTACTTTATTTAACCGATTTACATGAATATAATAAGGTCATGTCAAGATGCAGGCAATATACGATCTAATACTAAATGTCTTTTTTGAAAGCTCATCAAATTCTGCATTTGTAATCATGTGTACTTTTTTGCACGAAAATATACCTACAACGAAATGTGTACAAATTAATTCACCTCAGCAGACCATACAATACAGCAACTATCTCTCATATGATAATGGACTTGACAGTGCATATAGAACACCCTTCTTACCGATTATCTCAATATTTTCAGTTATGTGAAACAGTAAAGCCGTTGGTAACCATGAAGTAGAATAAAAATGAAAAAAAATTTATTGGAATTTAAATAAGGTCCCACATGACTTATCTTATGTCCAGAAATTATAATCCTTTGTTGTGTTTTTCAGTTAGTTGATATAAACGATGGTTATCTTTCCTTGATGGATGACAACGGAGAAACACGTGATGACATAAAGAATCCTGATAATGATCTCGGGAAAGAAATACAAAATAAATTTGAATCGGATGAAAGCTTTTTAGTAAGTCTTTATATATCAAAAGTATAGTATCATGTTTACTTTTTAACTCTTATAGACTAGAAGTACAGTGAATCCTGTCTAAACCAAACTCTTTGGGACCAACTTTTGTGTTACAATGTATGATAGACAAGTGGTTAGTTTATACAAGATAATGACGATTTCCTTCATTAGGACTTTATGTAAAGTTCAGTTTATACAGAATTCAGGTCATTGACAGGGTACACTGTATTATGCTCTAAAAAAAATTATTTATTTTATTTTTTTTTGATTTTTAGGTAGCATTACCAAAATCAATGGTTGTGATCGTATGGTAGTTGGATTTATAACTAGCTATGCAATCAGTGCCTATCACCATGAACATTGTGAGTTCGAATCCCACTCAGACGAGGTGTACTCGATACAACACTATGTGATCAAATTTGTCCGTAACTTACTACAGGTTGGTGGTTTTCTCCGGGTACTCTGTTTCCTCCACCAATAAAACTGACCACTATGATATAACTGAAAGATTGTTGAAAGTGGTGTTAATCGCCATAAACCAAAATCAATGTCGAATTTCACCATCATCATTGTTGACCGTTCATATTTTAATCTCTTAAATCACAAGGCCAAATTAATTCAAATTTGTAGTCTCTTTTTAAATTGAAATGGAAAGCCTCAGTTTCTATCTAAAATGGCTGCAGTTGCTGAAAAATAGAAATATTTTGAATGAACTAAACTTTCAATATCAGAATGAGCTGAAATTTAAAATGCATTTACATGTATGGGTGGGTTTTTTTAACATTCTGTTTTTTTGTGAAATTTGAAAGTAATTGTCCCTATTTTGAAATTTTCTGCTATGAAACCACAAATACCCAAAATAGGTACCTGTTTTCACAATGATTTACAAAACAAAACTAAAGATAGAGCAACATGAACGTATATCTAAATAATTGAAATTCACATTTTAACCTTCCCTGCGAGACCGATAGGTAGTCCGTGATGTTAAAATTCTCCATCATCATCATGCATTCTGTTTTATATGACCATGATAATGCAAATCGTTTCTATTTTGTTTTGCAGGTAACTGTTGTTAAAGCTATGGGAGAGGAACTAGCCATTGCTACAAAGAATATTACTAAATAGGAAGACAAAAACATGAAGGCTTGATATTTTATTGGCCGTGATTGACAAGTCTGATATAAATCTGTATTTGATCCTTATTCTATATTTATTACATCATGAAGTAAGATGTAATTCCGTTTCTCGTATCTCGTCTTTATTTTCCAGGAATCATGTAACTAATTCCACACTACCAGGACTCGTTTACCAGAAGTTATTTTGAAGTATCAAGTCTTTATATAATGATTTTGATATAGTGCTATTAAAAAAAATGCAAAAGAACTGTACTGTGAATTCTACTGCTTTGCTCTGTAAAATCATGTTTTTACCATTCCTTGACTTGGGATATTTGAAGAAAAAATTGAGATAATATGAATGCTGATCTGTGATTCTTTCCACAAACCAGATTGAACATTGGCAAATTAAGACGGTATTGATAACAAGCTTTTCAATTGAACATGTGGTTGTTTTGGTGCATTATTAAATAATTGAAGAGTAGTTTCCCTTTAGAAGATAATGGATGTGTTGTCTCCCTTTGGAAGATTTTTTTAAGATGACAAATTAAAATACATTTGTAACAATTGAAAATGTTCTGCATTTATTAATTTATATTTTTTCCTTAGATCGGCACAAATTCTTTTAGTTTTCTCTGTTCATTGATGTTTATGTCACTTTGTTAACATTTCTAGTTAAATATTTGTTGCTGTCCATTTTCCTTTGGTTGAAAAATATTCTGTACAACAAGTTGAATTTGAAATAAATAAAATGAGTTGCTGTTTTCTATCTGCACACAATTCCTTAAGTGCTATTATAAGACTGATTTAAGTGAAAAAATTCTAGCCCACACACTTACTGTTGAGTTTGAAATGCATTTTATGTGGAAGATATGTAAAACTGATGATGAAAAATTGAAATGTTGTTGAAAAACTGAGACATTGCAAAGATGGTATGGATCAGAATTGTGTCTAGTCAACAGAACAGATAACAAAACAAAAATAAAACATTGTACAAGTTGTAAAAATGATTAACAAATTATAACAAGTCATAATTAGATGTGAATTTTTATCCAAATATTGCCTGCTTTAGTGATAAAGTGAGATGTGAACTATGTCAACATCTGTATAGACTTTGAGAGAGACGTGTAATAACACGCGACAGGGATGTTGCAAGAGATTTTAAGATTAAATGTAGAATTTGAGCACTAAATATTATTTAATAAAGTTTGTATGGTTGTTTTAGTGTTGATATGAAAGGTTTGGATTTTTACTGGTATAGGTTTATAGGGGTAGATTTAAGAAATTGTCCTCATCTGGCCCAAAGGGCCAGCAGGTTTTAAGAGTAATTCGTGGTAAAAGTGATCACGTGACATACTTTCAAAACAAGTAAAAATGGCGACATTCAATGGATCTGAAGCGGCGGCTGGGAATAATGAGCTGTATCTGGCGTCATGGTAGGTGATCATGATTCTATTTACATATATATGCAGCAAAATATGTCTACTTTTGAATACTCCAGTGCCTGTTGGCACAACATTGAGGTGCAGACGTGGTTCGAGGCGGGGGTACCTGAAAAAAAAATCCTGAAGAGAACTAGGCATGGTTGATGAGGGATTCGGAGGTAGGCAATATCGGAAAACAACTGGCTTCGAATCCCAAAAGGAATTATTCGTACAGTGCTTGAAATCCTTGAAAGTACTTGAAAACGGAAGTAGCAAAATCAAGGACTTGAATTCCAATAAAGGTGCTTTTTCATTTGAAGTCTTATTCCCACGAAATCAGTGCATGTTTAACAGTCATTTTCGATCTCCAAGACGTTGAATCGATGTCAACAAGTATAGGATACAGTACTATTAAAACGAAAGAAGTGGCCCGTATTGGATATAACGGGTTTCTTTTTCCGCATGAAGGCCGAGGTGCATAGCACCAAGGCTGTCGTACAAATGCGGAAAACGGGAAAATTTATTTGTTTCAATAATAATGTATCTAACTTGTACAATAATAGTGTTGTTGAAAAAATATATGGTATGATCTCGTTTTTAGCTCACCTGACCCAAAGGGTCATGTGAGCTATTCCCATCACTTGTCGTACGTCGTAAACTTTTTCAAAAATCTTCTCCTCTGAAAGTACTAGACCAATGGAAACCAAACTTAGTCTGAATCATCACTAGGGTGTCTAGTTTCAAAATTGTGTCCGGTGATGCCATGCACCAACCAACATGGCCACTGTTACAAAAAATAGAACATATGGTAAAATTGCAGGTTTTTGGTAATAACTCAAAAACCGTTAATAATATCAAAAATCTGACATGGGGTAAAAATGATCAGCACATCGAGATCTACCTACCCTGCTATTTTGAAGTAAATCTGAATACCCATCTTGGAGTTGTTGCCCTTTTTTCATCAAATTTGTAAAAAAAATTAATACTTTACGTCTTGTATTTCAAAAACTATAAGAGATAAAGGTTAACTTTAAATTGCAAAAATGTGCGTCATATCAAGATCTACCCACCCTGAAATTTTGAAGTAAATCCCATTACCCATTTTGGAGTTGTTTCCCTTTTTTCATCAAATTTAAAAAAATTTAATACTTTTCGTCCTTTATTTCAAAAACTATAAGAGACAGGTGGTAAGTTGAAACTGCAAACATGTTCAGCATGTCAAGATCTACCTACCCTGCAATTTTGAAGTAAATCCAATTACCCATTTTGACCGATTATGCATATTAGAAAAAAGGAGGGATGAAATTTAAAAAAAAACTTCTCAGAAACCGCTGGGCCAATTGCAACTAAACTTTTGTGGAATGATCCTTGGATGGCCCCCTTCCAAAATTGTGTCCGGTGATCCCGATTTCCAACCAAGATGGCCGTCAAGCAAAAAATAGAAAAAAGGGGGGATGAAATTAAAAAAAAATCTCCTCTGAAACTACTGAGCCTATCTCAACCAAACTTTGCTGAAATGATCCTTGGGTGATCCCCTTTCAAAATTGTGTCCGTCAGTGCCGTCCTGTATCCAAAATGGCCACCATTACTAAAAATAGAAATTTCTTCAAATGGCCAAAACTTCCCTATTTTAAGCCAGAAAGTGTCAAAATTTCAACTGTTAAGCATAATGATGAGCTTTTAAACATATATTACAGTATTTTTTATGAACTTTGAACTTTTGCCTATTTTGACCGATTATGCAAATTAGAAAAAAGGGGGGATGAAAATAATAAAAAATCTTCTCCTCTGAAACTACTGAGCCAATCTCGACCAAACTTTGCTGAAATGATCCTTATGTGGTCCCCTTTTTAAATTGTGTCCCTCAGCGCCGTCCTGTATCCAAGATGGCCGCCATTACTAAAAATAGAAATTTCTTCAAATGGCCAAAACTGCTCTATTTTAAGCCAGAAAGTTCCCAAATTTGAACTGTATAAGCATAATCATGAGCTTTTAAACATATATTACGGGATTTTTTATGAACTTTGAACTTTTGCCTATTTTGACCGATTATGCAAATTAGAAAAAAGGGGGGATGAAATTAAAACAAAATCTTCTCTGAAACTACAGAGCCAATCTCATCCAAACTTTGCTGAAATGATCCTTAGGTGGTCCCCTTTCAAAATTGTGTTCGTCAGCGCCGTCCTGTATCGAAGATGGCCGCCATGACTAAAAATAGAAATTTCTTCAAATGACCAAAACTGCTCTATTTTAGGTCAAAGTGCCCAAATTTGAACTGTATAAGCATAATGATGAGCTTTTTAACATATATTACGTGATTTTTTATGAACTTTGAATTTTTGCCTCTTTTGACCGATTATGCAAATTAGAAAACAATCTTCTCCTCTGAAACTACTGAGCCAATCTCAACCAAACTTTCCTGAAATGATTCTTGGGTGGTCCTCTTCCAAAATTGTGTCCGACATTTCAGAACACCGACCAAGATGGCCGCCACAGCCGAACTTAATTTAACATAGGACCCTATCGGAAATTCCCATAAAAATCTTCTTGTCTGAAACCATTTGCTCAATAAGAACAAAATTTTGATGAAATAGTCATTGAATGGTTCTCTTCCAAAAATGTGTCCGGCGGTTCGGCCCTTCGATCAAGATGGCCTCCACAGCCGAACTTAGCTTAACATAGGACCCTATGGGAAATTCACTTAAAAATCTTCTCCTCATAAACCACTGGGCCAATTGCAACCAAACTTTTGTGGAATGATCCTTGGATGGCCCCATTCCAAACTTGTGTCCGGTGATCCCCAATTCCAACCAAGATGGCCGCCAAGCTAAAATTAGAAAAGAGGGGATGAAATTAACAAAAAAATCTTCTCTGAAACTACTGAGCCAATCTCGACCAAACTGCTGAGATGGTCCCCTTTCAAAATTGTGTCCGTCAGCGCCTTCCTGTATCCAAGATGGCCGCCATTACTAAAAATAGAAGTTTCTTCAAATGGCCAAAACTGCTCTATTTTAAGCCAGAAAATGCCCAAATTTGAACTGTATAATCATAATGATGAGATTTTTAACATATATTACGGGATTTGTTATGAACTTTGAACTTTTGCCTATTTTGACCGATTATGCAAATTAGAAAAAAAGGGCGATGAAATTAAAAAAAAATCTCTGAAACTACTGAGCCAATCTCGACCAAGCTTTGCTGAGATGATCCTTGGGTGGTCCCCTTTCAAAATTCTGTCCGTCAGCGCCGTCCTGTATCCATGATGGCCGCTATTACTAACAATAGAAATTTCTTCAAATGGCCAAAACTGCTCTATTTTAAGCCAGAAAGTGCCCAAATTTGAACTGTATGATCATAATGATGAGCTTTTTAACATATATTACGGGAATTTTTATGAACTTTGAACTTTTGCCTATTTTGACCGATTATGCAAATTAGAAAAAAAGGGGATGAAATTTTAAAAAATCTTCTCCTCTGAAACTACTGAGCCAATCTTAACCAAACTTTGCTGAAATGATCCTTGGGTGGTCCCCTTTCAAAATTGTGTCCCTCAGCGCCGTCCTATATCCACGATGGCCGCCATGACTAAAAATAGAAATTTCTTCAAATGGCCAAATCTGCTATATTTTAAGCCAGAAATTGCCCAAATTTGAACTGTATAATCATAATGAAGAGGTTTTTAACATATATTACGGGATTTTTTATGAACTTTGAACTTTTGCCTATTTTGACCGATTATGCAAATTAGAAAAAAGGGGGGATGAAATTTAAAAAAAATCTTCTCCTCTGAAACTACAGAGCCAATCTCAACCAAACTTTGCTGAAATGATTCTTTGGTGGTCCTCTTCCAAAATTACAGCCGAACTTAATTTAACATAGGACCCTATGGGAAATTCCCATAAAAATCTTCTTGTCTGAAACAATTTGCTCAATAAGAACAAAATTTTGATGAAATAGTCATTGAATGGTTCTCTTCCAAAAATGTGTCCGGCTGTTCGGCCCTTCGATCAAGATGATCTCCACAGCCGAACTTAGCTTAACATAGGACCCTATGGGAAATTCACATAAAAATCTTCTCCTCATAAACCACTGGGCCAATTGCAACCAAACTTTTGTGGAATGATCCTTGGATGGCCCCATTCCAAAGTTGTGTCCGGTTATCCCGACTTCCAACCAAGTTAAAAATAGAAAAAAGGGGGGATGAAATTAAAAAAATCTTCTTTTCTGAAACTACTGTGCCAATCTCGACCAAACTTTGCTGAGATGATCCTTGGGTGGTCCCCTTTCAAAATTGTGTCCGTCAGCGCCGTCCTGTATCCAAGATGGCCGCCATGACAAAAAAATAGAAATTTCTTCAAATGGCCAAAACTGCTCTATTTTAAGCCAAAAAGTGCCCAAATTTGAACTGTTTAAGCATAATGATGAGCTTTTTAACATTTATTACGGGATTTTTTATGAACTTTGAATTTTTGCCTATTTTGACCGATTATGCAAATTAGAAAAAAGGGGGGATGAAATTAAAAAACAAATCTTCTCCTCTGAAACTACAGAGCCAATCCCAACCAAACTTTGCTGAAATGATCCTTAGGTGGTCCCCTTTAAAAATTGTGTCCGTCAGCGCCGTCCTGTATCCAAGATGGCCGCCATTATTAAAAATAGAAATTTCTTCAAATGGCCAAAATTGCTATATTTTAAGCCAGAAAGTGCCCAAATTTGAACTGTATAATCATAATGATGAGCTTTTTAACATTTATTACGGGATTTTTTATCAACTTTGAACTTTTGCCTATTTTGACCGATTATGCAAATTAGAAAAAAGGGGGGATGAAATTTAAAAAAAATCTTCTCCTCTGAAACTACAGAGCCAATCTCAACCAAACTTTGCTGAAATGATTCTTTGGTGGTCCTCTTCCAAAATTGTGTCCGGCATTTCAGAACACCGACCAAGATGGCCGCCACAGCCGAACTTAGTTTAACATAGGACCCTATGGGAAATTCCCATAAAAATCTTCTTGTCTGAAACCATTTGCTCAATAAGAATTTTTTTTTGATGAAATAGTCATTGAATGGTTCTCTTCCAAAAATGTGTCAGGCGGTTCGGCCCTTCGATCAAGATGGCCTCCACAGCCGAACTTAGCTAAACATAGGACCCTATGGGAAATTCACATAAAAATCTTCTCCTCATAAACCACTGGGCCAATTGCAACCAAACTTTAGTGGAATGATCCTTGGATGGCCCCATTCAAAACTTGTGTCCGGTTATCCCGACTTCCAACCAAGATGGCCACCAAGCTAAAAATAGAAAAAAGGGGGGATGAAATTAAAAAAAAATCTTCTCTGAAACTACTGTGCCAATCTCGACCAAACTTTGCTGAAATGATCCTTGGGTGGTCCCCTTTCAAAATTGTGTCCCTCAGCGCCGTCCTATATCCACGATGGCCGCCATGACTAAAAATAGAAATTTCTTCAAATGGCCAAATCTGCTATATTTTAAGCCAGAAATTGCCCAAATTTGAACTGTATAATCATAATGATGAGGTTTTTAACATATATTACGGGATTTTTTATGAACTTTGAACTTTTGCCTATTTTGACCGATTATGCAAATTAGAAAAAAGGGGGGATGAAATTAAAAAAAAATCTTCTCCTCTGAAACTACAGAGCCAATCTCAACCAAACTTTGCTGAAATGATTCTTTGGTGGTCCTCTTCCAAAATTACAGCCGAACTTAATTTAACATAGGACCCTATGGGAAATTCCCATAAAAATCTTCTTGTCTGAAACCGTTTGCTCAATAAGAACAAAATTTTGATGAAATAGTCATTGAATGGTTCTCTTCCAAAATTGTGTCCGGCGGTTCGGCCCTTCCATCAAGATGGTCTCCACAGCCGAACTTAGCTTAACATAGGACCCTATGGGAAATTCACATAAAAATCTTCTCCTCATAAACCACTGGGCCAATTGCAACCAAACTTTTGTGGAATGATCCTTGGATGGCCCCATTCCGAAGTTGTGTCCGGTTATCCCGACTTCCAACCAAGTTGGCCACCAAGTTAAAAATAGAAAAAAGGGGGGATGAAATTTAAAAAATCTTCTTCTCTGAAACTACTGTGCCAATCTCGACCAAACTTTGCTGAGATGATCCTTGGATGGTCCCCTTTCAAAATTGTGTCCGTCAGCTCCGTCCTGTATCCAAGATGGCCGCCATTACTAAAAATTGAAATTTCTTCAAATGGCCAAAACTGCTCTATTTTAAGCCAGAAAGTGCCCAAATTTGAACTGTTTAAGCATAATGATGAGCTTTTTAACATTTATTACGGGATTTTTTATCAACTTTGAACTTTTGCCTATTTTGACCGATTATGCAAATTAGAAAAAAGGGGGGATGAAATTTATAAAAAAATCTTCTCCTCTGAAACTACTGAGCCAATCTCAACCAAACTTTGCTGAAATGATTCTTTGGTGCTCCTCTTCCAAAATTGTGTCCGGCATTTCAGAACACCGACCAAGATGGCCGCCACAGCCGAACTTAGCTAAACATAGGACCCTATGGGAAATTCACATAAAAATCTTCTCCTCATAAACCACTGGGCCAATTGCAACCAAACTTTAGTGGAATGATCCTTGGATGGCCCCATTCAAAACTTGTGTCCGATTATCCCGACTTCCAACCAAGATGGCCACCAAGCTAAAAATAGAACAAAGGGGGGATGAAATTAAAAAAAAATCTTCTCCTCTGAAACTACTGTGCCAATCTCGACCAAACTTTGCTGAAATGATCCTTGGGTGGTCCCCTTTCAAAATTGTGTCCGTCAGCTCCGTCCTGTATCCAAGATGGCCGCCATTATTAAAAATATAAATTTCTTCAAATGGCCAAAACTGCTCTATTTTAAGCCAGAAAGTGCCCAAATTTGAACTGTATAATCATAATGATGAGCTTTTTAACATATATTACGGGATTTTTTATGAACTTTGAACTTTTGCCTATTTTGACCGATTATGCAAATTAGAAAAAAAGGGGGATGAAATTAAAAAAAAATCTTCTCCTCTGAAACTACTGAACCAATCTCAACCAAGCTTCGCTGAAATGATCCTTAGGTGGTCCCCTTTCAAAATTGTGTCCGTCAGCGCCGTCCTGTATCCAAGATGGCCGCCATTACTAAAAATAGAAATTTCTTCAAATGGCCAAAACTGCTGTATTTTAAGCCAGAAAGTGCCCAAATTTGAACTGTATAATCATAATGATGAGCTTTTTAACATATATTACGGGATTTTTTATGAACTTTGAACTTTTGCCTATTTTGACCGATTATGCAAATTAGAAAAAAGGGGGATGAAATTTAAAAAAAATCTTCTCTGAAACTACAGAGCCAATCTCAACCAAACTTTGCTGAAATGATTCTTTGGTGGTCCTCTTCCAAATTTGTGTCCGGCATTTCAGAACACCGACCAAGATGGCCGCCACAGCCGAACTTAATTTAACATAGGACCCTATGGGAAATTCCCATAAAAATCTTCTTGTCTGAAACCATTTGCTCAATAAGAACAAAATTTTGATGAAATAGTCATTGAATGGTTCTCTTCCAAAAATGTGTCCGGCGGTTCGGCCCTTCGATCAAGATGGCCTCCACAGCCGAACTTAGCTTAACATAGGACCCTATCGGAAATTCACTTAAAAATCTTCTCCTCATAAACCACTGGGCCAATTGCAACCAAACTTTTGTGGAATGATCCTTGGATGGCCCCATTCCAAAGTTGTGTCCGGTTATCCCGACTTCCAACCAAGATGGCCACCAAGCTAAAAATAGAAAAAAGGGTGGATGAAATTAAAAAAAGTCTTCTCTGAAACTACTGTGCCAATCTCGACCAAACTTTGCTGAAATGATCCTTGGGTGGTCCCCTTTCAAAATTCTGTCCGTCAGCGCCGTCCTGTATTCAAGATGGCCGCCATTATTAAAAATAGAAATTTCTTCAAATGGCCAAAACTGCTCTATTTTAAGCCAGAAAGTGCCCAAATTTGAACTGTATAATCATAATGATGAGCTTTTTAACATATATTACGGGTTTTTTATGAACTTTGAACTTTTGCCTATTTTGACCGATTATGCAAATTAGAAAAAAGGGGGGATGAAATTTAAAAAAAATCTTCTCCTCTGAAACTACAGAGCCAATCTCAACCAAACTTTGCTGAAATGATCCTTAGGTGGTCCCCTTTAAAAATTGTGTCCGTCAGCGCCGTCCTGTATCCAAGATGGCCGCCATTATTAAAAATAGAAATTTCTTCAAATGGCCAAAATTGCTATATTTTAAGCCAGAAAGTGCCCAAATTTGAACTGTATAATCATAATGATGAGCTTTTTAACATATATTACGGGATTTTTTATGAACTTTGAACTTTTGCCTATTTTGACCGATTATGCAAATTAGAAAAAAGGGGGGATGAAATAAAAAATAAATCTTCTCCTCTGAAACTACAGAGCCAATCTCAACCAAACTTTTCTGAAATGATTCTTTGGTGGTCCTCTTCCAAAATTACAGCCGAACTTAATTTAACATAGGACCCTATGGGAAATTCCCATAAAAATCTTCTTGTCTGAAACCATTTGCTCAATAAGAACAAAATTTTGATGAAATAGTCATTGAATGGTTCTCTTCCAAAATTGTGTCCGGTGGTTCGGCCCTTCCATCAAGATGGTCTCCACAGCCGAACTTAGCTTAACATAGGACCCTATGGGAAATTCACATAAAAATCTTCTCCTCATAAACCACTGGGCCAATTGCAACCAAACTTTTGTGGAATGATCCTTGGATGGCCCCATTCCAAAGTTGTGTCCGGTTATCCCGACTTCCAACCAAGTTGGCCACCAAGTTAAAAATAGAAAAAAGGGGGGATGAAATTAAAAAAATCTTCTTCTCTGAAACTACTGTGCCAATCTCGACCAAACTTTGCTGAGATGATCCTTGGATGGTCCCCTTTCAAAATTGTGTCCGTCAGCTCCGTCCTGTATCCAAGATGGCCGCCATTACTAAAAATAGAAATTTCTTCAAATGGCCAAAACTGCTCTATTTTAAGCCAGAAATTGCCCAAATTTGAACTGTATAATCATAATGATGAGCTTTTTAACATTTATTACGGGATTTTTTATCAACTTTGAACTTTTGCCTATTTTGACCGATTATGCAAATTAGAAAAAAGGGGGGATGAAATTTATAAAAAAATCTTCTCCTCTGAAACTACTGAGCCAATCTCAACCAAACTTTGCTGAAATGATTCTTTGGTGGTCCTCTTCCAAAATTACAGCCGAACTTAATTTAACATAGGACCCTATGGGAAATTCCCATAAAAATCTTCTTGTCTGAAACCATTTGCTCAATAAGAACAAAATTTTGATGAAATAGTCATTGAATGGTTCTCTTCCAAAAATGTGTCCGGCGGTTCGGCCCTTCGATCAAGATGGCCTCCACAGCCGAACTTAGCTTAACATAGGACCCTATGGGAAATTCACTTACAAATCTTCTCCTCATAAACCACTGGGCCAATTGCAACCAAACTTTTGTGGAATGATCCTTGGATGGCCCCATTCCAAACTTGTGTCCGGTGATCCCCAATTCCAACCAAGATGGCCGCCAAGCTAAAATTAGAAAAGAGGGGGGATGAAATTAACAAAAAATCTTCTCTGAAACTACTGAGCCAATCTCGACCAAACTGCTGAGATGGTCCCCTTTCAAAATTGTGTCCGTCAGCGCCTTCCTGTATCCAAGATGGCCGCCATTACTAAAAATAGAAGTTTCTTCAAATGGCCAAAACTGCTCTATTTTAAGCCAGAAAATGCCCAAATTTGAACTGTATAATCATAATGATGAGATTTTTAACATATATTACGGGATTTGTTATGAACTTTGAACTTTTGCCTATTTTGACCGATTATGCAAATTAGAAAAAAGGGGGGATGAAATTAAAAAACAAATCTTCTCCTCTGAAACTACAGAGCCAATCCCAACCAAACTTTGCTGAAATGATCCTTAGGTGGTCCCCTTTAAAAATTGTGTCCGTCAGCGCCGTCCTGTATCCAAGATGGCCGCCATTATTAAAAATAGAAATTTCTTCAAATGGCCAAAATTGCTATATTTTAAGCCAGAAAGTGCCCAAATTTGAACTGTATAATCATAACGATGAGCTTTTTAACATTTATTACGGGATTTTTTATGAAGTTTGAACTTTTGCCTATTTTGACCGATTATGCAAATTAGAAAAAAAGGGGGATGAAATTTAGAAAAAATGTTCTCTGAAATTACTAAGCCAATCTCAACCAAGCTTTGCTGAAATGATCCTTAGGTGGTCCCCTTTCAAAATTGTGTCCGTCAGCGCCGTCCTGTATCCAAGATGGCCACCATGACATAAAATAGAAATTTCTTCAAATGACCAAAACTGCTCTATTTTAAGCCAGAAAGTGCCCAAATTTGAACTGTTTAAGCATAATGATGAGCTTTTTGACATATATTATGGGATTTTTTATGAACTTTGAACTTTTGCCTATTTTGACCGATTATGCAAATTAGAAAAAAGGGGGGATGGAATTTTAAAAAAATCTTCTCCTCTGAAACTACTGAGCCAATCTCAACCAAACTTTGCTGAAATGATCCTTGGGTGGTCCCCTTTCAAAATTGTGTCCCTCAGCGCCGTCCTGTATCCAATAAGGCCGCCATTACTAAAAATAGAAATTTCTTCAAATGGTCAAAACTGCTATATTTTAAGCCAGAAAGTGCCCAAATTTGAACTGTATAATCATAATGATGAGCTTTTTAACATATATTACGGGATTTTTTTTATGAACTTTGAACTTTTGCCTATTTTGACCGATTATGCAAATTAGAAAAAAGGGAGATGAAATTTAAAAAAATTCTTCTCTGAAATTACAGAGCCAATCTCAACCAAACTTTGCTGAAATGATTCTTTGGTGGTCCTCTTCCAAATTTGTGTCCGGCATTTCAGAACACCGACCAAGATGGCCCCCACAGCCGAACTTAATTTAACATAGGACCCTATGGGAAATTCCCATAAAAACCTTCTTGTCTGAAACCATTTGCTCAATAAGAACAAAATTTTGATGAAATAGTCATTGAATGGTTCTCTTCCAAAAATGTGTCCAGCGGTTCGGCCCTTCGATCAAGATGGCCTCCACAGCCGAACTTAGCTTAACATAGGACCCTATGGGAAATTCACATAACAATCTTCTCCTCATAAACCACTGGGCCAATTGCAACCAAACTTTTGTGGAATGATCCTTGGATGGCCCCATTCCAAAGTTGTGTCCGGTTATCCCGACTTCCAACCAAGATGGCCACCAAGCTAAAAATAGAAAAAAGGGGGGATGAAATTAAAAAAAAATCTTCACTGAAACTACTGTGCCAATCTCGACCAAACTTTGCTGAGATGATCATTGGGTGGTCCCCTTTCAAAATTGTGTCCGTCAGCGCCGTCCTGTATCCAATAAGGCCGCCATTACTAAAAATAGAAATTTCTTCAAATGGCCAAAACTGCTATATTTTAAGCCAGAAAGTGCCCAAATTTGAACTGTATAAGCATAATGATGAGCTTTTTAACATATATTACAGGATTTTTTATGAACTTTGAACTTTTGCCTATTTTTACCGATTATGCAAATTAGAAAAAAGGGGGGATGAAATTTAGAAAAAATGTTCTCTGAAATTACTAAGCCATTCTCAACCAAGCTTTGCTGAAATGATCCTTAGGTGGTCCCCTTTCAAAATTGTGTCCGTCAGCGCCGTCCTGTATCCAAGATGGCCACCATGACAAAAAATAGAAATTTCTTCAAATGACCAAAACTGCTCTATTTTAAGCCAGAAAGTGCCCAAATTTGAACTGTTTAAGCATAATGATGAGCTTTTTGACATATATTATGGGATTTTTTATGAACTTTGAACTTTTGCCTATTTTGACCGATTATGCAAATTAGAAAAAAGGGGGGATGGAATTTTAAAAAAATCTTCTCCTCTGAAACTACTGAGCCAATCTCAACCAAACTTTGCTGAAATGATCCTTGGGTGGTCCCCTTTCAAAATTGTGTCCCTCAGCGCCGTCCTGTATCCAAGATGGCCGCCATTGCTAAAAATAAAAATTTCTTCAAATGGCCAAAACTCCTCTATTTTAAGCCAGAAGTGCCCAAATTTGAACTGTATAAGCATAATGATGAACTTTTTAACATATATTACGGGATTTTGTATGAAGTTTGAACTTTTGCCTATTTTGACCGATTATGCAAATTAAAAAAAAGAGGGTTGCAATTAAAAAAAAATCTTCTCCTCTGAAACTACGGAGCCAATCTCAACCAAACTTTGCTGAAATGATCCTTAGGTGGTTCCCTTTCAAATTGTGTCCGTCAGCGGCGTCCTTTATCCATGATGGCCGCCATGACTAAAAATAGAAATTTCTTAAAAATGGCCAAAACTGCTCTATTTTAAGCCAGAAAGTGCCCAAATTTGAACTGTTTAAGCATAATGATGAGCTTTTTAACATATATTACGGTATTTTTAATAAACTTTGAACTTTTGCCTATTTTGACCGATTATGCAAATTAGAGAAAAGGGGGATGAAATTTTAAAAAATCTTCGCCTCTGAAACTACTGAGCCAATCTCAACCAAACTTTGCTGAAATGATTCTTTGGTGGTCCTCTTCCAAAATTGTGTCCGGCATTTCAGAACACCGACCAAGATGGCCGCCACAGCCGAACTTAATTTAACGTAGGACCCTATCGGAAATTTCCATCAAAATCTTCTTGTCTGAAACCATTTGCTCAATAAGAACAAAATTTTGATGAAATAGTCATTGGATGGTTCTCTTCCAAAAATTGTGTCCGGCGGTTCGGCCTTTCCATCAAGATGGCCTCCACAGCCGAACTTAGTTTAACATAGGACACTATGGGAAATTCACATATAAATCTTCTCCTCAGAAACCACTGGGCCAATTGCAACCAAGCTTTTGTGGAATGATTCTTGGATGGCCCCATTCCAAAATTGTGTCCGGTGATCCCGACTTCCAACCAAGATGGCCGCCAAGCTAAAAATCGAAAAACGGGGGATGAAATTAAAAAAAAATCTTCTCCTATGAAACTACTGAGCCAATCTCAACCAAACTTTGCTGAGATGATCCTTGGGTGGTCCCCTTTCAAAATTCTGTCCGTCAGCGCCGTCCTGTATCCAAGATGGCCACCATGACAAAAAATAGAAATTTCTTCAAATGGCCAAAACTGCTCTATTTTAAGCCAGAAAGTGCCCAAATTTGAACTGTATAAGCATAATGATGAGCTTTTTAACATATATTATGGGATTGTTTATGAACTTTGAACTTTTGCCTATTTTGACCGATTATGCAAATTAGAAAAAAGGTGGATGGAATTTTAAAAAAATCTTGTCCTCTGAAACTACTGAGCCAATCTCAACCAACCTTTGCTGGAATGATACTTAGGTGGTCCTCTTTCAAAATGGTGTCCGTCAGCGCCGTCCTGTATCCAAGATGGCCACCATGACTAAAAATAGAAATTTCTTCAAATGTCCAAAACTGCTCTATTTTAAGCCAGAAAGTGCCCAAATTTGAACTGTTTAAGCATAATGATGAGCTTTTAAACATATATTATGGGATTTTTTATGAACTTTGAACTTTTGCCTATTTAGACCGATTATGCAAATTAGAAAAAAGGGGATGGAATTTTAAAAAAATCTTCTCCTCTGAAACTACTGAGCCAATCTCAAGCAAACTTTGCTGAAATGATCCTTGGGTGGTCCCCTTTCAAAATTGTGTCCGTCAGCGCCGTCCTGTATCCAAGATGGCCACCATGACAAAAAAATAGAAATTTCTTCAAATGGCCAAAACTGCTCTATTTTAAGCCAGAAAGTGCCCAAATTTGAACTGTATAAGCATAATGATGAGCTTTGTAACATATATTATGGGATTTTTTATGAACTTTGAACTTTTGCCTATTTTGACCGATTATGCAAATTAGAAAAAAGGGGATGGAATTTTTAAAAAATCTTGTCCTCTGAAACTACAGAGCCAATCTCAACCAACCTTTGCTGGAATGATACTTAGGTGGTCCTCTTTCAAAATGGTGTCCGTCAGCGCCGTCCTGTATCCAAGATGGCCACCATGACTAAAAATAGAAATTATTTCAAATGTCCAAAACTGCTCTATTTTAAGCCAGAAAGTGCCCAAATTTGAACTGTTTAAGCATAATGATGAACTTTTTTTACATATATTACGGGATTTTTTATGAAGTTTGAACTTTTGCCTATTTTGACCGATTATGAAATTAAAAAAAAGGGGGATGCAATTAAAAAAAATCTTCTCCTCTGAAACTACGGAGCCAATCTCAACCAAACTTTGCTGAAATGATCCTTAGGTGGTTACCTTTCAAAATTGTGTCCGTCAGCGTCGTCCTGTATCCAAGATGGCCGCCATGACTAAAAATATAAATTTCTTCAAATGGCCAAAACTGCTCTATTTTAAGCCAGAAAGTGCCCAAATTTGAACTGTTTAAGCAAAATGATGAGCTTTTTAACATATATTACAAGATTTTTTATGAACTTTGAACTTTTGCCTATTTTGACCGATTATGGAAATTAGAAAAAAGGGTGATGAAATTTAAAAAAATCTTCTCCTCTGAAACTACTGGGCCAATTGCAACCAAGCTTTTGTGGAATGATTCTTGGATGGCTCCATTCCAAAATTGTGTCCGGTGATACTGACTTCCAACCATGATGGCCGCCAAGCTAAAAATCGAAAAAAGGGGGATGAAATTAAAAAACAATCTTCTCCTCTGAAACTACTGAGCCAATCTCAACCAATCTTTGCTGAAATGATCCTTGGGTGGTCCCCTTTCAAAATTGTATCCCTCAGCGCCGTCCTGTATCAAAGATGGCCGCCATTACTAAAAATAGAAATTTCTTCAAATGGCCAAAACTGCTCTATTTCAAGCCAGAAAGTGCCCAAATTTGAACTGTATAAGCATAATGATGAGCTTTTTAACTTATATTATGGTATTTTTTATGAACTTTGAACTTTTGTTTATTTTGACCGATTATGCAAATTAGAAAAAAGTGGGGATGAAATTAAAAAACAAATCTTCTCCTCTGAAACTACTGAGCCAATCTCAACCAATGTTTGCTGAGATGATCATTGGGTGGTCCCCTTTCAAATTTGTGTCCGTCAGGGCCGTCCTGTATCCAAGATGGCCGCCATGACTAAAAATAAATATTTCTTCAAATGGCCAAAACTGCTCTATTTTAAGCCAGAAAGTGCCCAGATTTGAACTGTATAAGCATAATGATGAGCTTTTTAACATATATTACGGGATTTTTTATGAACTTTGAACTTTTGCCTATTTTGACCGATTATGCAAATTAGAAAAAAGGGGGGATGAAATTTAAAAAAAATCTTCTCCTCTGAAACTACTGAGCCAATCTCAACCAAACTTTGCTGAAATGATCCTTAGGTGGTCCCCTTTCAAAATTGTGTCCGTCAGCGCCGTCCTGTATCCAAGATGGCCGCCATTACTAAAAATAGAAATTTCTTCAAATGGCCAAAACTGCTCTATTGTAAGCCAGAAAGTGCCCAAATTTGAACTGTATAAGCATAATGATGAGCTTTTTAACATATATTACGGGATTTTTTATGAACTTTGAACTTTTGCCTATTTTGACTGATTATGCAAATTAGAAAAAGGTGGATGAAATTTAAAAAAATCTTCTCCTCTGAAACTACTGAGTCAATCTCAACCAAGCTTTGCTGAAATGATCCTTAGGTGGTCCCCTTTCAAAATTGTGTCCGTCAGCGTCATCCTGTATCCAAGATGGCCACCATGACTGAAAATAGAAATATCTTCAAATGGTCAAAACTGCTCTATTTTAAGCCAGAAAGTGCCCAAATTTGAACTGTATAAGCATAATGATGAGCTTTTTAACATATATTATGGGATTTTTTATGAACTTTGAACTTTTGCCTATTTTGACCGATTATGCAAATTAGAAAAAAGGGGGGATGAAATTAAAAAAAAATCTTCTCCTCTGAAACTACTGAGCCAATCTCAACCAAACTTTGCTGAAATAATTCTTGAGTGGCCCTCTTCCAAAATTGTGTCCGGTATTTCAGAACAGAGACCAAGATGGCCGCCACAGCCGAATTTAATTTAACATAGGACCCTAAGGGAAATTCCCATAAAAATCTTCTTGTCTGAAACCATATGCTCAATAAGAACAACATTTTGATGAAATAGTCATTGGATGGTTCTCTTCCAAAAATACTCCCAAGACAAAAACAACTAACGAACGGACCGCAAGAAATAACAAATCAGACAGACCACAGGTGTAGATTTGTAACATTTGAAAGATCTAAATATCAAGGATTCTTTTAACTTGAAAGACCTTGAAATATCTAACTAGAGGCTCCTCGGAGTATTAAAATTAAAAAAAAATTGATCGAAGGGCCGAACCGGCCCTTCGATCAATTTTTTTTTAATTTTAATACTTTTCGTGTTATATTTCAAAAACTATAAGAGATAGATGTTAAGTCGAGATCTACCTACCCTGCAATTTTGAAGTAAATCCCATTACCCATTTTGGAGTTTTTCATCAAAATGTTCTCAATTTTAATACTATCATCTTACATCTCAAAAACTATTAGAGATAGAGGGAAAGTTTAAAATGCAAAAATGTTCAGCATGTTAAGATCTACAAAAATTTTCCCACAGTTAAAAATGTGCGACAACTGTGTGAAGAGTTATTCCTCTTGAAATGCATTTTTTAGTTGACCCACTGCTTTTGGTTACTCAAATAATCAAAGGGAAGCAATTCTATTACAAAATGTGAAGTCGGAAAAGCTATATTTTGAGAATCATTGACATATATGTTTTGTACAGCAATTTTGATAACTTACATTAAAGGGGGAACCCCTGCCCAAATTTTTTTGTAGAAGGGGTCTGCAATGACGAAGGCTACATTTGTTAATTTTTTATACCGAAGTTATCAAGTTTTATTGACTGATGTTGTTGTTATACCCAGGTGAGCTATACAGGCTCCTGGGAGCCTCTAGTTAGATATTTCAAGGTCTTTCAAGTTAAAAGAATCCTTGATATTTAGATCTTTCAAATGTTACAAATCTACACCTGTGGTCTGTCTGATTTGTTATTTCTTGCGGTCCGTTCGTTAGTTGTTTTTGTATTGGGAGAATACATTAATTTTTTAAAGTTCACATACACCTCAGTTCTGAACATAAATGATGCTAGATCTGAAATACTTGTATGGTGTCTTGTAGTTGTATATTGCTTTTTTAAACAAATTGTTGATATATATTTTTTACAAAGCTTACTATCAAGAGTCAAACTGATTTAACAATTCTAAATGTTAGATTACTCGTATTCCTGTACAACATGAGGCAGTTAATATCCACACACAGCAAATTTTGGTTGAATTAATAGAACAATTGTTGGCCTGGTAGTACAGTTGGAATGGGTACCGTAAATCGGGAAATTTTGGTGTAGTTTAATTTTGACCTTTTTTCTCCAAAAGAGGGTTGTTTTATTTTGGTGTGTGAAATTTTTTGCCATTTTCGTTTTATTTTGGTGTGTGAAATTTTGGCCACTTTTGGTTCCCATGTGTTTTAATTTTTTTGTCAATTCATTCAGAACGTAAATGGAAGTGTTCTCATTTCAACCAGCGATACTACGTTTTTACTGTTACTTACCGGATATTTTGATGTCGTACTTAAAACCAAATCGATTATGGATAAATTGTGATATTTAATAGCTCACCTGGCCTTTAGGCCATGTGAGCTATTGTCATCACTTTTCGTCCGTCGTCAGTCCGTCAACATTTCACATTTTAATCTTCTCCTCAGAAACCACTGGGCGAATTGCAACCAAACTTTAGTGGAATGGTCCTTGGATGACCCCCTTCCAAAATTGTGTCCGGTGATCCCGACTTCCAACCAAGATGGCCGCCAAGCTAAAAATAGAAAAAAGGGGGGATGAAATTAAAAAAAAATCTTCTCTTCTGAAACTACTGAGCCAATCTCAGCCAAACTTTGCTGAAATGATCCTTGGGTTGCCCCCTTCCAAAATTGTGTCCGGCATTTCATACCTCCGACCAAGATGGCCACCACAGCCGAACTTAATTTAACATAGGACTCTATGGGAAATTCCCATAAAAATCTTCTTGTCTGAAACCATTAGCTCAATAAGAACAAAATTTTGATGAAATAGTCATTAGATGGTTATCTTCCAAAAATGTGTCCTACGGTTCGGCCCTTCGAACATGATGGCTCCCACAGCCGAACTTAGCTTAACGTAGGACCCTATGGGAAATTCACATCTTCTTGTCTGGAACCTTTGAGTTGCTCAATTGGAACCAAACTTTGATAAAATAACCATTGGATGGTCCTCTTCCAAAATTGTGTTTGGTGGTCCCGCCCTCTGACCAAGATGGCTGCACAGCTGTACTTAGTTTAACATGGGAAATTCACATAAAAACCATCTTGTCTGGAACCAGTAGCTCAATTAGAACCAAACTTTGATGGAATAGTCATTGGGTGGTCCTCTTCCAAAATTGTGTCCGGCAGTCGTGCTCTCCCACCAAGATGGCTGCCGCAGTGCAGTTGCGTTGTTATTGAAAGCAGCTTTGATCCAGGTGAGCGATTACAGGCTCCTGGGAGCCTCTGGTTAAAAATAGGAATTTAAATTTATATTTTAGCAGCATAAAGTAAAATGCATTTAACATAAAAACAACAAATAATAATTTTGCACTGTTATTAATCATCGCTTTTACAGGTAAACAGTCTTATTATAACGGTCAGTACATGTATTTGTTTACACAACAATTCACTTTTCCGGGCATCCGAGTATTTCGGTCAACGAATTATCTCCCTTGTCATTGAGGCGGTGAAACATTCGCCATTTTACATTTGATTTTCACCGCCTAAAGATGGCCGACTCGTTGTTAGAGGAAGTGACGTCACCCCGGAAAAGAAAATTATACATAATAAATAATACCGATAAGACACTAATTACGTGTTTAATGATTTTTTTTTTTCTATCGGTAATTGTCATTTTAATGATATTTGACATTTTGTTGATTGAATAAATTTTATTGGTATTGCATGGTTTTTATTAGCTGCAATAATGTAGCTCCTGTGACAAACTTGTGTCTCGGCAGAGCTACAACGCGGTCCCATTCGTCACAATAGAGCCAAAAAAAAAGTTGCAGTTGAAACATAAAAACTCACTATTTACGCTTCAAACATTTCACTGATGATCCCAGTCCTTGTTAAATCGGTTTGGCTGAGAAATATATGCTTTTCAAAGGTAGCAACAACCTTGTTCAAATTTATCGAGCGTTTTCCATAACCGGAAACTACGGAAGGCGGAGCTTTTCTAAATATGGTATTTCTTACTACACGCCTCAAATAGTGAGGCCGGAAATGACGAAATTCAAAATGTTCAGAGAGTTTAGTAAACATGGATTTTTATTTTGTGGGAATTACATTCTAAAATACTGGTAGGTGATAAAAACTTGTTATAATAATGGACAAAAGTAAAGGTTATGACTTATTATTGATAAATGCAGGCGTCAGAAACTCTGTAAGCGAGCGCAAAAAATCTCGGCGGCTGCTCTATTACGTGTAATGGCATCCCGTTATAACCCTTGCGAGTAAGCGAGCATTTAGGGTTTTATTATTAGAACTAGGTTTTTATCAATGTACTTTATTTACCTATTATTTCTCTCTTGTCATCCAAGCCAACGATTTCACATCGTAAACACTTTTCAGTTTGACTTGTGTGTACATACATGTATAACGGTAATTGACAAAGTTTTACTTAAGGAAGAAGTAAGAAAAAAAGTACAGATTAGGGAATATAAATATAAAAAGATATTAAGGCACTGTTCAATTTTGGCGGTTAATTTTTGGAGTGTGACATATTTTGGTGTGTTTAATTTTGGCACTTCGTATTTAGGGGCCAAAATAAAACCATGACCAAAATTTACCGATTTATGGTATTTACCGACCTGACAAACTTGACCACATAATGTTGTATGGAGCACACCTCCCATGTTCAGGATTCGAACTTACAACATTAGTGGTGATCGGCATTGATTGCATAGGTAGTTTTAAATCCAACTGACATACGACCACGACGGCCCCCAACAGCTGGAATGCTACTGATAAAACGTGCATTCTTCATATTTATACTTAAACTTGCATATCTGGTTCAGATGGTTGAGACAATATAACTGAAATATTGTTGAATATTACTACAGAGAAGAGAGGTGTTGGGTGTTTAACACCACTTTATACAATATTTCAGTTTATTGTGGGAGTCCTTATATTGGTGGAGAAACCAACCTGGCACAAGTCGCTGACAAGCTTTATCACATAATGTATCGAATACACCTCGCCATGAGCGGGATTAGACCTCGCAAACAACGTTAGTGGCGCTAGGCACAGATCTACTAGGTTACATGGGTAGTTGTAAATCCAACTACCATACGACCACGGCGGCCTTTGCAGAGGAAAGAGATTGCCCTTTTAAATACATGTCCACAGAATATACTTGCTATTCTCACTCGGGAGAGACCTGTAATGGACACTGAGGAAGATATAAAATAAAACAGCTGTGGCTGGAACAAAATTAGAAATCCTTTCCAAGTGAAAGCTTCATTACAAGTATCGCGGTATGCAATACATGAATAGGGGTCCATTTTTTATACTTGATTTTGATAACAAAAAACAAATCTGGAATCGTGTATAATATTCAGAGTGGTCTATAAAAGACTGGTTGGTTCGGAATCTGGATAGTGTGTCGAAAGTGGAGAGACATGTCTACCTGGCGACTCTTGTTTCTGTGCGCTAACACTAAAAAGATCCAATCCAACATGTTTGTCGAGTACGTACAAATCGAACACAATCATTTCCTTGAATGTAACTTGTTCTTTCCATGATATGGCTGAAAAAAGTTGCTCACTTGGCGTTAAATAAGCTTATACTCGCTGACTTTCATGGGGCATAAAAGTTTTATACCATATACATTATACATGTATGCAGGGGCGGATGCAGGATTTCAAGTTAGGGGGGGCGCACTTAAAAAAATTGCGCCGAACGGAGGGAGGCGCGAAAATTTGGGGGTATTTCGTGTGAAAAATCATATTTGTTCCAATTTTAGGGGGGGATGCGTGTTTAATCAATTTCAATAAAGACGAAGATGATGAGGGGTGTTTAAAATTCTGCAATATTTTGAAATGGAGTGCAACTGTGTAAGGAAAATTACTGAAGGGTTGTTTAGAAAGTACAGTACGTTATGACAGCATAAGTGTGAAAGTCCAATAACAGTTAAAACTATTATACACCTTTGGCCGGAGGCTCTAGGCTTCAGCCTATCGAACCTATAGGTAAATCCGGCACTGTATTGTAATAGAGGAGTAACAATGGGATATATACCCTTCCACAATAGAAATGCAACACTGGATTGATATTTCTCATTGACTGAACTTTCTTGGCGACAGTTCTGGTTTAGAAGCTACCAAATTGATATATTTTCACATGTGTAGTGGTCATTCCCTGAATATCTTGTTGTTAATGGTGTAATACTTAGTATTGATATTCAACAATAGAAATATTTCAATTATTACATTAATCGGCATCTTTGTATATGACCAGTGTTGTCTTAACACATGAACGCACTGGGCAGTTGGGGGTCCCCATGACAATCTATGTGTGTTGTATATACAGCATTGTTTTTTAATGTTTAAACTGATTTTCCCGGTGGCCTATAATGCTGTTAAGACGGCCCTGTGTATGACCAGGTGTTGATTACAGGTCAAATCACAGGCGCTTGTGGCACGGCTTTTAACCTTCTGTTTACATAATTTAATTTCAATAAGATTTCATTATTGCATCTCTTTTACTACACCTTTTATTTCCTATTTCCATACAATCTTATGGTAGCAACAGCTGTTGTTTCCATATATAATATGAATATATTGCATTCCACAATCGCATGTGGGTCAAATTGTGGAAGAATCTATATAAATTAATCATCATAAAATACATAAACATAACAGTTATATATACATACATTACAAACAAAAATAATGGCGACACACAAAATTACATACTTTAACTTATTTGTGCAGTTGGATTCTCTCCTTGTGTTAGTGACCCTTCAAATTACAGGGGTATTGCATTATCTAGTTGTATGGGAAAAAATTTCTAAAAAATTTTGTATAACAGATTAGAAAAATATCTTGATACTAATTCGATTATTTGCAAGGAACAAATTGGCTTCAAAAAAGGATCAAGAACAAGTGATCATATTTTAACTCTTAAAACTATCATTGACAAAGCCTTTAAATCACCAAAAAAAGTATATGCATGCTTTATAGACTAAAAAGGCCTTTGATACAATCAATAGGGAAGCACTTTTTTACAAACTTTTCCAATATAATATAAAAGGTCCCTTTTTTGATATTATGCAAAACATGCACAAAGAAGTATTGTTTGCAGTTAGATCACAAGATGACATAACTGACTTTTTTTAATCTAAAGTAGGGGTTAAACAGGGTTGCATCTTGAGCCCAACTTTTTCTCAATATATATAAATGATCTTGTGACTCATTTTGATGAAAGTTGTGATCCAGTCAAATTGATGGAAAGAAATGTGTCATGTCTTCTATATGCGGATGATTTAGTTCTTATTTCAGAATCAGCAATAGGCTTACAAAATTCTTTGAATATACTAAGTTGCTACTGCGACAAATGGAATCTAACTGTTAATCTAGACAAAAGAAAGAGTATGATCTTCAATAAAGCTGGCAGAAAGTTGACCAGAGAAAATTTGTGTATAAGAATAGCAGAATTGATCTTGGAATGGAGTACAAATATTTAGGGATTATTCTTAAACCCTCTGGAATTTTTACAAACGCTGTGGAACTATTATGAAAAAAGGCTACCAAGTCCTTATTTTGTATAAGACAACTCTTGATGTCAGAAAAATCTAATATTTCAACCCATCTCAAACTTTTTGAAACATGTGTTAAACCAATTCCGGTATACTGTAGTGAAATTTGATCACTGGAAATTGCGAAAAATAATGTTGATTTAGAATCAAAATATCTGTCTATATTGCCTGTAAAGGTTCAAATTAAATTTGCAAAAGCCCTGTTAGGAGTAAATAAACAAGCTGTCAATTTTGCAGTTCTTGGTGAGCTAGGAATGTACCCAATATCTATTCATGCTTTTAAATCGGCGATTGAATACTGGCTCCACATACATACATCAGAAGATACTCTTTTGTATAAAGTTTATGAAACTAACAGTTTTGCGACAAGGATCAAAATACTTTTTAATAAGCTTCATTTGAGATAATCAAAGTACTTTTTCTAACAAGCGACTTCTTCACGCAATTTATAAAAAATTGACTGAAAATTTTAATATGTTCTGGAAAACTAGAATTTTTTATGACAGTTTGACTGCTAACGGAAATAAACTTAGAACATATAGGAATTTGAAAAAAAAATATGAAGCTGACACCTATTTATTTTTAGATATTGACAAAACTTTAATAAAACAATTTACGCAAATATTCTAGGATTGAATTGGGAAGACATAATAAAACTGATATTAATAACAGGATTTGTCCCTTGTGTTAAAATGGAGTTGAGGATGAATATCATCTTATTATTTTATGCTCCAGCCTCAACAATATCAGGTATAAAATGTTTGCCAATATTCTTAGTATTTTTCGATCTTTTCATGTTTTGACTGATGAGAAAAAGTTTCTTTATTTATTTCAATGTGAAGAATATGATATTGTAGAAGTTATTGTGAGGGGAGTAAACGAAATGTATAATAGGAGAAATGAGTTGATTGATAAATAATTTTTATGATTTCTGTAAAGGATATATTTGTGTATTGTTTAAAAAATGATGGCAATTCATTGCACTATGTGATAGTTTCATGAAAATATAGATCACTATTATATGTTGTATTTTGATTGATATTTAAATCATATTTAAACTGTACCACCTCCTCATACCAAATGTCGTCAGGGAGGCATGCGTTTCAAACATGTATATGTAGTTTGATTGGATTTAATAGTTACTTTGTTTTGTATTTAATGTGTTGTTTTGGTAACAATCCTTTGTATATCTATAACTTGATGTGTCGCTACAGGGTCGACGGTTTACTCCTGGTACTCCGGCTCCTCCACAACTAAATCTGACCCCACGATATAACTGAAATATTGTTGAAAGTGAAATTAAAACATCATAACCGTCAACAAATCTTCACCGAAGATTTATTTGGGAGGAAAAAGGGGGGGTGGTCTAAAAAAGGGAAATTAAAATTAAAATTGTAAAAATACAATTTCATTTCATTTTACATCTTATTAAATATTTAAACTAGAGGCTCCCAGGAGTTTTCAATTTGACATCTAAAGTTGATAGAAAATGGGAGTGTTACACATAATTTTGAAAGTGTGCCACCCAAAGATCATTTTAGCTCAAATTTCTGAGCAAAAGATTTTGATGTGATTTTTATCTCATAATATTCCTAACGGAATAAACTGGCTGAAAAAATCTCACAGAACAGCCCAGAATATATGTTAAACTACTCATTGTCATGTAGCTGCAGTTCAAATTTGAGTTCATTTTGATTTGTAATAAGGCAGAAATTGACAACTAAAGAAATTTCTATTTTTAGTAACAGCAGCCATCTTGAATGGAGGGCGGGGCTGTCGGACACATTATTGAAAGGGGACTACCCAAGGACCATCCCAGCCAAATTTGTTTTAATTTGGTTCAGCAGTTTCAGAGGAGAAGATTTAAAATTTAAAATATGCCTAATTTACATAATTTGTATAAATCGGCTGAAAGAAAAATTCCACAGAAAAACCCGGATTATATGTTAAACTACTCATTGCCATGTAGCCGCAGTTAAAATTTGAGCTCATTTTGGTTTATACTAAAGCAGCAATGGACAATTGAAGAAATTTCTATTTTTAGTAACAGCAGCCATCTTGAATGGAGGGCGGGGCTGTCGGACACAATTTTGAAAGGGACCCACTCAGGGACCATCCCTGCCAGGTTTGGTTTAATTTCGTTCAGCGGTTTCAGAAGAGAAGATTTAAATGTGATCTTCTATCAAAATATGCCTAATTTGCATAATCGGTATAGATCGGCTGAGAGAAAAATTTCACAGAAAACCCCGGAATATATGTTAAACTACTCCTTGCCATGTAGCTGCAGTTAATATTTGAACTCATTTTGACTTATACTAAAGCAGCAATGGACAATTAAAATTTCATCCCCCTTTTTCCTATTTTTAGCTTGGCGGCCATTTTGGTTGGAAGTCGGGATCACCGGACACAATTTTTGGAAGGGGGTCATTCAAGGTCCATTCCACCAAAGTTTGGTTCAAATTGGCCCAGTGGCTTCAGAGGAGTTGATTAAAATGTGAAAAATTAACGGACGGACGGACGGACGGACGGACGGACGGACGGACAGACGACGGACGCTCAGTGGTGACAATAGCTCACCTGACCCAAAGGGTCAGGTGAGCTAAACATTATTGTATGTTGATTTTTATTAATGTTATTATTAATAGCTATGAAATCACATGGTGTGATTAACATTTGATTGTGCAATACCTTCTGTATATATAGTGTACCACTGGAAAGTTGTAGCCATTTTACATTCGACTGTTTTAATTTTATCAAGTTGTAGAAATCGTAATTAGTAGGAGAAATTATGAAAAACAAAGGATCAAGGTAAGTACCTGACAGCTGTAATTAGGAATCAACATTTAATGTATTTTATACAAAGAAAGATTTTGAGCAGAAATTTTATTTAAACTGTAGGACAAAAAAGGGGGCTGTAAAACTATTAGTATATCTGAGAATTATTTTTTTCAAAGAATGGCGGCCACTGCCTGACAATCAACCACATACATGTGTATGGTCATATGTCGAGAAGGTTTCCTAATTTTCGGAGTTTGGTCATATTCGGTAACCCATGACTGATGACGTACTGTTATATTTCACTCGTTCAGCCAGTGATAAATCATAATTGGAGTCAGAAGCGAAAGCAAGTCTTTCGAAAAATATGGGGGAATTTCCGTGAATTAAAGGCAAATCCGGGTAAGCACACCTACCCCTCCCCCTTTTTCTCCCTCACCGAGTCAGTCTATTATAAGTGTGCGGTATAAAACTTGAAGATGGTAGCACAATACATTTTAAAAGACTTTCAACACTATAGATTTCGTTCTACAAAATGCATATACATGTAGGTACCTGAGAACAGGATACTCTTTTGATACCCCTCTTTGCCCCCCCTTTTATGGTCACTTTTGTGTGCCTGTCTCCCATAAAAAGGGGGTACCAAAGGGGTATCCTGTCCTCAGGTACCTATGACAAAATGTACTTATTTTCATTGTTTTTTCTTCTGTAAAAGGTCATTCCGTTACATTCTCTTGGCTTCATGTTAACATGGGTATTGTAACCATAGGGACTTGTTTTTATGTCATTTAAAAAAAAACTTTAAAAAAATACTACTCCCTACTATACTAATCCCAGAAAGTATAGCTTAGGGTGGTAATTTATTTGCTGGATTAGTATAGTAGGGGGCATAAAGTGTTATCATATGACTTAAAACAAGTCCCAATGATTGTAACGACATGTCGCTGTCGCATCATACCCAAGTAGTCGTCCAAATACATCAAATAAAAGTTTAACAATGTTCAAGGTTGGTATTGATTTTCATCTTAAGTGCAATGTAAACAATGTTTAAAGTTGTCAATGCCCGAGTATTGTCCTCGTTGTGTAATTTTTAAATTTATATTTAAATGAAAATATAAATTTACCTTTCAACGGTGACTGACTTTAAAATAAAAATGGCTATATATTAAGATATAGAAGAGAGGGTGGATCCGGGAAATTAAATATACAATCGGAACGAAAATTAAATGAATAAAATTAACTTTCATTCCCAACATTACACACTCAATCCTTTGAGTCTAGTCCTGTATTTGGAAGAAGAACATTCTGAACGAGCTGACAATTTGGTAATGTAAGTCATTTGTCTATATTATGTTGCATATGACGTAAACTCTTATATATAGGTTCCTTGTAAATTCATTTGTTAATTAGAACATATAAAAAAGTGGATTGTTAGCTATATTTAGTAGGAGATTAATTAAGTTCAACAATATATAAAAACTTAATCGAAATGAGAGGAAGTAATTGATTGGTCAACAGGACTTTTGACTGCCACTTAAAAACCATTTGTTGCTGTCTTCAATGCGCATACTCTTTTTCGAAAGCTATACCAGTGCAGAAGAGTATATTAAATGAAGTTGATATAAAAAAAATGAAAGATTAGAAAGTAGGAAAACAATATTATGCATACAATCAAACAAAGTCCATCAAATCAAACCTGAATACATTTTCAAAACAAAAAATAGAGACAAGATTTAACAGAAAAGATTTTTTTTTTTATTTGTGCAGATGTGTGAAACAGCATCTTTACTGTTCAAAGCTTGTTGAAGCTAATAACATACTTCAAGGAAATATGACTTAAACTACATTTGTAATAGTTTAGATCCTAGTAACCAAAAACTTTTTCTCTTCTATTGCAAACAATATTTTAAAAGAAAACAAAACAAAAATAAATAAACAAACATAACACCCACAAGAAAAACAAAACAAAAACAAAAAATACACACACAAAACAAAGCAAGCATACATAGAAAAAAAACCCACACTTAACAGTACATGTAAATGAAAGAAAGGAATGATGAACATACTTTTTCAGTTGAATTCGATAATAGGTAAAAGGAAAATATCATTTTACAAACCTTTCTGATATTAGTTTATATAATAGAAAGAACTTTGAAGTTCCCCTGTTAAAGATAACTACTGGTATTTGAGAATTACTATCGAAATTAAAGATGGTGTCGTTGTACACCGTGTAGTGTGCATCACTTTGTGTGCATCAAACAATAGATGGGTTCCCAGAAATTTACCCTTTGTGTGCATCAAACAATAGATGGGTTCCCAGAAATTTACCCTTTGTGTGCATCAAACAATAGACGGGTTCCCAGAAAGTTACCCTTTGTGTGCATCAAACAATAGACGGGTTCCCAGAAATTTACCCTTTGTGTGCATCAAACAATAGACGGGTTCCCAGAAATTTACCCTTTGTGTGCATCAAACAATTAGACGGGTTCCCAGAAATTTACCCTTTGTGTGCATCAAACAATAGACAGGTTCCCAGAATTTACCCTTTGTGTGCATCAAACAATAGACGGGTTCCCAGAATTTACCCTTTGTGTGCATCAAACAATAGACGGGTTCCCAGAAATTTACCCTTTGTGTGCATCAAACAATAGACAGGTTCCCAGAAATTTACCCTTTGTGTGCATCAAACAATAGACAGGTTGCCAGAAATTTACCCTTTGTGTGCATCAAACAATAGACAGGTTCCCAGAAATTTACCCTTTGTGTGCATCAAGCAATAGACGGGTTCCCAGAAATTTACCCTTTGTGTGCATCAAACAATAGATAGGTTCCCAGAAATTTACCCTTTGTGTGCATCAAACAATAGACAGGTTCCCAGAAATTTACCCTTTGTGTGCATCAAACAATGGACGGGTTCCCAGAAATTTACCCTTTGTGTGCATCAAACAATAGACAGGTTCCCAGAAATTTACCCTTTGAGTGCATCAAGCAATAGACAGGTTCCCAGAAATTTACCCTTTGTATGCATCAAACAATAGACGGGTTCCCAGAAATTTACCATTTGTGTGCATCAAACAATAGACGGGTTCCCAGAAATTTACCCTTTGTGTGCATCAAACAATAGACAGGTTCCCAGAAATTTACCCTTTGTGTGCATCAAACAATAGACGGGTTCCCAGAAATTTACCCTTTGTGTGCATCAAACAATAGACAGGTTCCCAGAAATTTACCCTTTGTGTGCATCAAACAATGGACGGGTTCCCAGAAATTTACCCTTTGTGTGCATCAAACAATAGACAGGTTCCCAGAAATTTACCCTTTATGTGCATCAAACAATAGACAGGTTCCCAGAAATTTCACCCTTTGTATGCATCAAACAATAGACGGGTTCCCAGAAATTTACCCTTTGTGTGCATCAAACAATAGACAGGTTCCCAGAAATTTACCCTTTGTGTGCATCAAACAATAGACAGGTTCCCAGAAATTTACCCTTTGTGTGCATCAAACAATAGACGAGTTCCCAGAAATTTACCCTTTATGTGCATCAAACAATAGACAGGTTCCCAGAAATTTACCCTTTGTGTGCATCAAACAATAGACGGGTTCCCAGAAATTTACCCTTTGTGTGCATCAAACAATAGACAGGTTCCCAGAAATTTACCCTTTGTGTGCATCAAACAATAGGCAGGTTCCCAGAAATTTACCCTTTGTGTGCATCAAACAATAGACGGGTTCCCAGAAATTTACCCTTTGTATGCATCAAACAATAGACAGGTTCCCAGAAATTTACCCTTTGTGTGCATCAAACAATAGGCAGGTTCCCAGAAATTTACCCTTTGTGTGCATCAAACAATGGACGGGTTCCCAGAAATTTACCCTTTGTGTGCATCAAACAAGACAGGTTCCCAGAAATTTACCCTTTGTATGCATCAAACAATAGACGGGTTCCCAGAAATTTACCCTTTGTGTGCATCAAACAATAGACAGGTTCCCAGAAATTTACCCTTTGTGTGCATCAAACAATAGACGGGTTCCCAGAAATTTATCCTTTGTATGCATCAAACAATAGACGGGTTCCCAGAAGTGTACCCTTTGTGTGCATCAAACAATAGACGAGTTCCCAGAAATTTATCCTTTGTGTGCATCAAACAATTAGACGGGTTCCCAGAAATTTACCCTTTTGTTTGTTTGAAAAAAAATACTGAGCATGTGACAAACATATTTGGCCTACTCTTCATTTATTGCACAATTCGTCATGATACGACCGAAAAAAAATGTTTATATTGTATTCAGTCTGTCATTTTCTGAAGACTAGTGGCATCTGTGCACAATTATTCATTTTTAATGGTATCATGTGTATATTTTAGGAGAAACAAAGCGGCACCAGCCGTAGCTTCCGTGGACGACGACTTTGAACAGGGAAATGCTGAAGCATCGGAGACTTTCCCACAACAGTGTTCCGCTCTTAGGAAAGGTGGTTATGTCGTGATGAAGGAACGTCCTTGTAAGATTATGGAGATGTCTACTTCCTCCCCAGGAAAACATGGACATGCTAAGGTAAGCTAGATTTCTATCTTGTATTATTTTATTTGCTTGTCTTCGTTCTGTGTCTTCTACCCAATGTTGCCTATTTCTTGCCTGTGTCTCTGGATTGTCCATTGTTGATGATCCCTTCTGTTTCCTCTAATATTTATATAGTTTCCAAATCGAAACTTAAAAACCGCATCTGTTGTGTAATGGTTAGTATTGCTCGCCTCGAGTGCGGTAGATCGTAGGTTCGAGCCCCGATCGGGTCAAACCAAAGACTATGAAATTGGTATTTGTTGCTTCGCCGCTAAGCATGCAGCATTATTTAGGAGAGAGAGAGCAAAGACTGGTTGACTCGGAATCAGGATATTGTGTCCGAGTGGGGCGACATGTCTATCCGCGAACTGTTGTTTCAGTGAGCTAGCACTATACAAATCTAACTATAGGCATGCTGATCTAATACAAAACGGACCTCATCATCATCTCATTGACAATTAAGCTTGTTCTCGCCATGATATAGCTGAAAAATTGTTTAGGTGGCGTTAAACAACAATCACTCACTCACTCGAAACTTAAATAGGTACTATTTAATTTGTTCTGTTGAACCAGAAAGCATGTTTATACAATATTAGTTATTCTTTAAAGAAGTAAAACATAAGCAGTTGTAACATGAATGCATACATGATTACATTTGTGTAATAAGAAAGTGTTCCACATTGCGCCGGATTGATAGATACAGACGTTCTTGGTGGGGGCTCGATTGCCCCTAATAAGGCTTTCAGTGTTATAATATAACTCTTTTCCTCATTAACGGGATTTCATGACGTATAGACAATAGCATTATTTGGGTATCGATTCGCTTTTGGTCAGCACTTTTACAGAAAGAGTCAACTTTTCAAAGATGTGTGCTGGAATTCAAGATATAGCATTTTTTAAATCAGCAATAAATTATAAAATGTGGAAAGGGGATTTTCAAGTATTTGCTTTTAAAGGTTGTGTTAGATAAATTGAGCTCGACTGGAAACATTTCAGTTCGTCCTATCATGCCCACAAATTGGCATGCTGCAGTCGTGTCATGCTTCATTATGTTTAATCCTTTATAGCATATTAATTCCTCTCGTTTTCAGTATATTTGTTTTATTTCTTCAGGTTCATCTGATTGGATTGGATATCTTTACTGGTAAAAGATACGAAGACGTGTGTCCTGCTTCACACAACATGAATGTTCCTAATGTTAAGCGCCAGGAATATCAGGTATGTAATTCTAAATCTGCCCGGTTTTAAGTATATAAGATGTAGATATGAACAAAATGACCCTAAATAAAAAGAAGCAACAGCGATTTGATCTTCATGTCACAGGGACCGGAAACAATCACATCTTCCCAGGCCAAGGGTTCCGATCCGCCTCTTCTTGTCTTAAGAGGGAGTGCGGATCGTAGCCCATATGGTATAAAGCGGATGTAGCAATCATTGTTCGAGAATGTCAGATAACCTACTACCGTATAGTATTTACACATGTACATGTATGGTAGGCTATGACATTTTCAAGTGATGATTAACTAGAGGTCCCTGTGTTTCATAGGAACAGTTGCACATCCTTTGATTGATTGGTGTTTTATACCAACCTTAGCAATATTTCAGCTATATAGCGTGGCATGAACAACTTTATAAATCAATTTCTTTTAAAAATACAATTTTAGTCCTCGAAATGAAAATTTGAATTTACTGGTCCGAATCAAATTCGTGAATTTATGATATATATACAAAATGTAACTAAATAAAAACTGAAAAACTGACTGGTCCCAACACATTTTTAGTGGTCTTGAGCCGGAGAAACAGTGTTCATTGTGAGGACTGTATATTTGTATATAAGACAATCTGGTTATCATGTCCATTGATGTTCATAACTTATCATTGAATGGTAAAATGTCACTGTTCAAAAGTAATTAATTCATAATTATTGCTATGCATGTTCTGTAAACGGTATTTTTGTTTATTTAAGTAGTTATCTTAGTTTCCATCAAAACATTGATAAACAGATCGTTAAGACATTTGTCTTTTAATTATTGTCTTGTTTGACCAATGACCTTAGAATTGTGTCGAGGGATACAAGTTAACAGGGGTCAACTAGCCCAATACCACTAAAATTAGACATGACCCATGGAATATAACAATTGGCAACTAAAGTTTTTAATATCTACGATGATTAGCAAAGACTCAAAGACTTTTTGCGGGGTACTAAAATTATTATGTTAAGGAGCCCAGCAGACGACTGCAGCAAAATAGTAAAGATTTGTCCCTATTGTAGGAAACATTTAAGGATATATGTTAACTCTCAACGCACAGTGTGAATTGTTTTATCACATTGTTTTGGTTAATAATAAATTAAAATGAATTTATTATAATTAAAGGTTGTCAACATTGGATATGATGGTTTTCTAACTCTTATGGATGACAAAGGTACACTTCGTAGTGACATTAAGAACCCGGATGGTGACCTTGGTGAGAATATCAAGGAGAAATTCCAGAAAGATGAAGATTTTCTGGTATGTTAAATTAATGTCATCACAGTAAAGTTAATTTCGAAATACATATTATTTTGATTACAGTTTTTAAACCCTTCAATTCAGTTGTGGTTTGGCTTATGGTGTTTAATACCACTTTCAACAATATTTCAGTTATATCGTGGCAGTCAGTTTTATTGGCGGAGGAAACCTGAGTACCCGGAGAAAACCACTGACCTGTCGCAAATCACTGACGAACTTTATCACATAATGTTGTATCGAGTACATCTCGCCTGAGTGGGATTCGAACTCACAACGTTAGTGGTGATAGGCACTGATTGCATATGTAGTTATAAATCCAACTACCATACCATCACGACCATGGCAGCCACTCCTTTCAATTTGTGTACATATCCTAAAGCAGAATATGAATTCAATCAGAATATGTCATGGTCTCTTTTGTGTGTGAGATGCTTTGATGTGAGATGCAGTTGTTCTTTTTGTTGATAATGGTTGAATTATTGACTAAGATACAAATTTAAGTCAAGTAACAGTGCTTTTATTGCTGTTCTACACTTCAGTCACAATAACATGACCTAATATCAATAAACATTAGTGAAATACAAAATAATAAAGACAAAATCAGTATAACAAATTACTGGATTGCTAAAAACAACGCCAGAAAACTTTAAATTCTGATAAATATGAGACACAGAATTCTCCATTAGGGAACAGCCCTTTAGCTTTAGAGAGAAGAGGGAGATGGATTTTTTTCTTAAAAAATTGACCGGAGGACAGGCAGCAATAAATATTCATACCCTGCACTTTTCAACAAGGCGTTTTGGGAGGAAATAGACCACCTAAGTTAAATGGTCAGTTCGTAACAAGACCTAGATTTAACAAAGAAAATGTCGTATTTTCTGCCATTAACTCGTTTACCGCATGTCATACACCTGCCTTGTTTCTTCCTTACTTGTATAGTGAGTGAATAAGTACTAATTTTATAGTGTTTAGTTTGACCCGACCGGGACTCGAACCCACGATCTGGTGTACTCGAGGCTAGTACGCTAACCATAACACCACTAATGCGGTTACATAAATGTGTGTAGACAGTCGACAAAAACAAGGTGATGTTTCATTTCTTGTTGTTTAGCTTTTTTTGGGGGGCGGGGGGTATTTGTAATATTTTGTCAAATTTGATATATTTCATAACCATGTTTGTTTTTTTTGCAGGTCTGTGTAATTATTGCCATGGGCGATGAAATGGTTATTTCAATGAAATCTATTAAACAACCTTGACTTTCTTTATCATAAATATTCATCACTTAATTATCCCTAATAAGGATCTTATCATAGCACACTGCAAGCGCAGCCAACCTAATCTTCATGTGAACAGCATGTTACAGTTACTACAGAGAAGACAAGGACGGTAACTTCTTGTGGATGTTGATGTTTGGATATCAGCCGGTTTAACGACAATGAATCAAAAAGACGTCACACCTTTTCAATTACTTCTTCATAGAATTCTAATAAAAATATATATTAACGGCGTTTTTAAGTTTTCTTGTATGAATGAATGAATACCAGTTGTCTTAATTTCGCGAATAACCCGGGGGCACCCTCACTTTATCTGGGTGTATACAAATGGCCATTGAAATCCTGAAAAGTGAGGATGGGGTCAACCTGGTATTATATAGTTCTTGTCGTTTAACACGACGGGTGTCAATAGTGGAACAGGAACTGCTAATCCCCATGGAGCATCTAAGTGCACGTGCATCCCCGATTTTTAGTCGTATTTTTGGTCCTAATTCTTTAACTTTCTTTGTAGTGTTTTGTGGACAAATGTTTGTGGTTTTGTTTTCTTTTCTTTGGCCATAATAGGCATATATTGTCTGTCCTTTGATTTACGGCTTCTGATTTCTTCAAACTTTACATCCATTAGTAAGAAAGAATATGGATGTAAAAAGAGTTTGAAGATACCAACAACATTGCACTTGGACATTAATTAAATTAAAGAAACAACACTTTTATTGGTGGTACTACTACATTTCAGAGTCAGCAGTGTCTTGAACAATGAGAATATATCTTTTTGGCGAAAAGTCGAAAATATGACAGCATTTATTATTAAATTCGATTTCTCATTTATTATTATTGGTACAGGTACAGCACAATGTCATGCCTTCAAATGGATGAGTAAGTGTTGCTTAACACCCACTCAGCAATTTTTCAGCTATATCATGACGAGAACAAGTTAATTTCTAATGATATGACGATGAGGTCCGCTTTGTACTAGATCAACACGCTTAGTTGGATTTTTATAGTGCTAGCTCACTGAAACAACAGTCGGCGGATAGACATGTCGCCCCACCCGGGTACATTATCCGAACTCCGAGCCAATTAACCAGTCTTTGCTACTCCTTAATGGTTCATGCTTAGCGGAGAAGCAACAAATAGCAATTTCATAGTCTTTGGCTTGACCCGATCGGGGCTCGAATCCATGATCTACCGCATTCCAGGCGGGTGACCTTCCAGTCGAGCAGCCCAACCATTACACCACCGATGTAGCTCCTTCAAGCCGGTTGATGTAATAGACTTCAGGCGAGCAAGCCAACCATTACACCACCGATGTAACTCCTTCAAGCCGGTTGATGTAATAGACTTCAGGCGAGCAAGCCAACCATTACACCACCGATGTAGCTCCTTCAGGCCGGTTGATGTAATAGACTTCAGGCGAGCAAGCCAACCATTACACCACCGATGTAGCTCCTTCAAGCCGGTTGATGTAATAGACTTCAGGCGAGCAAGCCAACCATTACACCACCGATGTAGCTCCTTCAAGCCGGTTGATGTAATAGACTTCAGGCGAGCAAGCCAACCATTACACCACCGATGTAGCTCCTTCAAGCCGGTTGATGTAATAGACTTCAGGCGAGCAAGCCAACAATTACACCACCGATGTAGCTCCTTCAAGCCGGTTGATGTAATAGACTTCAGGAGAGCAAGCCAACCATTACAGCACCGATGTAGCTCCTTCAAGCCGGTTGATATAATAGACTTCAGGCGAGCAAGCCAACAATTACACCACCGAAGCAGCTCCTTCAAGCCGGTTGATGTAATAGACTTCAGGCGAGCAAGCCAACCATTACACCACCGATGTGGCTCCTTCAAGCCGGTTGATGTAATAGACTTCAGGCGAGCAAGCCAACCATTACACCACCGATGTAGCTCCTTCAAGCCGGTTGATGTAATAGACTTCAGGCGAGCAAGCCAACCATTACACCACCGATGTAGCTCCTTCAAGCCGGTTGATGTAATAGACTTCAGGCGAGCAAGCCAACCATTACACCACCGATGTAACTCCTTCAAGCCGGTTGATGCAATAGACTTCAGGCGAGCAAGCCAACCATTACACCACCGATGTAGCTCCTTCAAGCCGGTTGATGTAATAGACTTCAGGCGAGCAAGCCAACCATTACACCACCGATGCAGCTCCTTCAAGCCGGTTGATATAATAGACTTCAGGCGAGCAAGCCAACAATTACACCACCGAAGCAGCTCCTTCAGGCCGGTTGATGTAATAGACTTCAGGCGAGCAAGCCAACCATTACAGCACCGATGCAGCTCCTTCAAGCCGGTTGATGTAATAGACTTCAGGCGAGCAAGCCAACCATTACACCACCGAAGCAGCTCCTTCAAGCCGGTTGATGTAATAGACTTCAGGCGAGCAAGCCAACCATTACAGCACCGATGCAGCTCCTTCAAGCCGGTTGATGTAATAGACTTCAGGCGAGCAAGCCAACCATTACACCACCGAAGCAGCTCCTTCAAGCCGGTTGATGTAATAGACTTCAGGCGAGCAAGCCAACCATTACACCACCGATGCAGCTCCTTCATGCCGGTTGATGTAATAGACTTCAGGCGAGCAAGCAACCAGTACACCACCGATGTAGCTCCTTCAAGCCGGTTGATGTAATAGACTTCAGGCGAGCAAGCCAACCATTACACCACCGATGTAGCTCCTTCAAGCCGGTTGATGTAATAGACTTCAGGCGAGCAAGCCAACCATTACACCACCAATGTAGCTCCTTCAAGCCGGTTGATGTAATAGACTTCAGGCGAGCAAGCCAACCATTACACGACCGATGTAGCTCCTTCAGGCCGGTTGATGTAATAGACTTCAGGCGAGCAAGCCAACCATTACACCACCGAAGTAGCTCCGTCAAGCCGGTTGATGTAATAGACTTCAGGCGAGCAAGCCAACCTTTACACCACCGATGTGGCTCCTTCAAGCCGGTTGATGTAATAGACTTCAGGCGAGCAAGCCAACTATTACACCACCGAAGCAGCTCCTTCAAGCCGGTTGGTGTAATAGACTTCAGGCGAGCAAGCCAACCATTACACCACCGATGTAGCTCCTTCAAGCCGGTTGATGTAATAGACTTCAGGCGAGCAAGCCAACCATTACACCACCAATGTAGCTCCTTCAAGCCGGTTGATGTAATAGACTTCAGGCGAGCAAGCCAACCATTACACCACCGATGTGGCTCCTTCAAGCCGGTTGATGTAATAGACTTCAGGCGAGCAAGCCAACCATTACACCACCGATGTAGCTCCTTCAAGCCGGTTGATGTAATAGACTTCAGGCGAGCAAGCCAACCATTACACCACCGATGTAGCTCCTTCAAGCCGGTTGATGTAATAGACTTCAGGCGAGCAAGCCAACCATTACACCACCGATGTAGCTCCTTCAAGCCGTTGATGTAATAGACTTCAGGCGAGCAAGCCAACCATTACACCACCGATGCAGCTCCTTCAAGCCAGTTGATGTAATAGACTTCAGGCGAGCAAGCCAACAATTACACCACCGATGTAGCTCCTTCAAGCCGGTTGATGTAATAGACTTCAGGCGAGCAAGCCAACCATTACAGCACCGATGCAGCTCCTTCAAGCCGGTTGATGTAATAGACTTCAGGCGAGCAAGCCAACCATTACACCACCGATGTGGCTCCTTCAAGCCGGTTGATGTAATAGACTTCAGGCGAGCAAGCCAACCATTACACCACCGATGTAGCTCCTTCAAGCCGGTTGATGTAATAGACTTCAGGCGAGCAAGCCAACCATTACACCACCGATGTAGCTCCTTCAAGCCGGTTGATGTAATAGACTTCAGGCGAGCAAGCCAACCATTACACCACCGATGTAACTCCTTCAAGCCGGTTGATGCAATAGACTTCAGGCGAGCAAGCCAACCATTACACCACCGATGTAGCTCCTTCAAGCCGGTTGATGTAATAGACTTCAGGCGAGCAAGCCAACCATTACACCACCGATGCAGCTCCTTCAAGCCGGTTGATATAATAGACTTCAGGCGAGCAAGCCAACAATTACACCACCGAAGCAGCTCCTTCAAGCCGGTTGATGTAATAGACTTCAGGCGAGCAAGCCAACCATTACAGCACCGATGCAGCTCCTTCAAGCCGGTTGATGTAATAGACTTCAGGCGAGCAAGCCAACCATTACACCACCGAAGCAGCTCCTTCAAGCCGGTTGATGTAATAGACTTCAGGCGAGCAAGCCAACCATTACACCACCGAAGCAGCTCCTTCAAGCCGGTTGATGTAATATACTTCAGGCGAGCAAGCCAACCATTACACCACCGATGCAGCTCCTTCAAGCCGGTTGATGTAATAGACTTCAGGCGAGCAAGTCAACCAGTACACCACCGATGTAGCTCCTTCAAGCCGGTTGATGTAATAGACTTCAGGCGAGCAAGCCAACCATTACACCACCGATGTAGCTCCTTCAAGCCGGTTGATGTAATAGACTTCAGGCGAGCAAGCCAACCATTACACCACCGATGTAGCTCCTTCAAGCCGGTTGATGTAATAGACTTCAGGCGAGCAAGCCAACCATTACACCACCGATGTAGCTCCTTCAAGCCGGTTGATGTAATAGACTTCAGGCGAGCAAGCCAACCATTATACCACCGATGTAGCTCCTTCAAGCCGGTTGATGTAATAGACTTCAGGCGAGCAAGCCAACCATTACACGACCGATGTAGCTCCTTCAGGCCGGTTGATGTAATAGACTTCAGGCGAGCAAGCCAACCATTACACCACCGAAGTAGCTCCTTCAAGCCGGTTGATGTAATAGACTTCAGGCGAGCAAGCCAACCTTTACACCACCGATGTGGCTCCTTCAAGCCGGTTGATGTAATAGACTTCAGGCGAGCAAGCCAACTATTACACCACCGAAGCAGCTCCTTCAAGCCGGTTGGTGTAATAGACTTCAGGCGAGCAAGCCAACCATTACACCACCGATGTAGCTCCTTCAAGCCGGTAGGTGTAATAGACTTCAGGCGAGCAAGCCAACCATTACACCACCGATGTAGCTCCTTCAAGCCGGTTGATGTAATAGACTTCAGGCGAGCAAGCCAACCATTACACCACCAATGTAGCTCCTTCAAGCCGGTTGATGTAATAGACTTCAGGCGAGCAAGCCAACCATTACACCACCGATGTGGCTCCTTCAAGCCGGTTGATGTAATAGACTTCA
Source organism: Bathymodiolus septemdierum (assembly GCA_963383655.1). Taxonomy (NCBI): domain Eukaryota; kingdom Metazoa; phylum Mollusca; class Bivalvia; order Mytilida; family Modiolidae; genus Bathymodiolus; species Bathymodiolus septemdierum. The sequence goes on along the minus strand of OY726530.1, from coordinate 39,100,144 downwards.
GGCGAGCAAGCCAACCATTACACCACCGATGTAGCTCCTTCAAGCCGGTTGATGTAATAGACTTCAGGCGAGCAAGCCAACCATTACACCACCGATGTAGCTCCTTCAAGCCGGTTGATGTAATAGACTTCAGGCGAGCAAGCCAACCATTACACCACCGATGTAGCTCCTTCAAGCCGGTTGATGTAATAGACTTCAGGCGAGCAAGCCAACCATTACACCACCGATGTAGCTCCTTCAAGCCGGTTGATGTAATAGACTTCAGGCGAGCAAGCCAACAATTACACCACCGATGTAGCTCCTTCAAGCCGGTTGATGTAATAGACTATCAATGAAGGGGTTGATACTATTACTCCCCGACTAGCACTATAAAAACCCAATTAAAGAATGTTAGTCATTACCATCATCTCTGGCGAGCTGTATTTGATACAACATTATGTGATCAAGCTTGTAAGTGACTTGTGGAAGGTCGGTGGTTTTCTCCGGGTACTCCGGTTTCCTTCACTAATATTTAAAACTGACCGCCACGATATAACTGGACTATTGTTGAAAAAATACCATAACAACACTAACCCTGTTATAAATCTAAAATAGAAACTCAATTAAGTGACAAAACTAAAACTGAAAGTAAGCAAAAATGATTTATCCTGTAAATTGTTTTTTTTGTTGTTGAAAATGATGACAAAATAAATCATGTATTCATCGTGATAAAATATGAAATCTACCTTCGATTGTATTGATGCACATTCTCGCTTTGTAGTGTACGTTTGGAAATAATTATCGAAACGTTAAACTTCCGGAGGACACCCCTTGTGTTGATTATTGGACGGTGGTAAGCATCACTTTCAACCATGTTTCAGTTACTAGTTTATCATAGCGTTCAGTTTTATTAGTGAGGAAAACCACAGGCGCTCGTGGCACGGACTTACCACCTCCCTTTTTTCTAACTTTCTGTTTACAAATTTATTTTCAATAAAATTTCTTTATTTCTTGATTATTTCATCTCTTTTTCCTTATTTTAACTTGTTCGTGTCAATATTCATACAATCTTATGTTAACTTAACATAAGATTGTATGAATATTGACACGAACAAGTTAAAATAAGGAAAAAGAGATGAAATAATAAAGAAATATAGAAATTTTGTTGAAAATAAATTTGTAAACAGAAAGTTAGAAAAAGGGGGGGGGGGGGGTAAGTCCGTGCCACGACCGCCTGTGGGGAAAACCAGAGAAAACCACCGACCTATCCACCAGCCACTGATGAATTTCATAATATAATGTTGAATCAAGTATTCGAACCAGCAGATTTTCTGAGTAGTGTTAGGCATTAATATTATATGATAGGCACATGTAACAGGCACCGGTTGCGTATGTAGATGTAAATATACAAATACCATACGATCGCTGCCACGGCGGCCCCCGCTTATTGCATTATCCATTTATGTATATGTAACTTTCTATATGTTGGACTATGTTTCCAAGACTAAGAGATTTATTTAAGTGGTCATTTAACGACAACAGATAGGCACCAGTATATTGGGTTTTCTCCACAGGGGCTCGCAGTTATATTTTCACATCGCCAGGTATATGTTTAATACATACCTGGTGATGTGAAAATATAACTGCGAGCCCCTGTGGTTTCCTCTGGGTAACCTCGATTAAAAAATAGAAACAACAAATAAAACTACAATCGCCAAACATCTGTAGCCCTTTTCACAAAAATTCGTAACTATACTCCTAACCTTTTCACTTAAGATTATCTTACGACAATTCCTAAGTCCTTTTCACAAAAATTATCTTACGACAAATTTTAATCTTACGACTAAAATTACACTTACGATAAATAATTCTTCTTAGGTGTACTCGATACAACATTATGTGATAAAGTTTGTCAGTGATTTGCGACAGGTCAGTGGTTTTCTCCGAGTACTCCCGTTTTCTCCACCAATAAAACTGACCGATATATTGTTGAAAGGGGCGTTAAACACCATAAACCATCTTCCTTAGCAACCTAGTTTCATTTCCATAGCACAACAAAGCATTTTTTTTAATAAAATTATTCTATAAAATATCCCCGGCACTATTTTATAAGCAGTTTGTATGCTATGATGTGTTTGTATGTTTATATTTAATTTTTATCTTATACAAAAAAATGTATATGAATCGGTCACCAATAACTGCACAAAATATGAACGGGTATGATTTTCGTATAGAGGAACATTTCTAATGCATGTAAATTAAAATGATCTATAATTATTATCATTACTTGGAGTTGTGCATCATCATCCACGCGTGGTTAATTTTGGTAGAAGTATTTTTTAAGGGAGTGCATCTGGAGTGTGAAAAAAAACCTATTCATATAATTCATTTTATCGGTTATTTGTCAGCAAAATATTTACCCCTTTTTTCCAATTAATCCCATCCCACATAAAATTAAACGCTTGTTCTTTTACTGATGAAAATTTATCCCGATATTTCTGAGATAACCCAAATTAAGATGTGTTCATCATCTATCAATCATGAAGACGAATAAATATCCCTGTTATATATTAATATTAATATAACAGAAGAATGTACACAAGTTTATGTATTGCCAGAGTGTTCGATGATCATCGAAGTTGCCAGAAATTAATAAATTATATTACTAATATAAAGGCAAAAATCAAAACGATATCATTGGATCCAGAAAATTCCAGTCCTAAAGCGGTTGTTCATACAAAACTTTTGTAAGCGAAGTAGATGTCTAGAAGAAAATCCCGTATTCCTGTTTTTATTAAAAAAAATGAAAAAAAAAGAATTCTCCCCAAGTTTGCAAGTAGTCTTCGATTGTCGATCGTTCCCAATTTGAAATCTAAAATTAATGAGAATTATCCTGATTTTTTTGGTCATGTTTCAAACGATACACTGCTGCATTGAAAAGGTCAATGTACGGAATGCATCGTTATAGACAGACTCTGTTATTAGTCACGCCAGAAAAAGGAGTAAACAACAATGCCATTAGTAGCGTCTGTTTGTATTAAACCATATTCATTTCAATAAACATTTATCAATATGTGTAAATAGGTTTGTCATACGGTCAGAGAAAATGCGCTAACGATGAATTGCTCTCTTATTTTCAAGTCGAAGCGCCAATACATCGTCCATCTTTTTTTCTATTTTTTTCACTTACGATAAAAAATAAGACCAAAATTTCTCTTGCGGTCAAAATTTTACACTTAGGACAGGGTAGTTTTACACGTAAAGTTAGGACTATTTTTACACTTAAGATTATCGTAAGTATTTTTTTGAAACTCTTTTTAATCTTAGTTTTACACTTACGACAATTTTTTATCGTAAGAATTTTTGTGAAAAGGGCTACTGGTTATAAAACAATTCTGTCTTCATATTTCTGTAGCAGCTCTTTGAGTCGTGGTTGGTAAACTAACCAAGGTTACCCCTTTCTACTCGACCCTAATGATAGTCGCCCAATGCAAGGAAACATAGAGGAATAACTTAAAAATACATGTTTCATCCACTGGTTTGCTGTTGTGTATGATTAAATGAAATACAGTCTTCTTTGAGACCATGGATTGTGTATATAATCTTACATGAAGTACAGGATAATAAACTATCTTTTTATTAATTTTAAAGGGAATGCTGTTTGTTTTGCAACATGGTCCATACAAACAACAAAGAAACAGAACCAGAACGTCTTCAATCATATACATGCCTAAAGCAATTAATAACGTGCAACCGTAGATCTAACAAAGTTGGTCCTTTTCCAGTGTGAAAGACTATATATATAATTTGCAAACAATCAACGGAAATTCTGTGTTTGATTAATGATGTGTTGAAAAAAAATGTTAAATGGTCGTTTAACGACAATAGACACCAGGCAACAGCAACTAGATCTACAATCGTCAACTGTTCCGGATTTAGATAAAGAGAGACCCTAAGCTATTCCACTTGTGAGGCCCCTCCCAATCCTGGAAGAAGATGGAAGTGTGTTAATAATCAATTTCAAGAAAGGCGAAGATGATGAGGGGTGTTTAAAATTCTGCAATAATCTGAAATTGAGTGCAACTGTGTAAGGAAAATTACTGAAGGGTTGTGTAGAAAGTAATGTACGCTATGACAGCATGAAAGTGAAAGTCGTAATATATAGTATCAAAAATATTATACACCTTGGCCAGAGGCCCCCTAAATCTTGAGGCCTAGCCTATCGAGCCTATAGGTAAATCCGGCACCGACGGTCTACATTTGAAAGGACAGACAAAAAATTTAAGGCAGAATTGAAAATATTTTTTTCAGGCGGTCAAATTATACCAAAACGCGTCATGGCACGGCAATAACTGTTAGATATTTCAAATTTGTTAAGAAGACGGACTCATATGCACTATGAACTCACGGGAGGATATCCTAGAACCATGGTATTTATTCTTTCATTTTAGTATATTTTTACAAGCGAAATTTTTTAATTATTATACTTAACCTTTTATCATTAGCTTTATTAACAGTAAATTTACCAATCACGGTCCACCCGCCCAACCGTTTTGCACACAAAGAAGGGATATGGTATGATTTTTAAATTTTATGTGTATAGTCATAATATATATATTTATGTTCCTATTTTTTCGGGCAATATTTTATGCTTAGTGCAAAATATTATATTTAGTCATTTTTTTATTATATTTACAAGTCATGGACCCCATTGGAAATAAGCCTTCGGGCTTTATGGGTTATCCAAGGCAGTCATGCACTGTTCTTAAACCTAGTTATTTTATTTAATGTAATGCTTTTGTTCATCCTGATGTGGACAATCTTTTGAACATTCAGGGTGGTAAAGTTTCTTTTGATTCTCCCTCCAACAGGTTGCACATATATGCTGCAAATATATCTCTACCCCTTTAATTTTACCATTGTGAGAAGAGATTTGAGAACACTTCCTTCTCTGATAATGGGAACAATAAAAAAACTGTATCGTCCCGTTTTGTAACCTTCTTGTCATCATTAACATAAAATGGTTGTCTGGCCTTATCTGTTTTTACATATTTAATTAATAAAGGCATTTCTATGCCACTAAAATCTTGCGACTAAGTTGCCAGGCCGTTTTCTATTTGCCTGATGATATGAGCATAGAATTTCTGTATCCCTTTCCACTCATACAATTCAGTATAATATGAAATCTTTTTCAACAATTTTATTCTACCTGTTTTTTCAATTTCATCAATTTTCTTATTGGAGATAATTTCCAACTCTCCAGCTACAAATAAATTAAATTGCAATTCATCAAATTTTACATTTGAACCTGTATATTTATATTACAGTTTTGATTGAGGCCACAATTGTTTCTGAACAACTTCGTCAGAAGGGTGGTCAAAAATACCAGATTTCTTGCTCTTTTTGTCATAGTTGTGTTTTTTAATCTTTTTGATTTCATTTTCCGAATCGCTAAACTTATTGCTACTACAACTACTGACAAAAGAAGAAGAGTCGTCAGAATCGGAACATAATTCTAATATTTTATTGAATTTGCCAGAAGCCCTTGATCTATATTTTGGGATTGTTCTTAAAATTTCTATTGTAACATTTTTTTCATTGTTCTTGATATATTTATCTTTCAAATTGAATGCTTTACTAAAAGCTTCACCTTTATCTTTGGACTTGGATCTTTTCCTCTCCTTCTCTGCGGCAATCTCCTGTCTCAACTTTTCTTTCTTCTCTTCTAGTTTCCTCAACTTCTGCTTCCTTTCATATGTCTTTCGCTCCGCCCTCAATTTCTTCAATTCCTTCTCCATCTCTATCACCTCTTCGTCTTCAGTGTTCAGTTCGTCCAGTTCGTCCAGTTCATCGTCCAATTCCGACTTCTCTTGTGTATAGTATTTGTGTCTTCAGCTTTCAATCTTCTAGTTCTTATAGGCGTCAATCTGGATTCGTCTGCATGGTCTGGCTTCCCCACCGCACCCACAATTTTATAGTCAATGTCTTTCACCTTCCTCCGTTCACGTTCATCCATATGCATATGTGGCATAACTGACATAACACATCTTCACATCAAGTTTTACATAAAAAAAATTAAAGTATGAATTACTGAAAACTTTTCTAAAGGTTTATAAACCCAAATAGACAAAGATATTTTTATTAACCAATAAAATTGATCTAAACATACCAGTGAGTATTAATTCACCTCAAAAGCATATCATGTACAGGTATAGAAATCAAACATATTTTTCAGAAATATATAAATTTAATAAAGGGAATTAAATACACTTTATCTTCATGTTAATTAAATATTTTGAAAATCAAAATTGAACAATGTAATGTTTTTGTAATGTTTCTTATTTAAATGTATGTGCATGATGTTTTGCCTGAATAAAAATGAATAAATGAATGAATGATTATCTTTGTCCCCATAAAAAAAGAAGAAATGACACGAACGACGTCACGACAGGAGAATTTTAAAGGGGAATAAGCATGATTGATATTTCCCGCGGTTTTAAACAGGTAAGTTTACCAGACGATTTCGCACAAACGGATTGAGAAAATTGAAAATTATTACGATTTTCTATCAAGGTACTAAAATCACTATCTAAAAATGTGTAAATCTGAAAAAAGTTATGACCAATTTGCATTTCACCTTTGGCTTTTTAAAGTAACCCCACCTGCGAGATGATATACAGAGACGTGCCAAAAGTATTCGGTCACTGTGATTTTTTACTATATATTTCATGTAAAACCACATTTTTTAAAAACATTATTCCAAAGTCGACTCTTGTTCGATTTTGATGATTTTTTTACCAACAAAAACAGAATTAAATGTAGTTTTACACTGTAATTTTAGCATAAATTTATAATCTATAATTTTTATGAGTTCACGATTTAAGCACAAAACTAAATTTTGAACGTCAAAAATACAATACAATGATAGTATATTTGAAGACAAATAATTTAAGTTTGTGTTTAAATCATGAACATTTAAAATCTGTGCTCCCAAAAAATATTTTAAAATAGTCACAGCAAACTACGTACGTTCTCGCTTCTGTTGGTAAAAAAATCATCAAAATCGAACAAGAATTGACTGAAATAATATTTTCAAAAATTTTGGTTTTATATGAAATATATAGTAAAAAATTACAGTGACCGAATACTTTTGGCATGTCTCTGTAGCTGTGTTGTCTGATTTCGATTATTCCTCTTTCTCCGACGTCTTTTACTTGAAGGTACATTTGTAGGTTATGTTCAAAACAGAAAGCGCTGAAACGAAAGAAGCATGCTCGTGTTTCAGTCTGATAATGATGACATACTTCTCATTCAGGTAAACACAAATCAGAAAATGAAACATTCTCTATTAGAAGAGCAGGAAAAAATGAATGGAAGATTTCAGCTACATTCTTCTTCTTCTTCTGTTTTCGTTTTCCCTTCGGCTCCAGTCTATGTGGTATGTCTCAGTATGAGTATGAGTATGACTATGAGTATGAGTCTAGGACTGGACTAATCCCTTTTGGGATTCGAAGCCAGAGTTGTTTTCTAATATTGCCTGCCTCCGAATCCCTTATCAACAATGCATAGTTCTATTCAGGATTTTTTTTTCAGGTACCCCCGCCTCGAACTGGCGTGAATTACGCCTGCATCTCAATGTCGTGCCAACCGGCGCTGGAGTATTCAAAAGTAGATATGATAATGTAACCCTCAGTCTGTTTGTGCTCCGGTGAGGGTTACGATTCGGTCCCATTCAACATAATGGAGCAGCGCCCGGAGTGATTCACACCGGGCGGTTATTTGTCCTAATTCAGTTGAACTTGAAGTGGTTGGAAAAATTAACAGGGGTGAAAGATAAATATATTTAGGTAAAGCTTGAGGTGTTAAGTAAACGCTGCATCAATCCATGGTAGACTTGTATCCATCTGAAAATTTGAATGCATGAAATCTTCTTTCTGTCCGACATTTTGTTTACAAGTTGCTATTTCATGTGCACTTGCCTTGTTTTGGAGATATCCTTATTTGGATCGATTGCCGTAAACATCGTAGTAAAAGTTTTCCATATCTAGCATTCAGATCCATATATGGATAGGCTCCGCCCATCACGAGAGTCTACGTAAGGTGTCATGGCGGACAAGAAACAATTTTCGAATACGAAATTGATCGTGAAGGAAGAAACAGGTATTGTAACACTTATTTCGTATCACCATTGCTTAAAAATTATAGGGAATAATAAGTTATGACCACATATGCAAAAAGAAAGTTGAAATATTCACGGAACGAACATTGTGCTTCATAGTTGAAAACTGTGTGGTGACCTCCATTTATTTAGCTTGTTCTAGGGTTGTCTCATTGACCTTTACCCCATATCTTTCTTTTTATAAAAAATAATTACAAGCAGAAAGATTTCCGACCCTTTCATGTATAAATAAGTTGAAAATACGAACTACAGATGAAAGCCTGCAGACCATATTTACAAATCGGAAATTTACTAGTACAAAATGTATTTGACAATTCAGTGACTCCCGCTACACTTCTGTATCTTGTGTATAAGCCTTCATCTTGGATGTGACCCAGATGTGCGCAAAAATTCTGGCAAAAAAAAGAATACTTCAATACCGATAAATCAGATGTATGGAATAGACTATACCACGTAATTCGTGGAAAAAGCGATCACGTGACATACTTTCAAAACAAGTAAAAATGGCGACATTCAGTGGATCTGAAGCGGCGGCTGGGAATGATGAGCTGTGTCTGGCGTCATAGGTAGGTGATCATGATTCTATTTACATATTTATGCAGCAAAATATGTCTACTTTTGAATACTCCAGCACCGGTTGGCACGACATTGAGGTGCAGCAGAGCTCCAGATAAGCTGCGTATTTGCGTTTTTTACGCTATGAAAACGAGTAAAAACGCATGTATTATCAGATCAGAGTGCACACATTACGCATACATATTGCTGTGTAAGCAAACTTTCCAAATTCGGAGCGTACTTGTACAGTCGTGTACATAACAATACATTTTTGTCTTTGAGAAATTCCCTGTAATTACGTCCCTTTATACTTTTCGAAGGAGAGAGCGTATACATCCGAGGGGTACAGAATGCTTGCCTTTCTAAGCATCGATGTCAAAAGAGATCTGATTGGATGTTTAGGATAAATCATCCAATCGCGGTCAATATTACAAATAAATGCAGTTTACGTAATAAGTAAGAACTAAAACGAAAGTAAATTTGGGAACACGTTGTTCGTTGAAAATGAGCAAGAACATGAATAAGTGCGCTACGGAAAATTATATACTTAAGTTCCTGACAGTTTCATCTGTGTCTAGTGACAGTATAGTTAAAGGAATCATTGATGACATTATCAACACGGCTGTGAAAACTGCCGAAGTCGACGAGCAAAAAACAAAATATTTACAACATTTTATTAATAAATATGACACAATCGTGTCAAATTAAACAGAGATATACATTTCACTTTCATCCTGCGTTTATTGAATAACACTTGTGTCAAACATAATTTTAAAAGTGTACATGTAAGCAATCTTTTCTGAAGTAGAGAGTACAACAGTGCAAAGGAAATATGCAAATACGCATCATTTTCAAAAGTAGGGGGTAATTACCCTTTGGATTTGAAAATTATCTGGAGCTCTGGTGCAGGCGTAATTCACGTCGGTTCAAGGCGGTGGTACCTGAACAAAATTTCCCGAATAGAACTATGCATGGTTGATAGGGGATTCGGAGGGCCTTGTCACTATCCACGTAAATATACTTTCAATGTATAAACAGTGACAAGGGCGGACACTTTTTTTTACCCCTGCTCGCTTCAAGTCGTGTTTGTTTTTTAAATTCATTCTAATTTCCGTTTTTTTATAGGTGGCGCTGTTACTTTCGCTTTGGGTCCATGGTGTTGTGTACTCAGACGAATTCCTGACAAAAGGACCGCTGCGTCTTCACAAGAGGTAGTCGAGGGGAGTTCATGATATTCTTTGAAAAGAATAAGGGCTTGGGAGTTGAACCAAACAGGGTTTTGAATATATTAGAAGGAATTTAAAAAACAAACATGACTTGAAGCGAGTGGGTGTAAAAAAAGTGTCCATCCTTATCACTGTTTATGCATTGATAGTATATTTACGTGGATAGTTACAAGGCCCTGTGATCCAAAGAATACATACAATATGTATTTATAAATGGTAATATAATAATTGTATTGATTTAATGATGAAATTGAAAAGAAAATGTTTACAATAAACTGTTGTCAATTTTTTTTGGAGATGGATGATGGTCTAACATAAAACAGTCATATTATATTCGTAACAATGAACATTGATGAATATAGATTATTACATGGCATTTTTAGCTCACCTTGCCAAAGGCAATGTGAGCTTTTGCCATCACTTGGCGTCCGTCGTCCGTCATCCGTTAACCTTTCACATTTTAATCTTCTCCGAGCTGAAACCTCTCGGCCAAATGAACTGAAACTTGGTAGGAAGCATCTATGGAAGGAAGGTCCTCTCTAAAGATTGCTCATTTTGTCCCGATCTATCAACAAACATGGCCACCACAGGCAATTCTTGTTTCTGATTGGCCGATTTTTTTTAATCTTCTCCTCCGAAACCGCTTGGCCAAATGAACCGAAACTTGGTAGAAGCATCTATGGAAGGTCCTCTATAAAGATTGCTCATTTCACCACGATCCGTTAGCAAACATGGCCGCCACAGGCAATTCTTGTTTCTGATTGGTTCATTTCTAAAAAAATCTTCTCCTCTGAAACTGCCTAGTTCATATCATACCCTTTATCAGCCCTAGATCATGATATCAGCCCGAGAGCTGATAGGCTCAAGGGATGATATATGAACGAGGGCTGATAAAGGGTATGATATGATAAATGACATGTTTATGATTATCATATACTTCAGCAGAGGAAATAACTAATTTGTTCCAAAATGCTTAGTCATTTTTGGTTAGAATTAAATATGTGCATATAGCTATAGAACAAGAAATAATTTATTGTTTTAATATACAAATCCAATAAATGCTCTGTTTTATGCACTTTCAATATCATGAGAGAGCAAATTGGTAGTTAATAATTTTCTGTGCAAATATTCAATAAAACAATTTAGTCCGCTGTGTTTGTAGACACAGTTTTCCGGAAATTCACGAAGTGAATTATGAACATTGACGGAAAGGCTGTAATAACATTCTGGAAGAAGTTAATAAACTTGCTTTTTCAGCCCGCTTAGGTCATTCTTGTGAAACTGGGTGAAATAAACATGATTTCTCTTATTATTCTAAACCAAACTCGAAGTTTTATCACAGGGTAAAATTTTGGCTATATTATCTACAAGTATATGATAATTTCCTTTATTTAACCATACAATTATAGATTTGACTCATTTGAAGACTTTTGTAATCAGCAATCTAAAGTTTGGTTACACATTTCTATTACATTATAAGTAACATTGTGAGTTTTAATCATGGTGGATGTACCCGATACATTTTTGTACAACATTAAATGTTAAAGTTTGTCAGTGACTTATGGCAGGTCGGTGGTTTTCTCTGGGTACTCCGGTTTCCTCAACCAATAAAACTGACCGCCATGATATAACTGAAATATTATTAAAAATGGCGTTACACACCATAACCCTAACCCTAACCCGAGATGGATGATGTTATAGCATAAAACAGTCATATTATATGTGTAACAATAGCCTTTAATAATTTCCTTTATTTAACCATACTATTATAGATTTGACTCATTTGAAGATTTTTGTAGTAATCTAAAGTTTGGTTACAAATTTCTATTACATTATGTATCAAAAAAGAAAGAAAAAACAGAAGTTAAAGCAGGGATTGTTACCATGGTGATATCATACTTATTTATCTGTATATAACTAGGTTTTATGAAGGAAATATCTAGTTATTAGATTGGTGATGTATAGCAGACAGACGAGCATAAAAATAAATAAGGTTTTGGGCCAAGTTGTATATCAGAGACCACATATATACCTTAATGAAACTTTAGGATTACGTAACCTACTATTAAAATATTAAGATTCCCGACAGCTAAACATATGAACATTTCCTATGATTATTATGAAAATATTTATTTTGCTATCAAAGAGAATAAACTTGGTATGCTATCCACTGACAACCTTACTCACTTGTTATCATGCTGAGTTAAGATCATCCTATATTATTTAAAAAAAAAAGCCCCAAAAAACCAAACACTTGGGGATGGGTGTCATGAAGTGAAAAATAAATTGAAGAAATTATTATAATCTAGATTGGCTAAGAGATATTCCATTGTACATGTATTAATATATACTTCAAATACATTTGTATGGGCTGTGGGGATTGATGACAAATTGTACAAAGAATTGTAAAGAAGTTCTGATTAAATAAAGTGCCTTAATTCGTAATCCCAAATCTCAGTACAACTTTTTCCGGGATAGAAATATATGTATACAGATATGACAGATGTTGTTTGGTTTAGTTTGAGTTATTGTGTTTAACACCACTTTAAACAATATATCAGTTATATTGTGGCGGTCAGTTTTATTGGACGGTGGAGGAAATCTGAGTACCCAGAGAAAACCACCAACCTGTGGCAAATCACTGACAAACTTAATCACATGACAGATGTCATCAGTTATCTATCTTCATACTTTTATTGTATTGTATCTTAGCAAAATGTTTGTATGAGAAGTATTTCTCCAATTTGAAAGACGTATAAAAGAAATTTAAACATTGACATTTCAATTCGCCATTATGATTGTAGTATAATCACATTTAAATCTTATTTCAAATGTCTAAAATTAAAATTCGATAATTTTAAAGGTCACTAATGAATTTTGTCAAATTTAAGAGGAAGATATGTTTACTAACAGTTATAGTAATAGTTATCACCCTGTATGCATAAATGTGATATAAGGGTTTTGCCCGAATCATGTTTAAAGCACAAGTGTGTCAAAAGGATGACTTCTTTTGTTTCTGTAGCTACAGAACATTGGTTGAAGTAGTCACAGGCACTCGTGGCATGGACCACCCCCCTTTTTCTAACTTTCTGTTTGCAAATTTATTTTCAATAAAATTTCTTTATTTCCTTATTATTTCATTTCTTTTTCCTTATAGGATCATATAGGGTCAACACATGCAATTTGATGTTAACATAAGATTGTATGAATATTGACACGAACAAGTTAAAATAAGGAAAAAGAGATGAAATGATAAAGAAATAAAGAAATTTTATTGAAAATAAATTTGTAAACAGAAAATTAGAAAAAAGGGGGGTGGTCCATACCACGAGCGCCTGTGGAAGTAGTATAAAACATCGGGTCAAACCTAAGACTATAAAAAATAGTATTTGTTGCTTCTCTGCTAGGCACGCAGCATTAAGGGGAAGGAGCAAAGTCTCTTTGGCTCAGAATCAGGATAATGTGTCCGAGTTGGGTGACATGTTTGTCCGCAGACTGTTGTTGCAGTGAGCTAGCACTATAAAAATCCAGCTAAGCGTGTTGGTCTAGTACCTCATCATCATTTCATTGAAAATTAACTTGTTCTCGCCATGATATACAAATGTAGCTGAAATATTGCTGAGTTGGCGTTAAACAACAATCACTCACTCAATCACTCTTTTATTGACTTTTATCTTTTATTGCTACTGATTGGTTTTAAATATCTTTTTATTCGACAGTTATAATGGTAGGGAGGTCAGACATTTTTCAATTTTATTTACACAATGGCAAATTCTGTAATTCTGTCTTACATTTGAAGACAACTGCAGTGACAATGCACTAGAACACTATTATTTAAAGTGAATTATTTAAAAGGTAACATGTTGAAATAAATAAATAATGCACATGTTTGGAGAAAATTCTTCATATGTCACAATTTTTTTATATTTAAACTGGACAGAAGCGACCAAAATTGAATGGAAACTTTGGAAATGGCACCGCTATTTTGAAACTATTTATTCCCTGAAACACATGTTGCTGACCAGTTAAACTGAAAGTAAAACTCTTCTGTAGTGGATAGTAGGCTAGGTTTTAATAATCTCATACAGTTTGATGAGAAAATTCAAATTTTTTATTTATACGTTCAATTTTATGGGTCAAATGTATCCAATTTTGGTGCCGTTTTCAATTTTCCCATTGAAATGCATGGTAAAAAATATTTTTAAAAATGTATTTGGAAACACATGTTGCTGATGAAACAAAGACTACAACTATGCAATTTCTTTTAGAACAATGTCTAAACTACATTTATCAAGTACAGTTTCATTAGATTTCATTATTGTTTTCAAATAATTTCTGATATTCTATTTCTTGGTAAAGACAGATAAAATTCAAAATGGCCACCATTATAAAATATAAGTGGACATTTTCCGAACTTCAAATTATCATAACTTTTAAACCGCTTAACAGATTTAAAAAAACTAAACACCACTGTAAATATCTTCAGGAGATATGATCATTGGTGTGTACTTTAAGATATTTTAACACATTTTCAAAAAAAGTCTGACCCTCCTAATAATGGGATATATAAGAGAACAAAATTACAATTTTTTACTTTGCTATGAGTTACAATTATTATTAGAGGGTTATTTTTTCCAATGCTTTATTAATTTTGTCTAAAAAACGAACATGAACTTTTGAGACGATCCCTCTGAGTTCTCATTTGCCTTTTTGAGAAGACCATTTTCTATAAAATACTATAAGCATGTTTTAATGAAATTAATGTCAACTTGTTTCCAATTATCAGAAAACTGTACAAATTGAAATTTCAATTGACTTTGGGGGCTGATCGATTTTTATAATCATTTTCAAAACTAATCACTTCTAGACAACTTTTGTCATTTTAAAATGATAAAGTTATTTTAATCAGTTCATAGAATTCTAAATACTAAATAATGAATGATCATTCTAATTTAATGAGCTAAGATAGACTATTATTCTTACTTTGTAGATGTTAAAGCCATAGCTTGTATTGATGTTATGTCACCTGGTACAAAAATATGTGCACTCAAAGTTGACAAAGTAAGTTTCCTGTGAAATATAACTCAATAAGTGTATAAGGGCTGTTTAAAAAAAAATGGCTCCAACATGTGAAAAAAATGTCCAAATTAAACTCACTCCTAAAAACTTTCTGCTGATAATTTTCAATGTTGTATACATTGAAGTAAATGAAACAAGAAAGAAACTATAAACAGATAAGCAATACATTTTTAAGAACCTTTTATTGAACACAAATTGGCATGAAAAACATGTAAAACACATACTTATTCTATATCAGTTAAACAATCTTTAGTCTCAATTATTTTGTATAATGGTTTCTCAATCAATGCAATTGATATAAATGACTTTTTGTGCAAAATATTGGGTTATTGGTAGTTGTAGTTTTTCTTAAAAGCTATTTTTTATGAAAAATTCTCAATATTTTTGTCCAATCTACCCGATAAAGTTTTTATTATCAAAATAATAACGAATATTTTTACTTAAGACAGCAAAATTTTCAAACTTTAAAGATAAGTAGCCATTTGTAAAAAAAAATCACATTGATTCTTTGAACGATCACAAAATAATTGGTTGTAGAAAAAATATTTTGTCTATTTTTGTTGCACTCCTGACATGTTATAATAAAGAAAAAAAAGAAGAAAATATCACATTTTAAAATGCCAACATTGAACAGTGATGTTACTGTTAACTCATACAATAATTTGTACCTGTTTCAATGAAATATTTGTACAGAAATGACAGTATTTGGAAATTTGTAACAATTTTTTGCCATACCCACTTTCTTTAATACTCAGTTTTAGCAGCAATATTTTTAATTACATTTGAACATTTGTATTATACCACTCTAATATATTAGATAAATCATAAAGAAATAATTAGAATATTTTTATAGGCTAGAAAAGGCAATTTATTATAAATTATCATTATTTTATCAATGGTACTATTTTATCAGGATATGTTGCACTCCTGACATTATATTGCCATCAAGAAAAAGAAGAGTTATTAACTTAAAAACAATTCACAGGGGAAAAAATCAGTTGGTGTTCTTTCAAGCATTAGTTTTACCTAGTTTTAATGATAATTGTTTCTTAAAGTAACATTTTTCTAGTTATTTGTAACTTGTTTACAGCCATACTTCTCGAAAATTCCAACTTATTTTTGAAATATACTATACAAAAACATTTAAAACATGTTTTAATCTGAATTAATATTGAAAGTAGATGTTTAATGTACAATTACAAGTATTTTTTGGATACTTAGAAAATTGATTATATCAAATTTCAATGATTTTTAAATATTTATGTCAGGAGTGCAACATTTACATGGTCAACCATAAATTATCTATAAGAAAATAGATAAATGCATTTATCATAAACTTTATCAAGTCAATTAATCTCCAATAGCTAATGAACCTAGAAAACATGTTCCCTTGTCAGAGAATGTCTAGTATTAATACCTAATAGATAGTAAAGCATGAGACCATTTAAAATGAACAAAAATGCTTTATTACATAAAATTAAAAGCACATAAAATGCTATTGGCACTTTTAATTTGTTCAATCATTATTCTAAACTTGACAGAATCTCATTTTATTTAAATCATCCATATAAAAAGCTATAATTTAGACTGTAGAAGACCACTTAAAACTAGTTGCACTCCTGACATGAATCAAATGCTTCTGTGAGAGATATTTTATGTATCTCAAACAGGTAAATGGGTTTTATCTGTTCTCTTGATCAGTCTCTGTTGCAATAGAAAGACAAATGTGATATTAGTTACATTTAAAAGAAAATATGTCTAAGAAAATATCAAATGTTGCACTCCTGACATTTGAGGGTGCTGCCTTTAATGTGACATTCTTGGCCTTACTACTGATTTTAGTGTATTCTTTAACTATGGTTTTGAAGCAGCAATGATGTATTAAGATTTATTTATACCCCATATCTTTGAAAACTTAGACAACATTTCTACAATGTAATTTAGGAAAACTTGCATAAATGTTTGTTGCACTCCTGACTAGGTACATCTTTTTTACAAAGCCATATTTTTATGCAATAATAAATGTGAAGCATGATCTATTGCTATCTTAAAGTATGTCAACATATCAAAGTTTGTGATGAAATAGATTGTTATAGCATATTGTTTGATTTAGCACTGATAGGTTATTGAAAATTAAGGATTTTTTACACAAAAAAGTGTTGCACTCCTGACAATTTTGACATGTTTTTTGGACATATTTTTTTTGTTATTCTAGATATCTTAAAGATTTTTTGCAGTAACAAACATCAAATCATTACAGATCTTTTGAACTATTTAGATCCAATAAAATCATAAAAATGAGTAAATTAGACAGCTATAGCAGTAGGAGCCATTTATTTTGAAACTGCCCATAATAATGTAGGCTTATTATACACTTATTGAACAAGCTTTTATTGCATAAGCTTGTGAAAATGTTGTTCTGAGCAGGACACACTGCATAAGCTTGTAAAAATATAATCCTGTGCATAGTGAAATGCACAAGCTTGTAACAATATTTTCCAGAGTAGAATACCGTGTTTAACCTTTTAATAATATGAACAGAGCAGAATACAATGGAAAAAACTGTTCTGAGCAGAATACACTGCTTAAACTTTTAGCAATATTGTTCTGAGCAGAATACACTGCTTAAGCTTTTAACAATATTGTTCTGAGCAGAATACAGTGCTTAAGCTTTTAACAATATTGTTCTGAGCAGAATACACTGCTTAAGCTTTTAACAATATTGTTCTGAGCAGAATACACTGCTTAAGCTTTTAACAATATTGTTCTGAGCAGAATACACTGCTTAAGCTTTTAACAATATTGTTCTGAGCAGAATACACTGCTTAAGCTTTTAGCAATATTGTTCTGAGCAGAATACACTGCTTAAGCTTTTAGCAATATTGTTCTGAGCAGAATACACTGCTTAAGCTTTTAGCAATATTGTTCTGAGCAGAATACAGTGCTTAAGCTTTTAGTAATATTGGTCTGAGCAGAATACACTGCTTAAGCTTTTAGCAATATTGTTTTGAGCAGAATACACTGCTTAAGCTTTTAGCAATATTGTTCTGAGCAGAATACACTGCTTAAGCTTTTAGCAATATTGTTCTGAGCAGAATACACTGCTTAAGCTTTTAACAATATTGTTCTGAGCAGAATACACTGCTTAAGCTTTTAGCAATATTGTTCTGAGCAGAATACACTGCTTAAGCTTTTAGCAATATTGTTCTGAGCAGAATACACTGCTTAAGCTTTTAACAATATTGTTCTGAGCAGAATACACTGCTTAAGCTTTTAGCAATATTGTTCTGAGCAGAATACACTGCTTAAGCTTTTAACAATATTGTTCTGAGCAGAATACACTGCTTAAGCTTTTAGCAATATTGTTCTGAGCAGAATACACTGCTTAAGCTTTTAACAATATTGTTCTGAGCAGAATACATTGCTTAAGCTTTTAGCAATATTGTTCTGAGCAGAATACACTGCTTAAGCTTTTAACAATATTGTTCTGAGCAGAATACACTGCTTAAGCTTTTAACAATATTGTTCTGAGCAGAATACACTGCTTAAGCTTTTAGCAATATTGTTCTGAGCAGAATACACTGCTTAAGCTTTTAACAATATTGTTCTGAGCAGAATACACTGCTTAAGCTTTTAGCAATATTGTTCTGAGCAGAATACACTGCTTAAGCTTTTAACAATATTGTTCTGAGCAGAATACACTGCTTAAGCTTTTAGCAATATTGTTCTGAGCAGAATACACTGCTTAAGCTTTTAACAATATTGTTCTGAGCAGAATACATTGCTTAAGATTTTAGCAATATTGTTCTGAGCAGAATACACTGCTTAAGCTTTTAACAATATTGTTCTGAGCAGAATACACTGCTTAAGCTTTTAGCAATATTGTTCTGAGCAGAATACACTGCTTAAGCTTTTAACAATATTGTTCTGAGCAGAATACAGTGTTTTTTTTATGTCCCCTGGTTTAACATATTATATAGTTACCATTTGTACTCTTGTACCTCTGTATTTATTATGCCCCTGCTGCTAGGCATTGGGGGGCAGGGGTATTAAGTTTTACCCAGGTCCATACACAAGTCCTGCTTTTGTTTCTCCTCAAAAAGTTTCCATTGAGCAAATTATTTGAATTTTTTTTACACAAGGTCAGGGACCATACAAGGAATGCCATGATATATTTTGGACTTTTCCACTTTTTCTATTCTGGAGCTATGCCCCTGTTTATTTTTGCTGAAAGTGGGAGCATCTGTGTCCTATGAACACTTTCTTCCATTTTTAACAGATGTATCATTTCAATCCATTCGTTATCCTTCCAGCCGTCTGTCTAGAACAAAATATTTTCTTAGCAATATGTAGTTTTGTTTGACATATATTATTTTTATATACCAATATAACTACATGTATTTATTGATATATACATGTATTATGCATATTATGTGTTTATTTTCGGCCATTTATTATGCTATATTGTAAAATGATTTTCTACTGTAAGTGTTGAAAGTAGCGATTTTATTGGACAAATTGGTACATAAATCTACCATTACATGTTATATACAGCCTGTATTTATTCGGAAGGGACATCATTATTTTGTGAAATATGATGTTGACTCAATTTTAACATTATTTAAAACCCCAAACATCTATATATTTGAACAATATTCATAAATTTCTTATGCGAATTAGGTTTGATAAAGAGGGGAAATTTAATATTGGAGACATTGAAGAGTTTTATTTAGATTTTTTTTCTGCAGCATTGTATTTGAAACATTATGCCATAATAAATAAAATGTTTGGTTTGCCCCAGCTCTACCAGAAAAAAACTCAGAAAAAAACAAATATATATTTTTTTTATTTCAGGATAAGATATCTTATTCAAAATTTTAACACATTTAAAAAGAAAGCAAAAAGAATTTCTACCTACCTACACATATCCAACACTGATGGGTCAGATTTGTGCAAACTAACATTTTGTTTACAGTGGCCTTTCAGAAGTATCAGCTTACTGTGTTGGTACATTAAGTTTAATGTATATGTAACACAACTAGTTTTTCATCCTGGGTGTCCTTCATTGTAGTTTTACTGAAAACATTGTGATATAACTTTCAAAGATTTAATTATACCCCTGCTCCCCGAAGGGGGAGGGGTATACTGTTTTACCTCTGTCCGTCTGTCCTTCCGTCCGTCCAAGATATTTATTGTCGCATTTTTCTCAGTAACTGTTGATGGCAGAAATCTGATATTTGGTCACAAGCGTCATATTGGTATACCATATTTTGGGTAGCGTTTTTGGACCTGTCAGATTCCTACTTCCTGTTTGCCGACTTAGTTGGTTTTTATACACATTGAACATATATGCACATTTTTCGTCACATTTTTTTCAGCAACTATTGATGGCAGAAATCTGATATTTGGTCACAAACTTCATATAGGTACCCCATATCGTGGGAAGCGTTTTTGGACCCATCAGATTCCTACTTCCTGTTTGCTGACTTTGTTGATTTTTATACACATTGAACATATATGGTCATTTTTCGTTGCATTTTTCTCAGCAACTATTGATGGCAGAGATCTGGTATTTGGTCACAAGCTTCATATAGGTACCCCATATCGTGGGAAGCGATTTTTGACCCGTCAGATTCCTACTTCCTGTTTGTCGAAGAGCGGGGGTATCATAAGTGAGCATTAGCTCACAGTTCATCTTATTTATTTTAAGAAAATATTTCTTTTTGGTAAAGATTACAATTTTGTTGTACTGGTTTTCTCAGGGTACTATTGTTTCCTCCACCAATAAAACTGACTGCCACAATATAACTGAAATATAAAAGTGGCATTAAACACCATAAACATAAACAATTGTGCTGTATCTAATCTAGTAAGTGTTCATTTTAATCAGTTTTAATTTAATATATTGTCTCCCCTGTATCAGAAGTGGAGTACTTATGTATTGTCTCCTGTGTTTCAAAAGTAATAAGCTTAATTTAGATAAAACTCAAGTATCTATATCGGCAAAATATAGGAAATGGTGTTTAAATAGCTTAATTATGGTAGATTGTTCAAGATTTAAATTAAATGAAGAGTTTGTTGTCATGTTAAAAGATTTAAGGGTGAAAATTTTAATCTGCTCATCTTTAAATTTATTTTGTAAACAGTGATTTTGAAAATCCTTTTATAGAATATGATTGACAAGGTAAAGAAAACTTATGTAATGTCAAGTATTTATGTTAAATTTAGTTATGTTAGCAGTCTTTGTAGGGTTATTGTGTTTTAACGCCACTCTCAACAATATTTCAGTTATATCGTGGCAGTCAGTTTTGGTGGAGGAAACTGGAGTACCACCGTCCTGTCGCAAGTCACTGACAAACTTCATCACATAATATTGTATACCTCGCCTGGGCGGGATTTGAACCCACAACGTTAGTTCAAAAATGCTGTTAGATACTTTACTATTGAAACAAAAGAAGTTGCCCATATTGGATATAACGGGTTATTTTTTTCCGCATGAGTACTCATGCGGAAAAAGAAACCTGTTATATCCAATACAGGCCGCTTCTTTTGTTTCAATAATACTGTATCTTACACATATTTATTTTCAGGTCAGACATGAAGACAATCTATCTGTATGATTTTACTTATAAAGACAGTAGAGAATATGACCATGTAATAAGTTTATATGTAAAAAATATCTCATTATGAAAAAAAAGTTTAAACAGTGAATGTCAACAGTTCTACCAATATCAACAAAATGAACAATCCGTATCCTCTGACCTCAAATCATTGCACATGAAAAGAGACAAAGACAGACGACGTTGGAAATCCAGGTCCTGGTTTGGAACATGCTCAAAAATGTGGCAGAGTTAAACCCGTTAATTGGACCCGTTGTTTTTATTGGAAGATATATGGAGAAAGTCTTTATATCTCTAAGAGTGAACTGTATCAGTGGTGTAATGGTTAGCGTGCTCGCCTCGAGTGCGGTAGATCGCATGTTCGATCCCCAGTCAGGTAAAACCAAAGACTGTAAAATTGGTATTTGTTGCTTCTCCGCCAAGCACGCAGCATTAAGGAGAAAGAGCAAAGACTGGTTGACTCGGAATCAGGATAATGTGTCTGAGTGGGGCGACATGTCTATGCACGGACTGCTGTTTCAGTGAGCTAGCATTATAAAATATCTAACTAAGCATGTTGATCTAGTGCAAAGTGAACCTCATCATCGCTTCATTGAAAATTAACTTGTTCTTGCCATGACATAGCTGAAAAATTGCTGAGTTCAGTTGGTGTTAAACAACAATCACTCACTCTCTAAGAGTGGTCATTGGCCATGGTCTTCTAACAAAGCCTTTAAGGGTGTATCTGTACACCTGTTTGAACAATTAAAATGTCTATAACTTCAAAATGTTCTCTATAGATCTTACAGTAAGGTCCAAGGGGTTTTCTTTCTGGCATATTTTGATTTCTTGAAATAGTGTTTGTTTGTTTGTTTATGCTGTTTAACGTCACTTTCGACAATATTTTAGTTATATCGTGGTGGTCAGTTTTATTGGTGGAAGAAACCGGAGAAAACCACCGACCTGCTGCAAGTCACTGACAAACTTTATCACATAATGTTGTATCGCCTGAACGGGATTCGAACTCACAACGTTAGTGGTGAATAGGTATTGATTGCATAGGTGGTTCCAACTACCAATGATCATTTCCACGACGGTCACCTCTTGAACTAATGAAACCAATTACAGTCAAAATTATGTATCCCAAACTTGGCTAAGTTATTACCTTGAATAATTTGTTGTTAAGACATTGGGCCGTTGTTAGTAGCTTTTAGTTTAATTTAATCCCGATAACTCAAATACATCGTTATTTTAATAAACTAATTGTTAAATTTCGACTCTATAAAGATATAACAGAAGCTATTGTTTTAACTGGTGCTTAACATAAAAAACTTAAAACCACATCTATGACTCACACACCCAATGTTAGACAAACTTGGTTTCTGTCCAAAGTGTTTGTGGTTTGGTCTTTTTTTCTGAGTTTAGACATGAAAATATATGCATATTCCATATAAATCACCCTCCCCCACATGTCCATGACCATGAATTTATAAATGGGGTCAGATTTAGGAGAGAATTTATAATTATGACGTTTTTTCTGGCCCGTGACCTTACATGCCTTAATGGTTTTGGGTCTTAATTTATTTGAAAGATCTTTTATACTCTTATCAGCCATCTGACAGTTTTTTCTGGACCAATCTATCCTTGTCAACACGCAGGCAAGAACATGTTATTATATTTACGGGAACCTTTTCTGGCCAAAATCGGACAGACGTTGTGAAGGAATACGGGACGTGTGCCATTATGGTAATCAACTCCTTATAAATACAAGCCTCACATAATCATTCCTGTGTAATTCTAATAGTCATAATGACTCCTGTATAGATTGTAAAATGTAATGGATAGTTCTAAATTACAATTTGGTAATGTTATTCTGTGTAAATCTCTTATTTAAATGATATGCTGACTATGACGGGCCTCTGTGAACTGTGGACGTAATACAAGTTATCTATTAGATGGGTGACAAAATTATCGCGCCTGTTGAAAACTGCTATTTAAATTTCATGGGGCATATCAAGATATGATTGCTGATCTAACAGTTAGATATTTCACAGGTCTGTTCATGTCAAATCGTTCAGTATTGTTATGATTTTTGATATTTAAACGGATGAACGGCTTAGTTTACATATCTGCATTGAAACGAAATTGGTTATACATGATAGGGGATTAGTTAATCTTTAGGATTTAATTTCTCACTGGTATCAAGAGAACTAAAATTTAAAATTTAATGAACCCCAAATACACAAATGGATTCAAAAAATATTTTGTTTCGGAATTAAGTTCAGGTGAAGTTAAATACTAGATTTAAATTTTGTGTTGACGGAGGATTTTTTTTGTTTTACTTTCAATGTGGATCTTTATGTGGTAAAATTTATTGGATTTATGGGTAATTGTAGTACACAAGTATCCTAGAAATGTCTAATTAAAACAATCTTGACAGATTACACCATCAGGATTTTATAATCACCTGGATTTTTGACAGGTAAGGAAAAAAATTACAGACAGTTATGTGTGATATTTATAATTTAATTCTAACATAGAATAACTACAGTAAATATATACATGTACCAGTAACTCGCTTGTTTGATATCTGATAACAATTTAAAGGATAAATTTACCTTTAGAAAAACACTGTTTTGTTCAAAATTTGAAAAGGGGGAACAAAAAATTGTGGTAAAAGTGAATACAATATGTGTTTAACATTATTCATGTGCGAACAGACAAACGGTTCTTGTTACTGAACAAAGCGTGGAATTGTTTTAAGGGGAGGACTGTTAATGTTTATTAATGTAGACTGTTATTATAGAATATTTTATTGACTGGATTTAAGAATGGTTATTTCTCTCCTGTTTACGTAAGGAAAAAAATCAATTTTTATGAAAGGTTTTTTATTTGCTTTCACTGACTATAAATATTAACTAGTTATAATTAATTGAATTATATTATATTTTTATTAATATCTGTGGGTGGATGTTTTGTAAAGGAATGTTTGTAAGATAAATGTAACCAAAACAGGGAGGCAAAAAAAGGGGGTACTTTAATATAGGCAATACCAGCTAATATTTGGAAAAAAGGGGGAATTCTACTTTTATATCGATATTACTTTAATGTTTAATTTGACCTTTACCTAATGCAAATTATATAGATATTTAAACATTCAATACATTTTTAAACATTTTAAATGTTCTATACAGAAAAAAATATTTAAATTTTGAAGGTTTTTATATAGAAATATACGCATCAGTGGTGTAATGGTTAGCATGCTCGTCTTGAGTGAGGTAGATCTTGGGTTCAAGCCCAGATGGGTCAAACCAAGGACTAGGAAATTGGTATTTGTTGCTTCTCCGCTAAGTATGTAGCATTAAGGAGAAAGAGCAAAGACTGGTTGGCTAGGAATCAGGATAATGTGTCCGAGTGGGGCGACGTGTCTTTCTGCGGACTGTTGTTTTGGTGAACTAGCACTATAGAAATCCAACTAAGCGTGTTGGTCTAGTACAAAGTGGACGTCATCATCATTTCATTGAAAATTAATTTGTTCTCACCATGATGTAGCTGAAAAATTGCTGAGTTGGCATTAAACAACAATCACTCACTCACTCACTCACTCAGACAAAATTATTTATAGTTTGAAGGTTTTTATATAGAAATATTTTGCTGTTGATGCTTCCAAATAAAAAATAAAAAAATGCAAAAATATGCCACATGTTGCAAATAAAGTTTTTTGTGACATCAAAATTATTTTTCTTCAAAACCTATTTCTTTTCCTGTAAAAAAGAAATAGGAACCAACATCTTACCTAGTCCTTTTTAATAGATTAGTAAAACATTGTCTACACTTTGGATGTTGTCAAAATAACATTGACTTTACATTGTATAAATTATTCAGTCATTCTTTTGACCTTAATTTACTGTGTACAGTGATTTCCCTCCCCTTTTTAATAGATTAGTAAAACATTGTCTTCCTACACTTTGGATGTTGTCAAAATAACATTGACTTTACATTGTATAAATTATTCAGTCATTCTTTTAACCTTAATTTACTGTGTACAGTGATTTCCCTCCCCTTTTTATCAGACCACCCTCTTAGGCCAGATTTCGGATGTACTGAGAAAGAAAATACTGCTAAATTTCTCCTCTCAAAACAGGCCACCTCTCTTATTAGATGACTTTTTCATTTCACAAGAGGTGGAAATGAGGGTAACTGTACATGTATTATGATGTTTGTAATATAGTCAAACCTGACCATGTGGTCACCTCTATTAAGCAGTCACCTGTATTAAAAGGTCACCTTTTTCTTGTCATGTCATAGAAGATTTCATATGAATTGAACCTCTTATAAGAGATCACCTGTCTTGTAAGGACACTTTTTCTTTCTCCCAACAATGACCTCTTTGACTATATAGTTTTTACAGAGGAAACTTTATTCTACAGTCTTTGAGGTTAGAACCTCAAGATTAAAGCAATGCCATATTAGAACCCTCATTATTGAAACTGGATAGAAATAAGTACCAAAATATTTTGTT
Organism: Bathymodiolus septemdierum; assembly: GCA_963383655.1. NCBI lineage: Eukaryota > Metazoa > Mollusca > Bivalvia > Mytilida > Modiolidae > Bathymodiolus > Bathymodiolus septemdierum. The sequence goes on along the minus strand of OY726530.1, from coordinate 39,074,005 downwards.
ACTATCCTTTGTATTGAAAGTGTGATCAGTTAAGCATACCTGTAGTCAACTATGTAGCAGTGATTTGAAACATCCAATTAAGCTCATCGATCATTATTGAAATTTGAGGATGACACAGGACTCCAGTGGCCATACTTTTAGACGATCTCAGTATGTTGCATGACTTAGAATTTTTTCTCCTGCTTTTGTGACTCACTAGGCCAAAGTTGTGAAAGCCATTTTAAATGTAAATATCCATTAAATATTGAGTAAAGGAAATTTGATGAGTTAAAATAATCAATGTTTCTCTAAAGCTGACTTTCACAAGTTTTAAGACAAACAGTATAGAATTTGTTTATATTGTACAGAGGAATAATATCTGAACTGAAGATGAGACAGATAATTTGTACTTACAGGGTATATAATAGTTACTGATATGGAGGGTAATATCAGGATATACAGACTGCCCAAGGGTTGTGGTACGGACCAGTGGAAATATCAGTTTCACAGTCTGTACCAGGACCCAATGGCAGTCTGTCTATCCTGATATTGCCCTCTATATAGATATCAGTAACTACTGTGTTTATTACATTGAAGACCAGACTTTGACACACACAATATAAATGCACAGAAATTTTTCACATGCTGATATAGACCGGTATCATCAGTCTAAACACGGTTTTTGGACCGGTATATATCAGCATCCTAGTCTGTATCACGGAATAGTGAAGGTCACGTGGAGAGTGTTTAGCCTATTAAATGTATGCTTTTTATTCTGATATGCAATAAACTAGGATATTGACCAATTTCATCATTTTGGTTGTGGATTAACAGGTTTGTCTCCAGGAATCCAGTTTTATAAAACAATTCTGTGATCTCTGATCCACATTGAAAAATGATGATATATAGGATATAACAGTAATGTGGATCAGAATCCACAGGTATGGATCGCATTAGAACCACAGGGGTCTGGGGTCTGTCCAAATTATAAACTGGGTTCCATTTAGCATGGGGCTCCCATATAATCATCCTAATTTGGAAAGGCATGTACATGTATATCTGTTAGCTTTCTTGAGCTTGTGAATTGAACCCACAAACCTAGGGGTGATATGTTCTTATTACTTAGTTAGATTATTAGTTATGTAAGGTGTCTAACCATGTATATGAAGGCTCCCCTCTTGACAATATTTGTTTTTTTGAAAAGAAATTCAAAATTTAAAATTTAAAAGTGATTACACATACTTTTCAGTTTGTGTTTAACACAAAGGACACTTTTTAAGGTCACACAAAAACTTTTAAAACATTCAGATGATTATGATTTACTAATTTCGACTTGACGTACATTATTTATAACGACAAATTGGATTAAGAAATTAAGAGTTTCTAACTTAATCAATTGTAATTTAAGCTGTATATTTTTTCTTGTTTTTTTTTTACCTGAGCCAGCATTTATCCTGTAGAGTGTGGAAAAATGGCACATTTTCAAATCAATATTTTGTAAGATTAAACATACCATACATGTATTAAGTCGTAATCTTTGAAAATTACTTATTATTTATGTGTTAGGAACCTAAGCAGGCCTAGGATTGTTAAAGTGTTTGGTTAAGATAAGAAACAAGTTAGACATCGTCTCAAAAGATCTTTAAAAACAAAATTGGCATTGTTAATGAAACGTTTGACACATTCTATTGAGTGCTTTTAATTTTAGCCAAGAAATATTTTTGGACGTAGAATAAAACCGTTAACTTTCCGTGTAATTATGGTTGACTTATTTTAGTACAGGTCTTTAAAATGAAATAAAAAATTTCAACTTCTATGACCTTACAAACCTTATCTAATCCATTTTAACAATCTAAATACTACTGCTAATAGAAATTCTATACAAATATTGACCAAGGTTACCATGTAGGAAGCATTGTATTTTTTCGTAGCGATTATCAGTGTTTACATGTTATAATTAGATTGATTGATTGATTGATTGGTGTTTAGCACCAAGTTCAGCAGTACATGTATTTCAGGCATGTTATAATTAGATTGATTGATTGATTGGTTGGTGCTTAGCACATACCTGTTAAACCTCCCCCTTTGCGTGGGAGTCTCCTGCGTAAGAGCCTCATCTCTCGCATGGACTGGGTCTTCCGTGCGGGAGACATAAATCTCCCGCACACACCTTTTCCTCCCGCACGATCTCCACCCAACAAAAAAATTGTTTACTTTCTTCAGTCGCCATATTTGTTTACAATAGATCGGCTATTTCCATCAATCGTCGAGATATTTCGTATCAATTTTTATCGAGTTTCTCTAGACTTTTCGTTCAGGAATACGAAACTGATTGTTGTTTACGTAATTGAACGGATAACAACACCAATTAGAAATGTAAATTCTCGGCGAGTACTAATCAGATTTAGCTTTAAATAAGATTTGTTTCTGGCATTTTATAGCGATGTCTCAATCAACAAAGAGAAGGTGGAATTCGGGACCTAGTACTCCTTCTTTGACATCAAAGAAAAAGAAATACAATTGTAAATTCCAGGATGAGTGGAAAAAATCAGCCCACTGGTTACAGTCAAGTTCATTGGGAAATGATCTGGCATTTTGCACTCTGTGTAGTTCCAACTTCAGTGTTGCTTCAAGGGGACTGTATGATATTAAGAGACACTCAGATACCAGTTTACACAAGAAGGCAGTCACTGCTACTAACAAAACCCCCCAATATGAGGTCAGATCTGAACAATGACACTATTTGCTGTTTAATATGTGCAAAACAAAACCAAGACAAAGCTTGCTTTGAATTCAATCCAAGTGACAGTATTCTGAGAGCAGCAAATAAAGCTGTTCTAACATACCAGAGTAACATAAGTTCATGTAACTAGACTATCAAGCTATTAATAGAAGGGTCAACAATAAATTTGTATACAATGAATGCGTCTTTATGTACCATTTTACATCATTGCTTTATTATCATTCAACTACAAGGTACAATTTTGTGCGTTTAAAGGCGATGCTCAAAATCTCCCCCTTAGAAGAGTTGGTAGGGGGGAGATCTCCCCCTAGCAGTTCCCGGAGGTTAACAGGTATGTTAGCACCAACTTCAGCAGTATCTCAGACATGTTATAATTAGATTGATTGATTGATTGGTGTTTAGCACCAACTTCAGCAGTATCTCAGGAATGTTATTATTAGAAATTGTATTTGTTATCAGTTGTATATATGTTAAGTTGTATATATTCCGCAGAGATTTCCCTCAAAACTAGGGCCAGGGCCACCCTTAGCAAAATTTTAGTTTGCCCACCCAAACCCGACCTGTAGGAGTTGAACATGGGTAGGTACTAAGATACAAAATTGTTTTTTTCTTTTATAAAATTTGGAGTAAGATAACTTATCATTACAGAACTAGGAAATAATCTGAAATTAAAAAAAAAAAACATTTGTTTATTAAAAAAAGATATTTGAGTGGGCAGGTCACCTTGGGACAAACAAATAATTTATTATTATAATTATATCCTATGTTACAGTTTGTAAGTAAACAAACTTCAGGTGTAATAAGTACATGTTGTCATACATGTAGTAAATTTGTAAAATAATTGGGAAAAAATTGTAAACTAAAAGTGTTTTTTTATTCATTACATATTTTTAAGAAGTTTGTGTAATCAATTTTCATGTCAATAAATGTTTTTTGTTCTCTTCAGAATGATGCAGCCATCGAATCAAAGAGCAAAGTTCGTCTTAATTCTGAATCAAAGTACAAAATCTTGGAAGGAGGAATAATTTTACAAAGAAAATGTGAATAATCAAATTAAAAAAAAGAATGTCTTTTTATGATGAGGAAAAGAAATTTCCACTTCCAAATTTAAAGAAGCGTCTTAATGGAGGGAGGAAAACATATATCTCACACAGGAAGGAAAAAGATCCTATTGGAAGATTGAGCCATGGAATTCGTAGGCTTGAAAATCGAATTATCCGTTATGATGTAGAACAGCGGAGATTTATGGAACCAGATCTTGAATCTGACGATCTAGTTAAAAAAAGATTACAATTTACTGATGATGAGGATGATTTCGGATTCGAATTTACTGATAGAATTGCTGCTTTAAGGTCAATACTGAAGCGACCTAAAGTTGAGTATGAAACAGAATTTAGTGAAGAAGATCTGGTTAGTCCAAAGTTACTTGGAATAGATTCTAAAAAAGAAAGGAACGGTTTTCATAAGGAAGGGAATATGCGAGAAAGACGAAACAAAGAAGCAAAGTCCATGGAACAACAAGTCGACGACGAGTTGGCTCAAATGTCCTATCAAAATTATGAAGCTATGATGCATTTGGATAAATATTCTGATTTGTTAGCCAACGTAGGTGACAAAATGAAAAAAGATTCAACACACAAATCAAAACCTGTACAAGACAACATGGAATTTGTTTTAAACGACAATCAGAAAATAGAAACAAATTCAAAATTTGACGACTTGGATCAAGTACCGCAGCGAGATAAAGCTACTACATGTATATATATTCATAATTATGAATCTGTACAAAAGTGCCAAAATTGCCAATGTTACTGTTCTGATCATAGTCGGTGCCAAAACTGTTCTCAGAACTCATCATATTTAATGCGTCAAGGAAATTTGACTTGCCCGAAATGTAATGCTCCTTTGCTTGATAACGGTGTTTCCTTTAGTAACCTGTTGAGTTCAAGTCAAAGAAGTTCAAAGTTTATTCAAAGTAATGTGCCACATTTTGACCCTATTTGGGCTTTGAATGAAAACTCAAATGAACATCGGATCAAAGGAAGCCGGAAAAATCATGAATCTAGTCATATTAATAAAAACGGCTTAAAGCAAAAAACTTCTAGGAAAAGTAATGAAAAATTACATAGAATAAAACACTCTGCCGATCCTGGTGCATTAACTCTTGATGATTTAATGGAGCCGCCTAAATCTGAAAAACAAAGATACAATCAAAAGGAAAAATCTAAATCAAGATATTCTGAGGAAAGAAAAAATAAATCTAGGGGTAGAAAAAAGTTAAAAGATGAATTTGGAAGTTCCGATTCTTCTCTTAAAGAGAATTTCCCCAACGGTAGAAAAATCAAAGGTGACGAAAGTTCTAGTCAAAAGTCTAAATTGTCAAATTCCGAGGAGAAAAGACTAAAATCAAAAGTGGAGGAATTATTTGGTCTTCCCAACGGTGTTATTGATATTCAAATACCAGACCATTTAAAGAACAGCGGTCTTGGAGTATCAGAGGAGATGAAAAAGACGAAAACACCTGTTCTAGGAAGTATTCTAAAGAGAGCAGGTCCAAACTCTGACACAGATGGCAGGTATATAGCACTTTATTTAATGTCTTTGTTTGTTTAAGTCAATACAGTCAAATCTGTTTATCTTAAACTCCGATAAGACTATAAAATTGGTATTTTCTGCTTCTCCGCTAAGCACGCAGCATTAGGGAACAAGAGCAAAGACTGGTTGGCTGAGAATCAGAATAATGTGTCCGAGTGGAATGACATTTTTATACTATACACAGACTGTTTGTTCAGTGAGATACCACTAGAAAAATTCAACTAAGTTTGCTGGTTTAGTACAATTTGGACATCATCATCACCATCTCATTTTACCATCTCGTCGAATATAACTTCTTCTTGCCATAAAAAAACTGAAAAATTGCTCATTTAGCATTAAACAACAATCACTCATATCAACAATGTCAATATTGAATAATACAAGTTGTGTTAATTTTCATTGTTCATGCACTGAACCGTGGCAGTCAAAACATCTGCATGTCGACACACTCGTGTTTACCCTAGTATATCTGTTGAAATGTCAACTGCATCGATGGTGTAATGGTTAGCATGCTCGCCTCGAGTGCGGTGCCGGTAGTTCATGGGTTCAAGCCCTGGTCGGGTCAAACCAAAGACTATAAGATTGGTATTTGTTGCTTCTCCGCTAGGCACGCAGCATTAAGGAGAAAGAGCAAAGACTGGTTGGCTCAGAATCAGAATAATGTGTCAGAGTGGAGCGACATGTCTACCCACAGACTATTGTTTCAGTGAGCTAGCACTATAAAAATCCAACTCGGCGTGTTGGTCTAGAAGAAAGCGAACCTTATCATCATCTCATTGAAAATTAACTTTTCTCGCCATGATATAGCTGAAAATTTGCTGAATTGGTGTTAAGCAACACTTACTCACTCACTCTTTTGAGATGATGTTAATGTGTACCTCTAACATTTCAGATTATCAGATGGTATAAGTGTGACTGGTTCTAACAATTCTTCTGGTTCCCAGTCTTCTACTATCCTAGCTGTAGAATTGTTGAGGAAACTTTACAATGTTGACCAAAAAACAAGGGAAGAATTAATAATAAAAGTAAGTTACAAATTTGAAATTGAAATTACGACAGGTCGGTGGATTTCTGCGGGTACTCCGGATTCCTCTACCAATAAAACTGACCGCTACGATATAACTGAAATATTATTGAAAGTGGCAATAAGCACCATAAACCTAACCTAAACCGAAATTGAAATTGAACTGCACGATCACCAGGAATCTGTGTCGGATTGAGTTATTTGTGTTTTTCAGCTGTATCAAGTTATTGGGAAAGGCAGGATGGAATGATTGTTGAGACTCCCACCCCTGGGTAGATCTCTGAAAACCTAGAAATCAAAACACTGTTAAGGTGGAAGGGATGGGAGATAACAGGTTTTGAACACACATCAGTATTGTTAGGCTTGTGATCAGAAGTAAGCAATCTTAATCACTCCGGTGAGGAATCTTAAGCCTGTATTTCGCAGGAAACTGCCAATTACATTTATGTGTGCATTAGTGGTATCTTTATGGTATTACTCAAAACTAAAATAGGATCCATTCATATTAGAATCTTAAATCATCATTGATAACTGGAATACTCGGTTAGATTTTTAAAAGTAAAATTGTCTCTGTTTAATTTTGTTATTGCGTGGTTCAACTGTGTATGCATCTCATTAGGCAAGTGTTTGTTCAGTGATAGATTATAATTGAAAGTTGATTGGTTAACCCATTTTGATAATCTACAGAATAGGTCCTTAATCGATTAAATGGAAAAAAAGAAAAAAAACAGGAAAATTTCCTACATTAGCTTTGATTTTAGTGTAGTCTTGCAGCCATTTTAGTGATATTTATTTCTTATTCATTATAATTTTTAAACTCATTGTGTTTGACTACCATTTTCACTGAGGGGCCTTTGTGGCCGTGATCATATGGTAGGTAGTTGGATTTACAACTACCTATGCTATCTGTGCCTATCACCACTGATGTTGTGAGTTCGAACCCTGCTCAGGCGAGGTGTACTTAATGCAACATTATGTGATAAAGTTTGTCAGTGACTTACGACAGGTCCATGGTTTTCTCTGGGTACTCTGGTTTCCTCCACCAATAAAACTGACCGCCACGATATAGCTGAAATATTGTTGAAAGTGGCATTAAACACCCTAACTCTCTCTCTCTTAGAATTAATTTTGTAGCCTTTCTAAAGGCCTTTTAGGTTCAACAATAATCATAAAATATTATAGATTTATGGAAATTTTTCTTAATAATGTCTCATTCTTGTATCATAAGTTATTAATACTTTGTTTATATTTTTCAATTCGCATAAGAAATGTTTATTGATTTCTAAATAATGTTTTAGCAGTCTGCATAAATATTAAATAAAGACATAAGCATTATATCATACAGCTAATACATTGATTGATTGGTGTTTAATGCTAATACATTTAATATGATCCTATAGAAAAGCATCAAATTTGACTCATAAATCGTAAGATAAAAATGTATCAACTCATGATTTAAAATGATAATTCATCTCTTTATTTTTTTCATTAATAATTTTAGTTTCTGTTCAAATTTTAGAAATTCTCAAAAGTTTTTTTTTGAATTTGTCTGTCAAGTTTATTTGATAGAGGATCCCTGAGAAAACCACTGCCTACAGCAAGTAACTAACAGACTTTATCACATTTAGTTATATCAAATTCACATCACCTTATCGATGGTGTTGAACTCGTAGCCATGTATCATGAGACGTTGATTCCATATATATATATATATATATATAAATCCAATTACCTTTAGATTATTGTGCTCACAAAGTCGCTATAGATTAATATAAGCTTGTTTTCAAATCCTTTCATGTTAATTTATTATATTAGAATATCCCATGCTTATATAATTATTTTTTAATTATTGTTTACCCCAATACCAAGGTCAAAACTAGAGGTCAAAATCAGTCTGCACCAAACAATGTTTTGACGAACTACCCCGAAAGGCAGTCAAAATCAGTCTGCACCAAAAAATGTTTTGACTAACTACCCGGAAAGACAGTCAAAATCAGTCTGCACCAAAAAACGTTTTGACTAATTACCCCGACAAGCAGTCAAAATCAGTCTGCACCAAAAAATGTTTTGACTAACTACCCCGAAAGGCAGTCAAAATCAGTCTGCAACAAAAAACGTTTTGACTAACTACCCCGAAAGGCAGTCAAAATCAGTCTGCACCAAAAAACATTTTGACTAACTACCCTGAAAGGCAGTCAAAATCAGTCTGCACCAAAAAACCGTTTTGACTAACTACCCTGAAAGGCAGTCAAATCAGTCTGCACCAAAAATTTTTTTGACTAACTACCCTGAAAGGCAGTCAAAATCAGTCTGCACCAAAAAATGTTTTGACTAACTACCCCAAAAGGCAGTCAAAATCAGGCTGCACCAAAAAACGTTTTGACTAACTACCCTGAAAGGCAGTCAAAATTAGTCTGCACCAAAAAAGATTTTGACTAACTACCTCAAAAGGCAGTCAAAATCAGGCTGCACCAAAAAACATTTTGACTAACTACCACAAAAGGCAGTCAAAATCAGTCTGCACCAAAAAACATTTTGACTAACTACCCCAAAAGGCAGTCAAAATCAGGCTGCACCAAAAAACATTTTGACTAACTACCCTGAAAGGCAGTCAAAATCAGTCTGCACAAAAAAACATTTTGACTAACTACCCTGAAAGGCAGTCAAAATCAGTCTGCACCAAAAAAACATTTTGACTAACTACCCCAAAAGGCAGTCAAAATCAGTCTGCACCAAAAAATGTTTTGACTAACTACCCCAAAAGGCATTCAAAATCAGTCTGCACCAAAACACATTTTGACTAACTACCCTGAAAAGCAGTCAAAATCAGTCTGCACCAAAAACCGTTTTGACTAACTACCCTGAAAGACAGTCAAAATCAGTCTGCACCAAAAAATGTTTTGACTAACTACCCCAAAAGGCAGTCAAAATTAGTCTCCACCAAAAAACATTTTGACTAACTATCCTGAAAAGCAGTCAAAATCAGTCTGCACCAAAAAACATTTGACTAACTACCCTGAAAGACAGTCAAAATCAGTCTGCACCAAAAAACATTTTGACTAACTACCCTGAAAGGCAGTCAAAATCAGTCTGCACCAAAAAATGTTTTGACTAACTACCCTGAAAGGCAGTTAAAATCAGTCTGCACCAAAAAACGTTTTGACTAACTACCCTGAAAGGCAGTCAAAATCAGTCTGCACAAAAAACCGTTTTGACTAACTACCCTGAAAGGCAGTCAAAATCAATCTGCACCAAGAAAACATTTTGACTAACTACCCCAAAAGGCAGTCAAAATCAGTCTGCACCAAAAAATGTTTTGACTAACTACCCCAAAAGGCAGTCAAAATCAATCTGCACCAAAAACCGTTTTGACTAACTACCCTGAAAGGCAGTCAAAATCAGTCTGCACCAAAAAATGTTTTCACTAACTACCCTGAAAAGCAGTCAAAATCAGTCTGCACCAAAAAATGTTTTGACTAACTACCCTGAAAGACAGTCAAAATCAGTCTGCACCAAAAAACATTTTGACTAACTACCCTGAAAGGCAGTCAAAATCAGTCTGCACAAAAAAAAACATTTTGACTAACTACCCTGAAAGGCAGTCAAAATCAGTCTGCACCAAAAAACATTTTGACTAACTACTCTGAAAGGCAGTCAAAATCAGTCTGCACACAAAAAAAGCATTTTGACTAACTATCCTGAAAGGCAGTCAAAATCAGTCTGCACCAAAAAATGTTTTGACTAACTACCACAAAAGGCAGTCAAAATCAGTCTGCACCAAAAAACGTTTTGACTAACTACCCCAAAAAGCAGTCAAAATCAGTCTGCACCAAAAAATGTTTTGACTAACTACCCTGAAAGGCAGTCAAAATCAGTCTGCACAAAAAAATGTTTTGACTTAACTACTCTGAAAGGCAGTCAAAATCAGTCTGCACCAAAAAATGTTTTGACTAACTACCACAAAAGGCAGTCAAAATTAGTCTGCACCAAAAAATGTTTTGACTAACTACCCCAAAAGGCAGTCAAAATCAGGCTGCACCAAAAAACATTTTGACTAACTACCCTGAAAGGCAGTCAAAATCAGTCTGCACCAAAAAACATTTTGACTAACTACCCTGAAAAGCAGTCAAAATCAGTCTGCACCAAAAAACGTTTTGACTAACTACCCTGAAAGGCAGTCAAAATCAGTCTGCACCAAAAAGCATTTTGACTAACTACCCTGAAAGGCAGTCAAAATCAGTCTGCACCAAAAAACATTTTGACTAACTACTCTGAAAGGCAGTCAAAATCAGTCTGCACAAAAAAAAAACGTTTTGACTAACTATCCTGAAAGGCAGTCAAAATCAGTCTGCACCAAAAAATGTTTTGACTAACTACCACAAAAGGCAGTCAAAATCAGTCTGCACCAAAAAACGTTTTGACTAACTACCCCAAAAAGCAGTCAAAATCAGGCTGCACCAAAAAATGTTTTGACTAACTACCCTGAAAGGCAGTCAAAATCAGTCTGCACAAAAAAATGTTTTGACTTAACTACTCTGAAAGGCAGTCAAAATCAGTCTGCAGTCAAAATTAGTCTGCACCAAAAAATGTTTTGACTAACTACCACAAAAGGCAGTCAAAATCAGGCTGCACCAAAAAACATTTTGACTAACTACCCTGAAAGGCAGTCAAAATCAGTCTGCACAAAAAAACATTTTGACTAACTACCCTGAAAGGCAGTCAAAATCAGTCTGCACCAAAAAGCATTTTGACTAACTACCCTGAAAGGCAGTCAAAATCAGGCTGCACCAAAAAAGGTTTTGACTAACTACCCTGAAAGGCAGTCAAAATCAGTCTGCACAAAAAAAATGTTTTGACTAACTACCCTGAAAGGCAGTCAAAATCAGTCTGCACCAAAAAAATATTTTGACTAACTACCCCAAAAGGCAGTCAAAATCAGTCTGCACCAAAAAATGTTTTGACTAACTACCCCAAAAGGCAGTCAAAATCAGGCTGCACCAAAAAACGTTTTGACTAACTACCCTGAAAGGCAGTCAAAATCAGTCTGCACCAAAAAACATTTTGACTAACTACCTCAAAAGGCAGTCAAAATCAGGCTGCACCAAAAAACATTTTGACTAACTACCACAAAAGGCAGTCAAAATCAGTCTGCACCAAAAAACGTTTTGACTAACTACCCCAAAAGGCAGTCAAAATCAGGCTGCACCAAAAAACATTTTGACTAACTACCCTGAAAGGCAGTCAAAATCAGTCTGCACCAAAAACCGTTTTGACTAACTACCCTGAAAGACAGTCAAAATCAGTTTGCACCAAAAAACATTTTGACTAACTACCCCAAAAGGCAGTCAAAATTAGTCTCCACCAAAAAACATTTTGACTAACTATCCTGAAAAGCAGTCAAAATCAGTCTGCACCAAAAAACATTTGACTAACTACCCTGAAAGACAGTCAAAATCAGTCTGCACCAAAAAACATTTTGACTAACTACCCTGAAAGGCAGTCAAAATCAGTCTGCACCAAAAAATGTTTTGACTAACTACCCTGAAAGGCAGTTAAAATCAGTCTGCACCAAAAAACATTTTGACTAACTACCCTGAAAGGCAGTCAAAATCAGTCTGCACAAAAAACCGTTTTGACTAACTACCCTGAAAGGCAGTCAAAATCAATCTGCACCAAGAAAACATTTTGACTAACTACCCCAAAAGGCAGTCAAAATCAGTCTGCACCAAAAAATGTTTCGACTAACTACCCCAAAAGGCAGCCAAAATCAATCTGCACCAAAAACCGTTTTGACTAACTACCCTGAAAGGCAGTCAAAATCAGTCTGCACCAAAAAATGTTTTGACTAACTACCCCAAAAGACAGTCAAAATCAGTCTGCACCAAAAAACATTTTGACTAACTACCCTGAAAGGCAGTCAAAATCAGTCTGCACCAAAAAACATTTTGACTAACTACACTGAAAGGCAGTCAAAATCAGTCTGCACCAAAAAACGTTTTGACTAACTACCTTGAATGGCAGTTAAAATCAGTCTGCACCTAAAAACATTTTGACTAACTACCACAACAGGCATTATAGACAATTTTTTCTAATTTGATTAATCAAATGTTATAGATTTTTTTCACTAGCTCGTACCAAGTTTTACTAGACTGGGGCTTAGTTTTTGACACAGACTGCAAAATTGGGTAATCAACAAGAAATTTTAATATAAATATGTTATTGATGCAACAGAGTATTATTGTCTCCCCTGCGATGCGACAAAATTCACTGTAGGTGAGACACAGCGGTCACACTGTTTAACGTCGCCAGCGTCAACTTTTTGGTAAAAAAAAATGTTTTTTTAATAAAATGTATATCTGAAGGATCCATTTGATCTGTACCATGAGATGAAACAATGACTATGTCATTTCCAAATAGATGTATGGCGTATTAGGCAGATTTTGTTTGAAATTTTCTACATAAGTGTCTAGATTATTGCATATTCTGTTTTCAGCAGATTTGTAATATGTCTCAGAATACAGGATTTTACTTCAAATTATCAATAATTTCTTTTGGAGGAAGAGCTGGGGATATGTGCCAAAACTCAAACCTATCCTACAGTCTCCATCTTTTGTGGTCCAGACAAACATTTGGATGTTCAGTCATGATCGTATGGTAGTTAAATTTATAACTACCTATGCAATCAGTGCCTATCACCACTAAAGGTGTGAGTTCGAAACCCCGCTCAGGCGAGGTGTACTCAATGCAACATTATGTGATAAAGTTTGTCAGTGACTTACGACAGCTCCATGGTTTTCTCCAGATACTCTGGTTTCCTCTACCAATAAAACTGACTGTGATGATAGAACTGAAATATTGTTGAAAGTGGCATTAAACACCATAAACCAAACCAACCAATTCAAAACCTTATTAACAGTACCGTTTAAATATCACAAAGCACTCCACTTTTTGACAACTAACGTTGTAAGTTCGAATCCCACTCATGATGAGGTGTACTTGATACAACATTATGTGATCCTCCACCAATAAAACTGAAATATTGTTGAAAGTGGCGTTAAACACAATAACTCTAACCCTCCACTTTTTGGATAGCTGATTCAAGACTATATTGTATTTTTTCCATGCACCCAAAATTTTCAAATATTTTGAAGAATTTTTTCCCAAAATAACTGTTTTGTTCCAAAGAATTGGACTATTTTCCACTAAAGATACAAATAATGTATATCTTTCTTCATTTTTCAGGCAAAATGTTTTAGACGATGGTTAGAAAATGTTAGGAGTTCAGCTCTGAAAGGTAGAGGGGTCAGTTTGGAGAACGTTAACTCAGTGGAGCATGCTCAGTTGCTTGAGACAGCCAACTATGGCATCTGCTTACAAAGGTATTACTGATATTTATATGATTACAGGCAACCAAAAGAACACTCACACAAAAACAGACTCACATACTTATCTGCAAATTTGATTATCTTTTTAAGGTCTGACACAAAAATATATCTAAAATATGTTAGCTTTGGTTATCCTGTATAGGCCCTTTGGTTTTATTGCTCCCAAAACTTTAAAATCTTTCGAATTTGAGTGTACATGTACCTGATAAAGGTTATTCCAGAAACGCATTGTGCACGCTAATTTTGATATCTACGTTTTTATTTATGAAAGATTAAGTGGAAAATAATAGGACTGAGTTCTGTCCAATTTTATGCTTTCTGAAAATTGAAAAAACACAATATTACTCTTATAATTAACTGAAGTTATTACTGAAAGAGAGAGAAAATAATTATCCTTTAGCATTTTTTTTCTCACCCACTTCATGAAAAAATATTTTTAGAGAAGAAATAGAAATAAAAAATTACCTGCTTTCTTCTTTTTTTGGCCTTAAAATTTCAATAAAGTTTGATGAGAAATTGTTTTATCATACATAACTGTTTCATTTTTCAATACAAAAATATCTCCTGTTAAATCTTCATAATTCTCTGTCTGTTTATCATTTTTAGAGCCGAGATATTCAACAGAGAACATTTACTGCGACAAATGTTGAAATGTTGGCGGCGGAGATGGATCTCTCATGCTGGAGAACGGGCCGCAGATACCCTACACAAACAACACACCCTTAGAAAAGGGATGAATGCCTTTAAATGGGCCATAAGTAGGTCTAGAATTCAGATAGAGATCCTACAGTCCAGGGCCAGAGGAGTACTCATTAATTCTAAATTTTTGAAGGTAATATTAAATGTTTCTTCAGTTATAGTGTTGTAATTGAAATGCAATTTATTATCGGAATAAAGTTACTATAAAGTTGGTTATTTTGGTAGATGTCAACTTCTGTGATTTGACATAAAAAAATATTTTACGATTTATATTTTCGGGATCATGATCATGTTGCCATTATAGTATTGTTTAGAATTTAAGAATGACGAATTAAATTTTTGTATTTTTGAAATTTGCATTCTACTAAAATAATCTGCAGTATGGTATTAAAATGTTGGATTATGAGCGTGAATAGCTGTGAATACATGTTTACATTGATGTCAGTTTTGTTCCTCATACAAGGAATTATAAATATTAGCAGAGATATTTTAAATGTTGTAGATTAATCTCCCTTTTATGACCCCTAAAAGTGGTTAGGGATAATTTATTTTTAAACATTTTTATTTCAATATGGAATAGTAAAAATTACCAAATAAAAGTGGTGGTATCTGTTGGTATGAGTCTTATAAAACAGGAAGTGTATTATTAATAAACTGCTCCATCCCGCTATAAATAGATATGTTTATTTGCATATGATATGTACATTGTTGTTCTAAACACTTGTAGCAGTCTATAGTTTGAAAAAATAAATGCATGTAAAGAGATAATAGATTTCATGGGAAATAAATATTTTGATGATACAATGTAGATTGGTTTATGGTGTAACCATGTTTAATGCTACTTTGAACAATATTTCAGTTATATTGTGGCGGTCACTTTTATTGGTGGAGGAGACCAGAGTACCCTGATGGTAGATAACGAAGGCAGTAAGCTAGCTGTATGAAAACTTCCATGTTATTGTTATATACAATATTTAACATTATGTACATTAATTTATAATTTTGAATTTTATAGTGGCGGGCAAGAACAGAAGCCAACAGACAGATGAGAATGGAAATGTCGTTTGCCAGATGGAGGGTATTTACATCAGAATCGCAAAAGTATGTCAAATATTTTATTTATTTACACTCACATTTTTAAAATATTTTACATTTAATATATCTCTGCATAAACTGACATTTTATATAACATTTTGATAAATGCATATATTTCAATATACAATCTTCAATATAAAACAAAATAATAAAAAATAAAAGTATAGCTTTGATCATATTAACATTTAAAGATATGTAATAACAGAAATTTAAACATTTTATGACAAAATGACAGCTGTATATTAAAACACATGTGTATATTGAACACAAGTTTAAAGCATCTGTATGAAGCAAATTAAGAATTTCTTTTCTATTCCCTTTCTTTTCAATTTTATAAATCATTATGAATTAATTATGTCCAATTAAAAATGTAATTATAAGCATGTCTAATTTAAAAGATGATAATGATTTACAGTTGAACCAATCCTCACAATGAGCACCGGTTCTCCAGCCCAAGACCAGTAAAACTTTGTTCGGACCAGTAAATTTTCCAGTTATTATTATACCCCCCCCCCCCGCAAACAAAGTTTGGGGGGGTATATAGGAATCACCCTGTCCGTCCATCCATGTACCTTGTAAGCGCAACTCCTCCTAAACGGCCTATTGGATTTTTATGAAACTTTACACATTTGTAGTACACTACCTGCAGATGTGCATGAAGGAATATGGTTGCTGTCCAAAATTTTAAAGGGGAGATAATTCAACTTATACTTTCACGAAAAGGGGGGGGGGCATGTACCTTGTAAGCGCAACTCCTACTAAGCTGCTTATTGAATTTTTATGAAACTTTACACAGTTGTAGTACACAACCTGCAGATGTGCATGAAGGAATACCGTTGCTGTCTAAAATTTAGAAGGGGAGATAATTCAACTTATACTTTCATGAAAAGGGCAGTCGTGTACCTTGTAAGTGCAACTCCTCCTAAACGGCTTATTGGAGTTTTGTGAAGCTTTACACAGTTGTAGTACACTACCTGCAGATGTTCATGATGGAATATGGTTGCAGTCCAAAATTTAAAGGGGAGATAATTCAACTTATACTTTCACGAAAAGGGGGGGGGGATGTACCTTCTAAGTGCAACTCCTACTAAACTGCGCATTGAATTTTTATGAAACTTTACACAGTTGTAGTACATAACCTGCAGATGTGCATGAAGGAATACCGTTGCTGTCTAAAATTTAGAAGGGGAGATAATTCAACTTATACTTTCACGAAAAGGGGGGTCGTGTACCTTGTAAGTGCACCTCCTCCTAAACGGCTTATTGGAGTTTTGTGAAACTTTACACAGTTGTAGTACACTACCTGCAGATGTGTATGAAGGAATATGGTTGCTGTCCAAAATTTAAAAGGGGAGATAATTCAACTTATACTTTCACGAAAAGGGGGGGGGGCATGTACCTTGTAAGCACATCTCTTACTAAACCGCTTATTGAATTTTTATGAAACTTTACACAGTTGTAGTACACAACCTGCAGATGTGCATCAAGGAATACCGTTGCTGTCTAAAATTTAGAAGGGGAGATAATTCAACTTATACTTTCACGAAAAGGGGGGTTGTGTACCTTGTAAGCACACCTCCTCTTAAACGGCTTATTGGAGTTTTGTGAAACTTTACACAGTTGTAGTACACTACCTGCAGATGTGCATGAAGGAATATGGTTGCTGTCCAAAATTTAAAAGGGGAGATAATTCAACTTATACTTTCACGAAAAGGGAGGGGGGAGCATGTACCTTGTAAGCACAACTCTTACTAAACTGCTTATTGAATTTTTATGAAACTTTACACAGTTGTAGTACACAACCTGCAGATGTGCATGAAGGAATACCGTTGCTGTCTAAAATTTAGAAGGGGAGATAATTCAACTTATACTTTCACGAAAAGGGCAGTCGTGTACCTTGTAAGCGCAACTCCTCCTAAGCGGCTTATTGGAGTTTTGTGAAGCTTTACACAGTTGTAGTACACTACCTGTAGATGTTCATGATGGAATATGGTTGCAGTCCAAAATTTAAAAGGGGAGATAATTCAACTTATACTTTCACGAAAAGGGGGGGGGGGATGTACCTTCTAAGTGCAACTCCTACTAAACTGCTCATTGAATTTTTATGAAACTTTACACAGTTGTAGTACATAACCTGCAGATGTGCATGAAGGAATACCGTTGCTGTCTAAAATTTAGAAGGGGAGATAATTCAACTTATACTTTCACGAAAAGGGCAGTCGTGTACCTTGTAAGTGCAACTCCTCCT
This sequence comes from Bathymodiolus septemdierum, assembly GCA_963383655.1. Taxonomy (NCBI): domain Eukaryota; kingdom Metazoa; phylum Mollusca; class Bivalvia; order Mytilida; family Modiolidae; genus Bathymodiolus; species Bathymodiolus septemdierum. The sequence goes on along the minus strand of OY726530.1, from coordinate 39,056,237 downwards.
AAGCGGCTTATTGGAGTTTTGTGAAACTTTACACAGTTGTAGTACACTACCTGCAGATGTGCATGAAGGAATATGGTTGCTGTCCAAAATTCAAAAGGGGAGATAATTCAACTTATACTTTCACGAAAAGGGGGGGGGGGCATGTACCTTGTAAGCACATCTCTTACTAAACTGCTTATTGAATTTTTATGAAACTTTACACAGTTGTAGTACACAACCTGCAGATGTGCATCAAGGAATACCGTTGCTGTCTAAAATTTAGAAGGGGAGATAATTCAACTTATACTTTCACGAAAAGGGGGGTCGTGTACCTTGTAAGCGCACCTCCTCCTAAACGGCTTATTGGAGTTTTGTGAAACTTTACACAGTTGTAGTACACTACCTGCAGATGTGCATGAAGGAATATGGTTGCTGTCCAAAATTTAAAAGGGGAGATAATTCAACTTATACTTTCACGAAAAGGGAGGGGGGGCATGTACCTTGTAAGCACAACTCTTACTAAACTGCTTATTGAATTTTTATGAAACTTTACACAGTTGTAGTACACAACCTGCAGATGTGCATGAAGGAATACCGTTGCTGTCTAAAATTTAGAAGGGGAGATAATTCAACTTATACTTTCACGAAAAGGGCAGTCGTGTACCTTGTAAGCGCAACTCCTCCTAAGCGGCTTATTGGAGTTTTGTGAAGCTTTACACAGTTGTAGTACACTACCTGCAGATGTTCATGATGGAATATGGTTGCAGTCCAAAATTTAAAAGGGGAGATAATTCAACTTATACTTTCACGAAAAGGGGGGGGGGATGTACCTTCTAAGTGCAACTCCTACTAAACTGCTCATTGAATTTTTATGAAACTTTACACAGTTGTAGTACATAACCTGCAGATGTGCATGAAGGAATACCGTTGCTGTCTAAAATTTAGAAGGGGAGATAATTCAACTTATACTTTCACGAAAAGGGCAGTCGTGTACCTTGTAAGCACAACTCTTACTAAACTGCTTATTGAATTTTTATGAAACTTTACACAGTTGTAGTACACAACCTGCAGATGTGCATCAAGGAATACCGTTGCTGTCTAAAATTTAGAAGGGGAGATAATTCAACTTATACTTTCACGAAAAGGGGGGTCGTGTACCTTGTAAGTGCACCTCCTCCTAAACGGCTTATTGGAGTTTTGTGAAACTTTACACAGTTGTAGTACACTACCTGCAGATGTGCATGAAGGAATATGGTTGCAGTCCAAAATTTAAAAGGGGAGATAATTCAACTTATACTTTCACGAAAAGGGGGGGCATGTACCTTGTAAGCGCAACTCTTACTAAACTGCTTATTGAATTTTTATGAAACTTTACACAGTTGTAGTACACAACCTGCAGATGTGCATGAAGGAATACCGTTGCTGTCTAAAATTTAGAAGGGGAGATAATTAACTTGCTAATATACCTGTATTCCAAAGTTTGAACATCATAGTAATGCAAGCAGGGGGTATCACTCAGTGAGGTCACTCACAGTTCTAGTTTAAAACTGTTTAAAAATAAATTCAAGAATTTTATTTGGATCAGCAAATTCAAATTTTCATTTCAAGGACTATTGAACTCTCACTGCATTGTCATGGAAGCAAAAGTCATTTTAAATTTACAATGACCAAAGTTCCTTGTGACCTATTGCCCTCTCTTAGTGTCCATCTATGTAAATTATATATAACTAGTCCTCTAAAATATTTCTCATCTCATTTCAAGGGGCAGTCGTAGTCGTGATCGTATGGTAGTTGGATTTACAACTACCTATGCAATCAGTACCTATCACTACTAACATTGTGAGTTCAAATCCCACTCAGGCGATACAACATTCGTTCTGACATCTAATATAGATGATATTAGAAGTAATAATTTCGGATTGGATGAAAAAAAAATTAAATCTTCTTTTGAAAATCACAGGAACAATTTTACAGAAACTCTACCAGGAATTATTTATGAATGTTCCATGTACGGTCATCTATAAAGTCAGTCCTCACGATGAGCACCGATCCTCCGGCCCAAGACCAGTAAAACTTTAGACCAGTAAATTTTTCAGTTTTTAGCTCACCTGGCCAAATGTGAGCTTTTGCCATCACTTGGCGTCCGTCCGTCGTACGTCATAAACTTTCACATTTAAATCTTCTCCTCTGAAACCCCTGACCCAAGTTAAACCAAACCTGGCAGGGATGGTCCTTGGGTGGGTCCCTTTCAAAATTGTGTCCGACAGACCCGCCCTCCATTCAAGATGGCTGCTGTTACTAAAAATAGAAATTTCTTCAATTGTCCATTGCTGCTTTATTATAAATCTAAATGAGCTCAAATTTTAACTGCAGCTACATGGAAATGAGTAGTTTATTTTATATTCCGGGTTTTTTTGTGAAATTTTCTTTCAGCTGATTTATACCGATTATGCAAATTAGACATATTTTGATAAAAGATCACATCTAAATCTTTTCCTCTGAAACCGCTGAACCAAATTAAACCAAACCTGTCAAGGATGGTCCCTAGGTGGGTCCCTTTCAAAATTGTGTCTGACAGACCCGCCCTCCATTCAAGATGGCTGCTGTTACTAAAAATAGAAATTTCTTCAATTGTTCATTGCTGCTTTATTATAAATCAAAATGGGCTCAAATTTTAACTGCAGCTACATGGCAATGAGTAGTTTAACATATATTCTGGGTTTTTCTGTGAGATTTTTTCAGCCAGATTATTCCGTTTAGGAATATTATGAGATAAAAATCACATCAAAATCTTTTGCTCAGAAATTTGAGTTGAAATGATCTTTGGCTGGCCCACTTTCAAAATTATGTGTAACACCCCCATTTTCTATCAACTTTAGATGTCAAATTGAAAACCAAGTGAGCGATTACAGGCTCCTGGGAGCCTCTAATTTTATTTAGAACTATATAAAAATATATTAAAAAATTTGATTTGGACCAGTAAATTAAAATTTTCATTTTGAGGACTAAAATGAAATTTTTTTTAATTTTCATTTTGGAAATCACAGGAACAATTTTACAGAAACTCTACCAGGAATCATATATTTATGTTCCATGTATGGTGCTCTACAAAGTGTGTATTTTATCTTTGTGATGATCAGAAATCCAGAGGATGACACTACGACACTGCAAAAATACTAAAAAATCCATGAAATTACCAATCCAAATTGTATGTAAATGGTTACTTATAAGCTTGTGAGCTATGCATACTCAGGCGAGCCTCTGGTTTCTCATGTATTGAGTAGGTTTACTTTTAAAGAAGATTTGGTTTTTGATGGGAGTGGGATGTGGTTAATTGATAGTTGATTGAGAGACATATTTTCACTACACAATACCCACACAATTTTTAAGTCAAATTTTCCTTCCTTAAAACACTCATATTTTGTATTATTATGGAATACCGCTACTCTTAATAATTTATTACTTATAGCCTTATCACCTTAAGAGTAGCGGTATTCCATAATCCCTGCGTACCTACCCATGTCCAACACCAATGGCTCAATTTTAGGAAAACTAACATTTTGTTAAGTGTGGCCTAATTACAAGTTATAATGCACATTAATTATAATATAGTGGTTTTTAACATTTAAATATATATCCTCTAAAATGGTTGACAAGTCATAATAAGCCCTTACGATCAGAGGTTAATCTGGTTTAAAACATTTTAACTATAGGTATTAACGTATAAGTAAATTATCTACAGGGACATTCTACCTACTTATTTTAACGATTTCTTTTTAAATTAAAATGTTTTGCCCTTTCAGTTGTAAAATTGGATGCTTGTGATCATTTTCTACTTAAATTGTAATTAACTGATAATTTAATACATATACATTTACAATGATATAGTTAAATAAATAGTCAATTATTTTTCTATTGGGGGTGATTTTTCAATCAATACGTTTGAGAATTTATTCTTGGTATTTAAAGGAATTTTAATGCAACTCTGGGTTTGCTAATACAAACTTTTTTATATGTAAATATGCACATTAAATAATAATCTCACAGTTGTTATTCCAGAGTGAAAGAAAAAAAAGAATAAAGTAAATATTTAGTTTAACAAATAATAGCTGTGTGTCGTAAATCCGTTAACAAGGTGAATAGTAAACATTTATAGTGTCTCATTATTATCAACTAAGAAGATGAATATGGAGCAATTTTAATGCCCCTTCTGTTTATCCAGTAAACAATTTTTAATTCGTTGAACTTGGTTCCTGTTGACTGCTCATAATGATTTTGATTTTAATTTTCTACTGATATTCATAAAATAAAAAATTCAAATAAAATCCTCTTTTATGTAGAATTGTGAAATCATCATGGGCAGCATTGTCATTATCTACACATTGTCTGTCTGTCCGTCTGTAAACTTTTGACCTGTCTATCTAAATCTTCTCTGAAATTACATGACCGATTGCGAATAAACTTGGCAGGTGTATTGTCCTGTATAAATGTAATGTTTTTCATTTTGACTAGAACTTTCAATATGGCTTCCATCAAGACCAAGTATTTTTCTTCTGAGATATTGAAAGGTTGATTAAATTGTTATTTGGTATAGATATTTCTTATTTAGCTCTCTGCAGAGTTTGTATGGCTTCTTCCATAGGACTTATTTTAACATATGGCCCTAGAAAAAAAAAAAATTGAAAATTAATATTGTCTTAAAAGACAAAACCAATTGTAAGCAAACATGTTCTCTGAACTATTTCATACTAAATTTTGTATTGATTGGAAATCCCAGATTGCCATAACATTTAGCTCTCAATGGAAAAACATTGAAAAATATCTATTTCAAAACTACTTAACTGATTTCATGGGAATATTTATGTATAAATGTTAAAACAATTTCTCACAAAACTGACAGAATTTAAACTGTTTGTGGTCTTCTACTTAGTGATGTTTATGTATTATTTTTTTTAAATTTTTTTATCAAAATGCAAATGGCCACCAAAACAATTGGTTTAATACAGCACCATGTACAGTTGTGTAAAGATCTCTTCTCTTATCTTATGGTACAACGTAGGACCTTCCGTTTCTATTTTTAATAGAACAGTAACTTATCCAGCAGAATTGCTGATCATGAGTGCTAGAACTAGATAATAAAGATTTGACAGAGTTAAAATTTTTAATAAAAAAAATAGCAGTTATAGCACTGTTTCTCTGAACCTAGAAGGTTAACACATCTTTGCAGTGAGTAATAGGAGTATTGTTGAAACATGTTTATAGTAGGTCAACATGACATGATTGCAAATTAGATCGTCTTCTTGATATGAATACAAATTAGGTCATCTTCTTGATATGAATACAAATTAGGTCATCTTCTTAATATGAATACAAATTAGGTCATCTTCTTGATATGAATACAAATTAGGTCATCTTCTTAATATGATAAAAAATTAGGCCATCATGACATGATTATGTACTGCAAATAAGTATTGAACTTTCTAAATAGTATTAAGATAATTTGATGTTCTGACAAATGTTCAGATTTTCAGTGTGCACTTTATTTTTGGAGGATATTGCACAACCTGAAAATGATAGCACATTGTTCTTACCAAAACTGTTAAAAATTGTTTAAATATGTCCTTTCTTTCACATTCCGTTAATAAAGAAGTTTGTTTTGTGTACCCAAAATGTTCATTATGATTTTAAAACTTATAGAAAGGAGTTAAGTTGTAGTACAGAACTATGGATGTAAGTATTGCCTGACCATTGATGTTTTTTGTTGGTGACCCAGGGTTCAAAGGCATTTGTGGTTGCATGGAATATGGGATGATTATCTGTTATCGTCATAGTTACACTGAGTGACTGAAGAAATAACTAGGGTTGATTCCATTATGTGGTTCGCACAACAAAAGTTATGGTTCCCTGTTTATGATTAGTCTAGGGAAACAAAGGATACCATATTATGGTTCCCTGTTTATGATTAGTCTAGGGAAACAAAGGATACCATATTATGGTTCCCTGTTTATGATTAGTCTAGGGAAACAAAGGATACCATATTATGGTTCCACTGGTTTAAAACTACACAATGGAAAACACTCTAGGAAACCTGCAGTTTTGCAACACTTCTGATTTGTTTGCCACTAGGTTTGACCCATTAAATGTCTGGTTTGCTTTAATCAAAATTATCCAGCGATTTGAGTATGAATATTATTGAAAGTGGCGTTAAACACCATGACCGTGACCATACTCAAATCACTGGCTAATTTGGATTTTTCAATGTAATTGTAAAGATATGCAAGAAATGTTTCAGAATATTTGTTCATCCTGTTTTATAAATATATAATGTGACAGCATGTACACTACAAACCTACCACCAAACCAAGCTAAAGCTATCTTTGCCTGTAAAAGATGATCCTTCGTTTTTCTAATTTCTTGAATTTACAGTAATTATGAAAAGAAAGCTTAGACAGTGATGGTAAACAATTCTACCAATATCAGCAAAACAAACCTCTCACTTCAAACCATTAAACACAAAAAAAAACATGTTGTCGACCATCTCTGTTGACATGATATATTATCATTCATATACAAAAATGTAATATTCTTCTGCACATTCACTTTACAGCAGGGGGCCGTCGTGGCCCTGATCGTATGGTATTGGTAGTAACAAAAATAGAAGTTAATATTGAAATTAGTTCATATAGGTAAATTTCAGGCTGTGATTTTGAAATACATTTTGTATAATATTTTGTAGTTAATGAGGGAAATCTATAGCAGTCGAGAATCTTATGAATTTATTAGCATGCACAGCAAAAATAAATTGGCTTAGACTTGAATTATGTGTACTATTAAAAACCACTCTCCACAATGTTTCAGTTATATAGGATCCCTGTGGTTGTTTTTTTTGTCTGTATCTGTAACTTCATATTGTGATGTCGGGAACAATGACGATGGTATTTGTACGATTACCTCACCTGTATTTGTACGAGTACCTCACCTATACTTGTACGAGTACCTCACCTGTATTTGTACGAGTACCTCACCTGTATTTGTATGAGTACCTCACCTGTATTTGTACGAGTACCTCACCTGTATTTGTACAAGTACCTCATCTGTATTTGTACGAGTACCTTACCTGTATTTGTATGAGTACCTCACCTGTATTTGTATGAGTACCTCGCCTGTATTTGTACGAGTACCTCACCTGTATTTGTACGAGTATCTCACCTGTATTTGTACGAGTACCTCACCTGTATTTGTACGAGTACCTCACCTGTATTTGTACGAGTACCTCACCTGAATGTGTACGAGTACCTCATCTGTATTTGCACAAGTACCTCACCTGTATTTTTACGAGTACCTCATCTGTATTTGTACAAGTACCTCACCTGTATTTGTACGAGTACCTCACCTGTATTTGTATGAGTACCTCACCTGTATTTGTACGAGTACCTCACCTGTATTTGTACGAGTACCTCACCTGTATTTGTACGAGTACCTCACCTGTATTTGTACAAGTACCTCACCTGTATTTGTACGAGTACCTCACCTGTATTTGTACGAGTATCTCACCTGTATTTGTACGAGTACCTCACCTGTATTTGTACGAGTACCTCACCTGAATTTGTACGAGTACCTCACCTGTATTTGCACAAGTACCTCATCTGTATTTGTACAAGTACCTCACCAGTATTTGTACGAGTACCTCACCTGTATTTGTACAAGTACCTCACCTGTATTTGTACCAGTACCTCACCTGTATTTGTACGAGTATCACCTGTATTTGTACGAGTACCTCACCTGTATTTGTACGAGTATCTCACCTGTATTTGTACGAGTACCTCACCTGTATTTGTACGAGTACCTCATCTGTATTTCTACAAGTACCTCACCTGTATTTGTACAAGTACCTCACCTGTATTTGTACGAGTATCTCACCTGTATTTGTACGAGTATCTCACCTGTATTTGTACGAGTACCTCACCTGTATTTGTACGAGTACCTCACCTGTATTTGTACAAGTACCTCACCTGTATTTGTATGAGTACCTCACCTGTATTTGTACGAGTACCTCACCTGTATTTGTACGAGTACCTCACCTGTATGTTGCTTTCTCGTTGATAAATAAACATTAGAGAATACAGAAGGGGCAATCAAAAATGGACAATCCAGAGAAACTGACAACTGCACCTGGGAAATGAAATTCTGTAACATCAATAAGACAAAGATGACCAGATGTATCATTTATTGGCAAAAATTAACTGCAAACTCAGTGTCGTTTTACACTCATTTTAGGACATTGGTTATGCTCATTGAAGACACTTTTGTGACTATGAAATAAAGAACAATAATAAAAGCACTGTTCCTTTACTTTAATTTGTTTCTAAGTGTAATATTGGATAATCACTCATGTTCATTTACATCGATATTCTTTCGTACTAAATATCTGTTAGAGATAACTATCATCCTACTACAGGTCACTGACAAACTTTATTTATTTACTTAAGGTTGTATTGATTGGAAACCTTCATATTTGGTTTGGTTGGTTTATGGTGTTTAATACCACTTTCAACAATATTTCAGTTATATCGTGGCGGTCAGTTTTATTGGTGGAGGTAACAGGAGTACCCGGTGAAAACCACAGACCTGTTGTAAGTCACTAACAAACTTAGTGGTGATAGGCACTGATTGCACAGGTAGTTGTATATCCAACTACCATACGATCACGGCCATGACGGCCCCTCTCATATTGGGGAGTCAAGTTGGAAATCTTTAGAAGTGATAAGGCACTGATCTATAAGTTGATCTATTTCACCTATTATGTGATCATGAACATGCAGGTCTCATGCAAAATAAATATATTTAAACAGTAGCCCTTCTTATAAGACCACCCATTCTGTAATGAAAGGGTGGCCTTATGAGAGGTCATATTATGAGAGGTATGACCTCTCTTTAAGAGTTACTGTTTAGTAGTATTTTACTATCTCAGTACATCTGAAATCTGAACTGATAAGGAGGGGAACTACTGTAAAGATTATATTGTTAATTTCACAAAAAAAACCCAACAAAAAATCAGTCCTAAATCTTTGATTATCAAGGTATTTTTTCATTGGAACTTTATCTGTTTGTTTATATGGCATCATGAATATAATTACCCAGTAAAGCTAAAAGCATTTTTGTCACGTATCTTAAAGATGTAATGGAAAAAAATGTTTTGATAACAGACATCTATGACAAAATGATGATAAGAAAGAACTATTTTGAAAGATTGAAGAACATTAGAATAGATTACATACACAGATAAATTCTGTAAGAAAATTGCTTTCATTATTTTATAAACGATTATAGATGTTAAACACACACAGTACCACTTTCAATAATATTTCAGTCATATCATGGCGGTGTGTTTTATTGGTGAAGGAAACTGGCACAAGGGAGTAAACAGGCGTGAGACAATCACATAAACTTATGTAGTGATAGGGGCACTGATTACATAGTTAGATATATAACACACACCCCTTTTATAAGGCCGCTCCTTCTGCAATAAAAAAAATAGCATAAGATAGATGGCCTTTCTTGAGGGGGGACAATTTAGTAGTATTTAACTATCTCAGTGCATCTGAAATCTGTCCTGATAAATGGCCTTTGGTGGAGGTAGCTATATAAGACTAAGAGGGGGACTACTGTTTTAGAGTTTCCCATAACCAAAGTAGATTACCACAATAAAAGAATATCTACAAAGGTTCTGGTACACAGGAATTAGTTTGTTATAACAGAAATTCTTTGGGAGCCATCATGATCGTGATCGCATGGTAGTTGGATTTACAGTTACCTGCGCAATCAGTGCCTACCACCTCTAATGTTGTGAGTTCGAATCCAGGTCATGGTGAGGTGTACTCGATACAACTTTATATGATAAAGTTTGTCAGTGACTAGCAACAGATCGGTGGTTTTCTCCATGTACTCCAGTTTCCTCCACCAATTAAACTAACCGCTATGATATATGTAACTGCAATATTGTTGAACATGGCGTTAAACATCATTACCCTCTTTTTTTCCTGAGAAATTGAGAAAACAAAATTGTTTTTGGCTCCGTTATTTCATTGTTGATATATAATAGAAACATTTTTTTTTGCTCCCAATTAAATTGTAATATTATATATTTATAGGGTAAAGAGATTAAGGAGTGCCCTAGACAGGAAGTTACTGGATCATTCTTTACATCAGTGGAGCTGCCGATTCCAGATGAGGCTAAAAGAAAACGCTGCTGATCATTATTATAGGTTTGTCAACCATGAGATTCAAACATTAATATGTTCATATATGAGATAGTATTTCAGATATCTTTGAATATTACGATATATCAGCAAAATCTGTCTAAGGTAGATCCATGAATTCGAGTCCAGATCGGGTCAAACCAAAGACTATAAAATTGGTATTTGTTGCTTCCCCGCTAATCCCGCAGCACTAAGGAGAAAGAACAAAGACTGGTTGGCTTGGAATCAGGACATGATGAGTAGGGGCTGCCTTTAGTTACACTAATAAAATAGGACATGATGAGTAGGGGCTGCCTTTAGTTACACTAATAAAATAGGACATGATGAGTAGGGGCTGCCTTTAGTTACACTAATAAAATAGGACATGATGAGTAGGGGCTGCCTTTAGTTACACTAATTAAATAGGACATGATGAGTAGGGGCTGCCTTTAGTTACACTAATAAAATAGGACATGATGAGTAGGGGTTGCCTTTAGTTACACTAATAAAATAGGACATGATGAGTAGAGGCTGCCTTTAGTTACACTAATAAAATAGGACATGATGAGTAGGGGTTGCCTTTAGTTACACTAATAAAATAGGACATGGTGAGTAGGAGCTGCCTTTAGTTACACTAATTAAATAGGACATGATGAGTAGAGGCTGCCTTTAGTTACACTAATAAAATAGGACATGATGAGTAGGGGCTGCCTTTAGTTACACTAATAAAATAGGACATGATGAGTAGGGGCTGCCTTTAGTTACACTAATAAAATAGGACATGATGAGTAGGGGCTGCCTTTAGTTACACTAATAAAATAGGACATGGTGAGTAGGGGCTGCCTTTAGTTACACTAATAAAATAGGACATGATGAGTAGGGGCTGCCTTTAGTTACACTAATAAAATAGGACATGATGAGTAGGAGCTGCCTTTAGTTACACTAATAAAATAGGACATGATGAGTAGGGGCTGCCTTTAGTTACACTAATAAAATAGGACATGGTGAGTAGGGGCTGCCTTTAGTTACACTAATAAAATAGGACATGGTGAGTAGGGGCTGCCTTTAGTTACACTAATAAAATAGGACATGATGAGTAGGGGCTGCCTTTAGTTACACTAATAAAATAGGACATGATGAGTAGGGTCTGCCTTTAGTTACACTAATAAAATAGGACATGATGAGTAGGGGTTGCCTTTAGTTACACTAATAAAATAGGACATGATGAGTAGGGGCTGCCTTTAGTTACACTAATAAAATAGGACATGATGAGTAGGAGCTGCCTTTAGTTACACTAATAAAATAGGACATGGTGAGTAGGGGTTGCCTTTAGTTACACTAATAAAATAGGACATGATGAGTAGGAGCTGCCTTTAGTTACACTAATAAAATAGGACATGATGAGTAGAGGCTGCCTTTAGTTACACTAATAAAATAGGACATGATGAGTAGGGGCTGCCTTTAGTTACACTAATAAAATAGGACATGATGAGTAGGAGCTGCCTTTAGTTACACTAATAAAATAGGACATGATGAGTAGAGGTTGCCTTTAGTTACACTAATAAAATAGGACATGATGAGTAGAGGCTGCCTTTAGTTACACTAATAAAATAGGACATGATGAGTAGGAGCTGCCTTTAGTTACACTAATAAAATAGGACATGGTGAGTAGGGGCTGCCTTTAGTTACACTAATAAAATAGGACATGGTGAGTAGGGGCTGCCTTTAGTTACACTAATAAAATAGGACATGATGAGTAGAGGTTGCCTTTAGTTACACTAATAAAATAGGACATGATGAGTAGGAGCTGCCTTTAGTTACACTAATAAAATAGGACATGATGAGTAGGGGCTGCCTTTAGTTACACTAATAAAATAGGACATGGTGAGTAGGGGTTGCCTTTAGTTACACTAATAAAATAGGACATGATGAGTAGAGGCTGCCTTTAGTTACACTAATAAAATAGGACATGATGAGTAGGGGCTGCCTTTAGTTACACTAATAAAATAGGACATGATGAGTAGGAGCTGCCTTTAGTTACACTAATAAAATAGGACATGGTGAGTAGGGGCTGCCTTTAGTTACACTAATAAAATAGGACATGATGAGTAGGGGCTGCCTTTAGTTACACTAATAAAATAGGACATGATGAGTAGGGGTTGCCTTTAGTTACACTAATAAAATAGGACATGATGAGTAGGGGCTGCCTTTAGTTACACTAATAAATTAGGACATGATGAGTAGGGGCTGCCTTTAGTTACACTAATAAAATAGGACATGATGAGTAGGGGCTGCCTTTAGTTACACTAATAAAATAGGACATGATGAGTAGGGGTTGCCTTTAGTTACACTAATAAAATAGGACATGATGAGTAGGAGCTGCCTTTAGTTACACTAATAAAATAGGACATGATGAGTAGGGGCTGCCTTTAGTTACACTAATAAAATAGGACATGATGAGTAGGGGTTGCCTTTAGTTACACTAATAAAATAGGACATGATGAGTAGGAGCTGCCTTTAGTTACACTAATAAAATAGGACATGATGAGTAGAGGCTGCCTTTAGTTACACTAATAAAATAGGACATGATGAGTAGGGGCTGCCTTTAGTTACACTAATAAAATAGGACATGGTGAGTAGGGGTTGCCTTTAGTTACACTAATAAAATAGGACATGGTGAGTAGGAGCTGCCTTTAGTTACACTAATTAAATAGGACATGATGAGTAGAGGCTGCCTTTAGTTACACTAATAAAATAGGACATGATGAGTAGGGGCTGCCTTTAGTTACACTAATAAAATAGGACATAATGAGTAGAGGCTGCCTTTAGTTACACTAATAAAATAGGACATGATGAGTAGGGGCTGCCTTTAGTTACACTAATTAAATAGGACATGATGAGTAGGGGCTGCCTTTAGTTACACTAATAAAATAGGACATGGTGAGTAGGGGCTGCCTTTAGTTACACTAATAAAATAGGACATTATGAGTAGAGGCTGCCTTTAGTTACACTAATAAAATAGGACATGATGAGTAGGGGCTGCCTTTAGTTACACTAATTAAATAGGACATGATGAGTAGGGGCTGCCTTTAGTTACACTAATAAAATAGGACATGATGAGTAGGGGCTGCCTTTAGTTACACTAATAAAATAGGACATTATGAGTAGAGGCTGCCTTTAGTTACACTAATAAAATAGGACATGATGAGTAGGGGCTGCCTTTAGTTACACTAATTAAATAGGACATGATGAGTAGGGGCTGCCTTTAGTTACACTAATAAAATAGGACATGATGAGTAGGGGCTGCCTTTAGTTACACTAATAAAATAGGACATGATGAGTAGGGGCTGCCTTTAGTTACACTAATAAAATAGGACATGGTGAGTAGGGGCTGCCTTTAGTTACACTAATAAAATAGAACATGATAAGTAGGGGCTGCCTTTAGTTACACTAATAAAATAGGACATGATGAGTAGGAGCTGCCTTTAGTTACACTAATAAAATAGGACATGGTGAGTAGGAGCTGCCTTTAGTTACACTAATTAAATAGGACATGATGAGTAGAGGCTGCCTTTAGTTACACTAATAAAATAGGACATGATGAGTAGAGGCTGCCTTTAGTTACACTAATAAAATAGGACATGATGAGTAGGGGCTGCCTTTAGTTACACTAATAAAATAGGACATGATGAGTATGGGCTGCCTTTAGTTACACTAATAAAATAGGACATGATGAGCAGGGGCAGCCTTTAGTTACACTAATAAAATAGGACATGATGAGTAGGGGCTGCCTTTAGTTACACTAATAAAATAGGACATGATGAGTAGGGGCTGCCTTTAGTTACACTAATAAAATAGGACATGATGAGTAGAGGCTGCCTTTAGTTACACTAATAAAATAGGACATGATGAGTAGGGGCTGCCTTTAGTTACACTAATAAAATAGGACATGATGAGTAGAGGCTGCCTTTAGTTACACTAATAAAATAGGACATGATGAGTAGGGGCTGCCTTTAGTTACACTAATAAAATAGGACATGGTGAGTAGGGGCTGCCTTTAGTTACACTAATAAAATAGGACATGATGAGTAGGGGCTGCCTTTAGTTACACTAATAAAATAGGACATGATGAGTAGGGGCTGCCTTTAGTTACACTAATTAAATAGGACATGATGAGTAGGGGCAGCCTTTAGTTACACTAATAAAATAGGACATGGTGAGTAGGGGCTGCCTTTAGTTAAACTAATAAAATAGGACATGATGAGTAGAGGCTGCCTTTAGTTACACTAATAAAATAGGACATGATGAGTAGGGGCTGCCTTTAGTTACACTAATAAAATAGGACATGATGAGTAGGGGCTGCCTTTAGTTACACTAATAAAATAGGACATGATGAGTAGAGGCTGCCTTTAGTTACACTAATAAAATAGGACATGATGAGTAGGGGCTGCCTTTAGTTACACTAATTAAATAGGACATGATGAGTAGGGGCAGCCTTTAGTTACACTAATAAAATAGGACATGATGAGTAGAGGCTGCCTTTAGTTACACTAATAAAATAGGACATGATGAGTAGAGGCTGCCTTTAGTTACACTAATAAAATAGGACATGATGAGTAGGGGCTGCCTTTAGTTACACTGATAAAATAGGACATGATGAGTAGGGGCAGCCTTTAGTTACACTAATAAAATAGGACATGATGAGTAAGGGCTGCCTTTAGTTACACTAATAAAATAGGACATGATGAGTAGAGGCTGCCTTTAGTTACACTAATAAAATAGGACATGATGAGTAGGGGCTGCCTTTAGTTACACTAATAAAATAGGACATGGTGAGTAGGGGCTGCCTTTAGTTACACTGATAAAATAGGACATGATGAGTAGGGGCTGCCTTTAGTTACACTAATAAAATAGGACATGATGAGTAGGGGCTGCCTTTAGTTACACTAATAAAATAGGACATGATGAGTAGGGGCTGCCTTTAGTTACACTAATAAAATAGGACATGATGAGTAGGGGCTGCCTTTAGTTACACTAATAAAATAGGACATGATGAGTAGGGGCTGCCTTTAGTTACACTAATAAAATAGGACATGATGAGTAGGGGTTGCCTTTAGTTACACTAATAAAATAGGACATGATGAGTAGAGGCTGCCTTTAGTTACACTAATTAAATAGGACATGATGAGTAGGGGCTGCCTTTAGTTACACTAATAAAATAGGACATGATGAGTAGAGGCTGCCTTTAGTTACACTAATAAAATAGGACATGATGAGTAGGGGCTGCCTTTAGTTACACTAATAAAATAGGACATGATGAGTAGGGGCTGCCTTTAGTTACACTAATAAAATAGGACATGGTGAGTAGGGGCTGCCTTTAGTTACACTAATAAAATAGGACATGATGAGTAGGGGCTGCCTTTAGTTACACAAATAAAATAGGACATGATGAGTAGGGGCTGCCTTTAGTTACACTAATAAAATAGGACATGATGAGTAGGGGCTGCCTTTAGTTACACTAATAAAATAGGACATGATGAGTAGGGGCTGCCTTTAGTTACACTAATAAAATAGGACATGGTGAGTAGGGGCTGCCTTTAGTTACACTAATAAAATAGGACATGGTGAGTAGGGGCTGCCTTTAGTTACACTAATAAAATAGGACATGATGAGTAGGGGCTGCCTTTAGTTACACTAATTAAATAGAACATGATGAGTAGGGGCAGCCTTTAGTTACACTAATAAAATAGGACATGGTGAGTAGGGGCTGCCTTTAGTTACACTAATAAAATAGGATATGATGAGTAGAGGCTGCCTTTAGTTACACTAATAAAATAGGACATGATGAGTAGGGGCTGCCTTTAGTTACACTAATAAAATAGGACATGATGAGTAGGGGCTGCCTTTAGTTACACTAATAAAATAGGACATGATGAGTAGGGGCTGCCTTTAGTGACACTAATAAAATAGGACATGAGTAGAGGCTGCCTTTAGTTACACTAATAAAATAGGACATGATGAGTAGGGGCTGCCTTTAGTTACACTAATAAAATAGGACATGATGAGTAGGGGCTGCCTTTAGTTACACTAATAAAATAGGACATGATGAGTAGAGGCTGCCTTTAGTTACACTGATAAAATAGGACATGATGAGTAGGAGCTGCCTTTAGTTACACTAATAAAATAGGACATGATGAGTAGGGGTTGCCTTTAGTTACACTAATAAAATAGGACATGATGAGTAGAGGCTGCCTTTAGTTACACTAATAAAATAGGACATGATGAGTAGGGGCTGCCTTTAGTTACACTAATAAAATAGGACATGATGAGTAGGGGCTGCCTTTAGTTACACTAATTAAATAGGACATGATGAGTAGGGGCAGCCTTTAGTTACACTAATAAAATAGGACATGGTGAGTAGGGGCTGCCTTTAGTTACACTAATAAAATAGGACATGATGAGTAGAGGCTGCCTTTAGTTACACTAATAAAATAGGACATGATGAGTATGGGCTGCCTTTAGTTACACTAATAAAATAGGACATGATGAGCAGGGGCTGCCTTTAGTTAAACTAATTAAATAGGACATGATGAGTAGGGGCAGCCTTTAGTTACACTAATAAAATAGGACATGGTGAGTAGGGGACTGCCTTTAGTTACACTAATAAAATAGGACATGATGAGTAGAGGCTGCCTTTAGTTACACTAATAAAATAGGACATGATGAGTAGGGGCTGCCTTTAGTTACACTAATAAAATAGGACATGATGAGTAGGGGCTGCCTTTAGTTACACTGATAAAATAGGACATGATGAGTAGAGGCTGCCTTTAGTTACACTAATAAAATAGGACATGATGAGTAGGGGCTGCCTTTAGTTACACTAATAAAATAGGACATGATGAGTAGGGGCTGCCTTTAGTTACACTAATAAAATAGGACATGGTGAGTAGGAGCTGCCTTTAGTTACACTAATTAAATAGGACATGATGAGTAGAGGCTGCCTTTAGTTACACTAATAAAATAGGACATGATGAGTAGGGGCTGCCTTTAGTTACACTAATAAAATAGGACATTATGAGTAGAGGCTGCCTTTAGTTACACTAATAAAATAGGACATGATGAGTATGGGCTGCCTTTAGTTACACTAATAAAATAGGACATGATGAGTAGAGGCTGCCTTTAGTTACACTAATAAAATAGGACATGATGAGTATGGGCTGCCTTTAGTTACACTAATAAAATAGGACATGATGAGTATGGGCTGCCTTTAGTTACACTAATAAAATAGGACATGATGAGTAGGGGCAGCCTTTAGTTACACTAATAAAATAGGACATGATGAGTAGGGGCTGCCTTTAGTTACACTAATAAAATAGGACATGATGAGTAGGGGCTGCCTTTAGTTACACTAATAAAATAGGACATGATGAGTAGAGGCTGCCTTTAGTTACACTAATAAAATAGGACATGATGAGTAGGGGTTGCCTTTAGTTACACTAATAAAATAGGACATGATGAGTAGGGGTTGCCTTTAGTTACACTAATAAAATAGGACATGATGAGTAGGGGCTGCCTTTAGTTACACTAATAAAATAGGACATGGTGAGTAGGGGCTGCCTTTAGTTACACTAATAAAATAGGACATGATGAGTAGGGGCTGCCTTTAGTTACACTAATAAAATAGGACATGATGAGTAGGGGCTGCCTTTAGTTACACTAATAAGATAGGACATGATGAGTAGAGGCTGCCTTTAGTTACACTAATAAAATAGGACATGATGAGTAGGGGCTGCCTTTAGTTACACTAATAAAATAGGACATGGTGAGTAGGGGCTGCCTTTAGTTACACTAATAAAATAGGACATGATGAGTAGGGGCAGCCTTTAGTTACACTAATAAAATAGGACATGGTGAGTAGGGGCTGCCTTTAGTTACACTAATAAAATAGGACATGGTGAGTAGGGGCTGCCTTTAGTTACACTAATAAAATAGGACATGATGAGTAGGGGCAGCCTTTAGTTACACTAATAAAATATGACATGATGAGTAGGGGCTGCCTTTAGTTACACTAATAAAATAGGACATGATGAGTAGGGGCTGCCTTTAGTTACACTAATAAAATAGGACATGGTGAGTAGGGGCTGCCTTTAGTTACACTAATAAAATAGGACATGATGAGTAGGGGCAGCCTTTAGTTACACTAATAAAATAGGACATGATGAGTAGGGGCTGCCTTTAGTTACACTAATAAAATAGGACATGATGAGTAGAGGCTGCCTTTAGTTACACTAATAAAATAGGACATGATGAGTAGGGGCTGCCTTTAGTTACACTAATAAAATAGGACATGGTGAGTAGGGGCTGCCTTTAGTTACACTAATAAAATAGGACATGATGAGTAGGGGCAGCCTTTAGTTACACTAATAAAATAGGACATGATGAATAGGGGCTGCCTTTAGTTACACTAATAAAATAGGACATGATGAGTAGAGGCTGCCTTTAGTTACACTAATAAAATAGGACATGATGAGTAGGGGCTGCCTTTAGTTACACTAATAAAATAGGACATGATGAGTAGGGGCTGCCTTTAGTTACACTAATTAAATAGGACATGATGAGTAGGGGCAGCCTTTAGTTACACTAATAAAATAGGACATGGTGAGTAGGGGCTGCCTTTAGTTACACTAATAAAATAGGACATGATGAGTAGGGGCTGCCTTTAGTTACACTAATAAAATAGGACATGATGAGTAGGGGCTGCCTTTAGTTACACTAATAAAATAGGACATGGTGAGTAGGGGCTGCCTTTAGTTACACTGATAAAATAGGACATGATGAGTAGGGGCTGCCTTTAGTTACACTAATAAAATAGGACATGATGAGTAGGGGCTGCCTTTAGTTACACTAATTAAATAGGACATGATGAGTAGAGGCTGCCTTTAGTTACACTGATAAAATAGGACATGATGAGTAGGGGCTGCCTTTAGTTACACTAATAAAATAGGACATGATGAGTAGGGGCTGCCTTTAGTTACACTGATAAAATAGGACATGATGAGTAGGGGCTGCCTTTAGTCTAGTCATTTATCACATGCACTTTGTGTAATAAATGGTCATATATGTTACTAATTGAAAACATTATTTTGTCAATGCAAGGGGTGTTTTATTTTGTTGGGGGGGGGGGGGGGGGGGTATTTGACACAGATTTAGATTCTTTTTATGCAACTTGTATTTTAATATTTTATGGAATTTTCATAATTTTTTTTATTCATTCTTTATCTTGCAACATAAAATATGCTATTTCATACGAAATTAAAATTGACATATATCAAATTGTTTTGAAACACACACACACACACACACACACACACAAACATGATTTTCTTCAAAACTAATGTATTGTATTGAATATGTTCTTATTTTCTTGTTCAGGTCCTGCCTACTTCACCAAACTGTGGAAGGTTGGAAATTGTTTACAGAAGTGTCTAAGCAAAAGAAATATAAAATGGACATAGCTATGTAAGTATGACATCTGCCAAAACAATGTTGATCAAGTTCAGTTGAATGTTTTATTTTCCCTAGACTTGCTACAAGTGTTTGATATTTTTTTTTACTATGCCAGTACTTTTCTTTTTTGCCTTTAAAGGATGTTGTTGTGATAGTACAGTGATATACTGTCCACACAAGATACCTTCAAACTACCGTACTGTGACTTAATGAAAAATATACAAAAATTACACCGAAACTTGTAGTAAGTCTATTTTTCTTCCCTCATTCCACAAGATTAGAAACTCTTGCAAAATTTATATTTACACAGCAGAGTTTTAATAAATTCGTGAAATGTATACCTTACTAATACATTTCTCCTGAATCTATTTCATAAAAGTTTAAACACTCGTGTTGAACCTGCTTTGATAAAACTGTTCATTAGATACTGTTAAAGTACTTTTATTCGTTGGTGCCATTTTTTCGTGGTTTCTACAAAATGCAGTGATCCTTGGGTTCTTGAATTCATGGTTTCAAACATTAACAGGCAACAATCAATGGGAAAATTGTATTTCATTGGATTTTAATTTTCATGGTGTCAATGAACCACGAAATCCACGAAAATTAGAATCCCACGATTAATAATGATATCACAGTATTCCATAAATTTTTCCTTTTCTGCTGTGATTCGAGTATGTAAATTTCACCAAGATTGGCTTTTATCAAAGTTAATGACAGTTTTAAAATATAAATTATATCCAGAGTTTTATCACTCTTCTGCATTGTTTATCTAGCCAATGAAGGACATTGTATTAGAATAACAGTTTTATGAACTGATAGTGCTAAAATTATGTAATTTGATTGGTTGATAATGACAACTTTATGAATCAATAAAAATTTAATACAACCAAGTCCGTTACAGTTCTGACTAATATGTCCATCTTTTAATTAACAGAAATATTTTGTATTTGTATATATTTTCAGTAATTTGACTGGTTAATAATGGCAACTTTATGATTCATTAAAATTCTAATACAACAAAGTACAAAAGAGTTATAATCATCCCTTAATTAACAGAACTAATCCTTTAATTTACAGAAATATTCTGCATTTGTGTTTATTTTCAGATCTAGCATTACTTCAGTATTTCAACTACTATTATTTTATAAACAAACTTTTACAATGTTTTTTGTTTCAGGAGACATTTTATGTAAGTGTTTAGGCATGTGATAATAATGTTAACTGGTAAATCATTGTATATCAAGATATATTGTATTATATGTTTCTTTAGATATGGATTGACAGATTATTTCTTAGCAGTTGTGTGAGCTTATTTACGTACAACAGCCACAAGATAGCTAAAATATTGTTGAAGTGGTGTTAAACACCATAACCCTAACCTTATTTACGTACAAACCCACTTCTTCTTTGTAACATTTTATGGTTATTAAATATGACATGCTAATTTTTATCTCCAATGTTATAATGCCCTTGTTGCTAGGCAACGTGAGCATCAAGTTTTACTAATCTCCATCAGTATGTCCATACATACATTTGGTCTTTTATTTCTACTCAGTAGCTTAAGTTCCCCTTAAGCAAATCATTTAATAATAATAATAATACTTCTTTTTATGAGGGTAAACTCAGTTAGTTATAATAATCTTTGCCGAGGCCCTCAAAAATAGATTTTTTTTTAGCAGAAAGTTTTTCTTCATTTGTTTTTATTTTCAGATCTATTATTATGTTTTGTACACAGCGTAAGGGACCATAAAATGAAGGTCAAGATTGATTTCGGACTTTTTCTTTTCTGGAGTTATGTCCCTGTTAACTTTAGCTGGATGCGAGAGAATCCATGTCCTAGACACATTCTTCCATTAGTATTTTTTGGAAACATATTGCTGTAGATTTTTTCACAAATGCACAGTGGAATCTCATTCCTGAAATTGAGAAGTCATTGCAATGTGATAACTTGGATATGTATACCCATGAACTAGAATATGCAGTTTTCTGAGCCAACATGTATAATTGAACAATCCAACAAAACTTCTTATTCTGTCAATAACTTATTTCACAATATCTGTTGTAAAAAAAATAGATTATCATAGCCACTTTATCCTGACTCCATCATAGCCACTTTATCTTGACTCCATCATAGCCACTTTATCCTGACTCCATCATAGCCACTTTATCCTGACTCCATCATAGCCACTTTATCCTGACTCCATCATAGCCACTTTATCTTGATTCCATCATAGCCACTTTATCTTGACTCCATCATAGCCACTTTATCTTGATTCCATCATAGCCACTTTATCTTGATTCCATCATAGCCACTTTATCTTGACTCCATCATAGCCACTTTATCCTGACTCCATCATAGCCACTTTATCCTGACTCCATCATAGCCACTTTATCTTGACTCCATCATAGCCACTTTATCCTGACTCCATCATAGCCACTTTATCTTGACTCCATCATAGCCACTTTATCTTGACTCCATCATAGCCACTTTATCTTGACTCCATCATAGCCACTTTATCCTGACTCCATCATAGCCACTTTATCTTGACTCCATTATAGCCACTTTATCCTTGACTCCATCATAGCCACTTTATCCTGACTCCATCATAGCCACTTTATCCTGACTCCATCATAGCCACTTTATCTTGACTCCATCATAGCCACTTTATCCTGACTCCATCATAGCCACTTTATCCTGACTCCATCATAGCCACTTTATCCTGACTCCATCATAGCCACTTTATCTTGACTCCATCATAGCCACTTTATCCTGACTCCATCATAGCCACTTTATCCTGACTCCATCATAGCCACTTTATCCTGACTCCATCATAGCCACTTTATCTTGACTCCATCATAGCCACTTTATCCTGACTCCATCATAGCCACTTTATCCTGACTCCATCATAGCCACTTTATCCTGACTCCATCATAGCCACTTTATCCTGACTCCATCATAGCCACTTTATCCTGACTCCATCATAGCCACTTTATCCTGACTCCATCATAGCCACTTTATCCTGACTCCATCATAGCCACTTTATCCTGACTCCATCATAGCCACTTTATCCTGACTCCATCATAGCCACTTTATCCTGACTCCATCATAGCCACTTTATCCTGACTCCATCATAGCCACTTTATCCTGACTCCATCATAGCCACTTTTATCCTGACTCCATCATAGCCACTTTATCCTGACTCCATCATAGCCACTTTATCCTGACTCCATCATAGCCACTTTATCCTGACTCCATCATAGCCACTTTATCCGTGACTCCATCATAGCCACTTTATCCTGACTCCATCATAAGCCACTATCCTGACTCCATCATAGCCACTTTATCTTGACTCCATCATAGCCACTTTATCCTGACTCCATCATAGCCACTTTATCTTGACTCCATCATAGCCACTTTATCCTGACTCCATCATAGCCACTTTATCTTGACTCCATCATAGCCACTTTATCCTGACTCCATCATAGCCACTTTATCTTGACTCCATCATAGCCACTTTATCCTGACTCCATCATAGCCACTTTATCTTGACTCCATCATAGCCACTTTATCCTGACTCCATCATAGCCACTTTATCTTGACTCCATCATAGCCACTTTATCTTGACTCCATCATAGATCGACTCACCCACTTTATCTTGACTCCATCATAGCCACTTTATCTTGACTCCATCATAGCCACTTTATCTTGACTCCATCATAGCCACTTTATCTTGACTCCATCATAGCCACTTTATCTTGACTCCATCATAGCCACTTTATCTTGACTCCATCATAGCCACTTTATCTTGACTCCATCATAGCCACTTTATCTTGACTCCATCATAGCCACTTTATCTTGACTCCATCATAGCCACTTTATCCTGACTCCATCATAGCCACTTTATCCTGACTCCATCATAGCCACTTTATCCTGACTCCATCATAGCCACTTTATCCTGACTCCATCATAGCCACTTTATCTTGACTCCATCATAGCCACTTTATCTTGACTCCATCATAGCCACTTTATCTTGACTCCATCATAGCCACTTTATCCTGACTCCATCATAGCCACTTTATCCTGACTCCATCATAGCCACTTTATCCTGACTCCATCATAGCCACTTTATCTTGACTCCATCATAGCCACTTTATCTTGACTCCATCATAGCCACTTTATCTTGACTCCATCATAGCCACTTTATCTTGACTCCATCATAGCCACTTTATCTTGACTCCATCATAGCCACTTTATCTTGACTCCATCATAGCCACTTTATCTTGACTCCATCATAGCCACTTTATCTTGACTCCATCATAGCCACTTTATCTTGACTCCATCATAGCCACTTTATCTTGACTCCATCATAGCCACTTTATCCTGACTCCATCATAGCCACTTTATCTTGTTTACTCCATCATAGCCACTTTATCCTGACTCCATCATAGCCACTTTATCTTGACTCCATCATAGCCACTTTATCTTGACTCCATCATAGCCACTTTATCCTGACTCCATCATAGCCACTTTATCTTGACTCCATCATAGCCACTTTATCTTGACTCCATCATAGCCACTTTATCTTGACTCCATCATAGCCACTTTATCCTGACTCCATCATAGCCACTTTATCTTGACTCCATCATAGCCACTTTATCCTGACTCCATCATAGCCACTTTATCTTGACTCCATCATAGCCACTTTATCTTGACTCCATCATAGCCACTTTATCTTGACTCCATCATAGCCACTTTATCTTGACTCCATCATAGCCACTTTATCTTGACTCCATCATAGCCACTTTATCTTGACTCCATCATAGCCACTTTATCTTGACTCCATCATAGCCACTTTATCTTGACTCCATCATAGCCACTTTATCCTTGACTCAATCATAGCCACTTTATCTTGACTCCCATCAACTTTATCTTGACTCCATCATAGCCACTTTATTCTGACTCCATCATAGCCACTTTATCCTGACTCCATCATAGCCACTTTATCCTGACTCCATCATAGCCACTTTATCCTGACTCCACTCCAAACAGTCTTTGCTCTTACTCTTTAAAATGCTGCATGCTTCGTGGAAAGGCAGCAAATACCAATTTTGTTTTCTTTGTTTTGACTCAACTAGAAATCAACCTCCTGCCCAACTCAATGTGAGCATGCTTAGCATTACACAACAAAGGCAGTTGTGAATTAATTGGGAGTTATTTTAAGATGAGACACTATATTTATAAGATTATTTCACTCATATTATTTTCTCGTTGATAACCGAGTATCTTTGAAGTACATGCTAAATAACATCGAAACGACAAAGGTATCCAGATGTAGCATTTATGAAGAGAAGTAAAGAAAACTGCTCAACTACAGGCTAGGGACTGTTTCACACTTATTTTAGGATACAGTACAACTCGGATAGAATTTCAATTTTCCATGTATTTGGATGGATTTCAAAAATTGCCTCCACTCGCGTCTTTACAGCATATTCATCAGGATACAATCATTGCCTGTATACATTAAAAGTTTGACGGTGAGATGTACTCCATGCAACATTTGTGATCAAATTTGTCATTTATATGTGGAAAATTAGTTTTTTTTCTGATTCCTCCAGTTTTCACTGCCAATTAAACTGACCACAACAAATCTAACTGAAATATCATTTAAGGTGGTATTAAAACTCCCATTATTCTTATCCTAAATCTTGGTCAAATCAAGGTATAATCGACTTCGGTTTTGATGGAATGAAGTTCTACTGTTTATGTGTCACATGATAGTCATTAGTTATATACAAACAAAATGTCTGGATAGAAATTCAAGTCTTGATATATAGTAATAAAAAATGCAGTATAATAATAAGTCAAATAATGCCTTACACTGGTAATTTTCGTGAAATTTTTTCTCTCACAGAAATCTGTATCTTTTTAGCTATTTATGGATATGGTGTTTTGGGGGCAATATCAACTGGTAGGGGTTGCATTTTTTGTTGAAAAAATGGTTTTGGGTATTTTTGTTGTAAATATTGGGTTGAGGGTTTGATTAATGGAAAATTAAAAACATGCTGTTTGTGTTTGATGGTGTTGGATATTTAAAAAAATATATTAATGGAAATGCTTGTGTTGAATTAATTAGAAATTTAAAAATTTATATTTTTTGAAGCATTACATTGTAAAAATAAAATTGTTATTATGGAGTGTTGTGATTAACTCATTTCTAATTTAGACGTTTACAACAGAGATTATCATATAAAAAGGGACCATCTCAACAATTTAAAGACACTTGAAATAAAATAATTTAATTTAGGAAAGAAATAACCTTCATATTCAAGGGATATTTTCTCATTTTGTTCTGTGTTTTAATCACACTTTACAAATGTACCCACCTTTCTACTACATGAGAAAAAAAGATGTAAAAAATTTTTGGGGAAACTTTTGAGATAATCGCCCTATATTTATATCATTTCTTCTCTTTTTTCTTGTAATTTTATAGGAACTTACATGTATTTCTAAATTGAAAAAAAAAATTCTGTCTGTACTGACAGCAAAAAGAAACTTCCCGTGTTCATCAGGATACAATCATTGCCTGTATCCAGCTCACATGGCCATCACTTGGCATTTATCATACATGATACACTTTTCACAGTTAAAACTTCTGAAACCACTGTGCAAAATTAAACCAACTTTTTCTGTGATAGTCCTCGGATGGTGTTCATTCATAATTATGTCCCAACAGTCCCACCACCCTCCATTCAAGATGGCCACCATGACTAAAAGTAGAATTATTTTTAATTGGCCATTACTGCTTTGTTTGAAGTCAAAATGAATTTAAATTTAAACTGCAGCTGGCATGGCAATGAGTAGGTTTAAAACTATGTGTGACAACATTGCCGGCCATCCAAGATGGTTTCTATCACTGAAAATATCATTTTTTTCTATAAATTGCAAGTTATTTTTCACTGGAATCAGCCAAAATTTGAATTTAAACTTGTTTTGACTTGGATCATCTGATTAATATTTATCTCTTAAAATATGAATCACAATTCAATAAGACAACATAATAATGTACATAGACAAAGACTGTTTTTCATCTTTTCTGTATTTTTGAAGACTGTGATTTGATTTGACAGAGGACTGGGTTGGTGATATTGTGTCAGTTTATATTGTTGACAATTACTGTATAACTTCTCATTTATGTTAATATTAGTAGCTGTTAATATATGTAGACTGTAAAAACTGGTACTCTATATAATTATCTCCCTTTGTACATTGAAAACTTACATACTTTCAATATAAAGATTCTTGCTTTTATTTACTTGCTGTGATATGCTTCACTTGTTGGAAAATAGTATCTTATAGTATGAAGCATGCATTACTCCATCTTTTTGTTGTGGATTTGTATTAAATGTTGATTACTATTGGATGAAGGTTAAAAAACAAAGAGGGTGTTACCCTGAAGTTGACCATATTAGGTAGTTACATCAACTATAAGCATCAACATCTCACTTCATGTCTTTATATCATGTGGCTGTTACCGATTTCACATGGTTCACTTCCTTCATTAATGTTGTCTATATTGTATGCTAGGTTTTTTTTCTTCGTTAGCTCAGTTTCTCAAGTACTATTAATTGTCATACATTTTGTATGTGTTCCATATTTGAGATCAATTGTATTTTTAGCATCCATCCTTAAGCATTTTGTCATGTGACTTTTAACAGTAATTCTTGCTTAATGACTAAATTATCACAATTTGATTCACAAAGTAATATACATATTTGGAAAATAAAAGTAAAAGATATTTGTGATCATTCACAGTCTGTGCCAAAAACATTTGGACAAACTAGCCCGAACAGCATTTTAGAAGAATTTTTTTCAATTTGATTAAGCAAATTTTATGCAATTTTTACTCACCCGAACCATTTTTTACTACACTGGGGCTTAGGTCTAGTGATTTTTGGCACAGACTGCATTCATGTGTAAGGATGTACATGAAGACAGTTCAGCATGAGATGCCATTCCGTTTATTGTATTCAGATTTTGACACGTTTTTTTTTGTATGAATCTTCACTAGTTAGCATAAATGTTTTTTTTGTGTTTTACAGGAAACAACACAACAATAAATTGGTGAGGAAAACGTTTACTAACATGACTATAGTTTATCATAAACACAGGATGGCTAGAGAACATCACAGGTATGTAAGACAAACGTAGGAAAACGTTTACTAACATGACTATAGTTTATCATAAACACAGGATGGCTAGAGAACATCACAGGTATGTAAAACAAACATAGGAAAACGTTTACTAACATGACTATAGTTTATCATAAACACAGGATGGCTAGAGTCATCACAGGTATGTAAGACAAACGTAGGAAAACGTTTACTAACATGACTATAGTTTATCATAAACACAGGATGGCTAGAGTCATCACAGGTATGTAAGACAAACGTAGGAAAACGTTTACTAACATGACTATAGTTTATCATAAACACAGGATGACTAGAGAACATCACAGGTATGTAAGACAAACGTAGGAAAACGTTTACTAACATGACTATAGTTTATCATAAACACAGGATGGCTAGAGTCATCACAGGTATGTAAGACAAACGTAGGAAAACGTTTACTAACATGACTATAGTTTATCATAAACACAGAATGGCTAGAGAACATCACAGGTATGTAAGACAAACGAAGGAAAACGTTTACTAACATGACTATAGTTTATCATAAACACAGGATGACTAGAGAACATCACAGGTATGTAAGACAAACGTAGGAAAACGTTTACTAACATGACTATAGTTTATCATAAACACAGGATGGCTAGAGAACATCACAGGTATGTAAGACAAACGTAGGAAAACGTTTACTAACATGACTATAGTTTATCATAAACACAGGATGACTAGAGAACATCACAGGTATGTAAGACAAACGTAGGAAAACGTTTACTAACATGACTATAGTTTATCATAAACACAGGATGGCTAGAGTCATCACAGGTATGTAAGACAAACGTAGGAAAACGTTTACTAACATGACTATAGTTTATCATAAACACAGGATGGCTAGAGTCATCACAGGTATGTAAGACAAACGTAGGAAAACGTTTACTAACATGACTATAGTTTATCATAAACACAGGATGGCTAGAGAACATCACAGGTATGTAAGACAAACGTAGGAAAACGTTTACTAACATGACTATAGTTTATCATAAACACAGGATGGCTAGAGAACATCACAGGTATGTAAGACAAACGTAGGAAAACGTTTACTAACATGACTATAGTTTATCATAAACACAGGATGACTAGAGAACATCACAGGTATGTAAGACAAATGTAGGAAAACGTTTACTAACATGACTATAGTTTATCATAAACACAGGATGACTAGAGAACATCACAGGTATGTAAGACAAACATAGGAAAACGTTTACTAACATGACTATAGTTTATCATAAACACAGGATGGCTAGAGTCATCACAGGTATGTAAGACAAACGTAGGAAAACGTTTACTAACATGACTATAGTTTATCATAAACACAGGATGGCTAGAGTCATCACAGGTATGTAAGACAAACGTAGGAAAACGTTTACTAACATGACTATAGTTTATCATAAACACAGGATGGCTAGAGTCATCACAGGTATGTAAGACAAACGTAGGAAAACGTTTACTAACATGACTATAGTTTATCATAAACACAGGATGGCTAGAGTCATCACAGGTATGTAAGACAAACGTAGGAAAACGTTTACTAACATGACTATAGTTTATCATAAACACAGGATGGCTAGAGAACATCACAGGTATGTAAGACAAACGTAGGAAAACGTTTACTAACATGACTATAGTTTATCATAAACACAGGATGGCTAGAGAACATCACAGGTATGTAAGACAAACGTAGGAAAACGTTTACTAACATGACTATAGTTTATCATAAACACAGGATGACTAGAGAACATCACAGGTATGTAAGACAAATGTAGGAAAACATTTACTAACATGACTATAGTTTATCATAAACACAGGATGGCTAGAGTCATCACAGGTATGTAAGACAAACGTAGGAAAACGTTTACTAACATGACTATAGTTTATCATAAACACAGGATGGCTAGAGAACATCACAGGTATGTAAGACAAACGTAGGAAAACGTTTACTAACATGACTATAGTTTATCATAAACACAGGATGGCTAGAGTCATCACAGGTATGTAAGACAAACGTAGGAAAACGTTTACTAACATGACTATAGTTTATCATAAACACAGGATGGCTAGAGTCATCACAGGTATGTAAGACAAACGTAGGAAAACGTTTACTAACATGACTATAGTTTATCATAAACACAGGATGGCTAGAGAACATCACAGGTATGTAAGACAAACGTAGGAAAACGTTTACTAACATGACTATAGTTTATCATAAACACAGGATGGCTAGAGAACATCACAGGTATGTAAGACAAACGTAGGAAAACGTTTACTAACATGACTATAGTTTATCATAAACACAGGATGGCTAGAGTCATCACAGGTATGTAAGACAAACGTAGGAAAACGTTTACTAACATGACTATAGTTTATCATAAACACAGGATGGCTAGAGAACATCACAGGTATGTAAGACAAACGTAGGAAAACGTTTACTAACATGACTATAGTTTATCATAAACACAGGATGACTAGAGAACATCACAGGTATGTAAGACAAACGTAGGAAAACGTTTACTAACATGACTATAGTTTATCATAAACACAGGATGACTAGAGAACATCACAGGTATGTAAGACAAACGTAGGAAAACGTTTACTAACATGACTATAGTTTATCATAAACACAGGATGGCTAGAGAACATCACAGGTATGTAAGACAAACGTAGGAAAACGTTTACTAACATGACTATAGTTTATCATAAACACAGGATGGCTAGAGAACATCACAGGTATGTAAGACAAACGTAGGAAAACGTTTACTAACATGACTATAGTTTATCATAAACACAGGATGGCTAGAGAACATCACAGGTATGTAAGATAAACGTAGGAAAACGTTTACTAACATGACTATAGTTTATCATAAACACAGGATGGCTAGAGAACAAAACAGGTATGTAAGATAAACGTAGGAAAACGTTTACTAACATGACTATAGTTTATCATAAACACAGGATGGCTAGAGAACATCACAGGTATGTAAGACAAACGTAGGAAAACGTTTACTAACATGACTATAGTTTATCATAAACACAGGATGGCTAGAGAACATCACAGGTATGTAAGATAAACGTAGGAAAACGTTTACTAACATGACTATAGTTTATCATAAACACAGGATGGCTAGAGAACAAAACAGGTATGTAAGATAAACGTAGGAAAACGTTTACTAACATGACTATAGTTTATCATAAACACAGGATGGCTAGAGAACATCACAGGTATGTAAGACAAACGTAGGAAAACGTTTACTAACATGACTATAGTTTATCATAAACACAGGATGGCTAGAGAACATCACAGGTATGTAAGACAAACGTAGGAAAACGTTTACTAACATGACTATAGTTTATCATAAACACAGGATGGCTAGAGAACATCACAGGTATGTAAGACAAACATAGGAAAACGTTTACTAACATGACTATAGTTTATCATAAACACAGGATGACTAGAGAACATCACAGGTATGTAAGATAAACGTAGGGAAACGTTTACTAACATGACTATAGTTTATCATAAACACAGGATAGCTAGAGTCATCACAGGTATGTAAGACAAACGTAGGAAAACATTTACTAACAT
Organism: Bathymodiolus septemdierum; assembly: GCA_963383655.1. NCBI lineage: Eukaryota > Metazoa > Mollusca > Bivalvia > Mytilida > Modiolidae > Bathymodiolus > Bathymodiolus septemdierum. The sequence goes on along the minus strand of OY726530.1, from coordinate 39,024,692 downwards.
GACTATAGTTTATCATAAACACAGGATGACTAGAGTCATCACAGGTATGTAAGACAAACGTAGGAAAACGTTTACTAACATGACTATAGTTTATCATAAACACAGGATGACTGGAGTCATCACAGGTATGTAAGACAAACGTAGGAAAACGTTTACTAACATGACTATAGTTTATCATAAACACAGGATGGCTAGAGAACATCACAGGTATGTAAGACAAACGTAGGAAAACGTTTACTAACATGACTATAGTTTATCATAAACACAGGATGGCTAGAGAACATCACAGGTATGTAAGATAAACGTAGGAAAACGTTTACTAACATGACTATAGTTTATCATAAACACAGGATGGCTAGAGAACATCACAGGTATGTAAGATAAACGTAGGAAAACGTTTACTAACATGACTATAGTTTATCATAAACACAGGATGGCTAGAGAACATCACAGGTATGTAAGACAAACGTAGGAAAACGTTTACTAACATGACTATAGTTTATCATAAACACAGGATGGCTAGAGTCATCACAGGTATGTAAGACAAACGTAGGAAAACGTTTACTAACATGACTATAGTTTATCATAAACACAGGATGACTAGAGAACATCACAGGTATGTAAGACAAACGTAGGAAAACGTTTACTAACATGACTATAGTTTATCATAAACACAGGATGGCTAGAGAACATCACAGGTATGTAAGACAAACATAGGAAAACGTTTACTAACATGACTATAGTTTATCATAAACACAGGATGGCTAGAGTCATCACAGGTATGTAAGACAAATGTAGGAAAACGTTTACTAACATGACTATAGTTTATCATAAACACAGGATGGCTAGAGTCATCACAGGTATGTAAGACAAACGTAGGAAAACGTTTACTAACATGACTATAGTTTATCATAAACACAGGATGACTAGAGAACATCACAGGTATGTAAGACAAACGTAGGAAAACGTTTACTAACATGACTATAGTTTATCATAAACACAGGATGGCTAGAGTCATCACAGGTATGTAAGACAAATGTAGGAAAACGTTTACTAACATGACTATAGTTTATCATAAACACAGGATGGCTAGAGTCATCACAGGTATGTAAGACAAACGTAGGAAAACGTTTACTAACATGACTATAGTTTATCATAAACACAGGATGACTAGAGAACATCACAGGTATGTAAGACAAACGTAGGAAAACGTTTACTAACATGACTATAGTTTATCATAAACACAGGATGGCTAGAGAACATCACAGGTATGTAAGACAAACGTAGGAAAACGTTTACTAACATGACTATAGTTTATCATAAACACAGGATGGCTAGAGTCATCACAGGTATGTAAGACAAACGTAGGAAAACGTTTACTAACATGACTATAGTTTATCATAAACACAGGATGGCTAGAGAACATCACAGGTATGTAAGACAAACGTAGGAAAACGTTTACTAACATGACTATAGTTTATCATAAACACAGGATGACTAGAGAACATCACAGGTATGTAAGACAAACGTAGGAAAACGTTTACTAACATGACTATAGTTTATCATAAACACAGGATGGCTAGAGAACATCACAGGTATGTAAGACAAACGTAGGAAAACGTTTACTAACATGACTATAGTTTATCATAAACACAGGATGGCTAGAGAACATCACAGGTATGTAAGACAAACGTAGGAAAACGTTTACTAACATGACTATAGTTTATCATAAACACAGGATGGCTAGAGAACATCACAGGTATGTAAGATAAACGTAGGAAAACGTTTACTAACATGACTATAGTTTATCATAAACACAGGATGGCTAGAGAACAAAACAGGTATGTAAGATAAACGTAGGAAAACGTTTACTAACATGACTATAGTTTATCATAAACACAGGATGGCTAGAGAACATCACAGGTATGTAAGACAAACGTAGGAAAACGTTTACTAACATGACTATAGTTTATCATAAACACAGGATGGCTAGAGAACATCACAGGTATGTAAGATAAACGTAGGAAAACGTTTACTAACATGACTATAGTTTATCATAAACACAGGATGGCTAGAGAACAAAACAGGTATGTAAGATAAACGTAGGAAAACGTTTACTAACATGACTATAGTTTATCATAAACACAGGATGGCTAGAGAACATCACAGGTATGTAAGACAAACGTAGGAAAACGTTTACTAACATGACTATAGTTTATCATAAACACAGGATGGCTAGAGAACATCACAGGTATGTAAGACAAACGTAGGAAAACGTTTACTAACATGACTATAGTTTATCATAAACACAGGATGGCTAGAGAACATCACAGGTATGTAAGACAAACATAGGAAAACGTTTACTAACATGACTATAGTTTATCATAAACACAGGATGACTAGAGAACATCACAGGTATGTAAGATAAACGTAGGGAAACGTTTACTAACATGACTATAGTTTATCATAAACACAGGATAGCTAGAGTCATCACAGGTATGTAAGACAAACGTAGGAAAACATTTACTAACATGACTATAGTTTATCATAAACACAGGATGACTAGAGTCATCACAGGTATGTAAGACAAACGTAGGAAAACGTTTACTAACATGACTATAGTTTATCATAAACACAGGATGACTAGAGTCATCACAGGTATGTAAGACAAACGTAGGAAAACGTTTACTAACATGACTATAGTTTATCATAAACACAGGATGGCTAGAGAACATCACAGGTATGTAAGACAAACGTAGGAAAACGTTTACTAACATGACTATAGTTTATCATAAACACAGGATGGCTAGAGAACATCACAGGTATGTAAGATAAACGTAGGAAAACGTTTACTAACATGACTATAGTTTATCATAAACACAGGATGACTAGAGAACATCACAGGTATGTAAGATAAACGTAGGAAAACGTTTACTAACATGACTATAGTTTATCATAAACACAGGATGGCTAGAGAACATCACAGGTATGTAAGACAAACGTAGGAAAACGTTTACTAACATGACTATAGTTTATCATAAACACAGGATGGCTAGAGAACATCACAGGTATGTAAGACAAACGTAGGAAAACGTTTACTAACATGACTATAGTTTATCATAAACACAGGATGGCTAGAGAACATCACAGGTATGTAAGACAAACATAGGAAAACGTTTACTAACATGACTATAGTTTATCATAAACACAGGATGGCTAGAGTCATCACAGGTATGTAAGACAAATGTAGGAAAACGTTTACTAACATGACTATAGTTTATCATAAACACAGGATGGCTAGAGTCATCACAGGTATGTAAGACAAACGTAGGAAAACGTTTACTAACATGACTATAGTTTATCATAAACACAGGATGACTAGAGAACATCACAGGTATGTAAGACAAACGTAGGAAAACGTTTACTAACATGACTATAGTTTATCATAAACACAGGATGGCTAGAGAACATCACAGGTATGTAAGACAAACATAGGAAAACGTTTACTAACATGACTATAGTTTATCATAAACACAGGATGGCTAGAGTCATCACAGGTATGTAAGACAAATGTAGGAAAACGTTTACTAACATGACTATAGTTTATCATAAACACAGGATGGCTAGAGTCATCACAGGTATGTAAGACAAACGTAGGAAAACGTTTACTAACATGACTATAGTTTATCATAAACACAGGATGACTAGAGAACATCACAGGTATGTAAGACAAACGTAGGAAAACGTTTACTAACATGACTATAGTTTATCATAAACACAGGATGACTAGAGAACAAAACAGGTATGTAAGACAAACGTAGGAAAACGTTTACTAACATGACTATAGTTTATCATAAACACAGGATGACTAGAGAACATCACAGGTATGTAAGACAAACGTAGGAAAACGTTTACTAACATGACTATAGTTTATCATAAACACAGGATGGCTAGAGTCATCACAGGTATGTAAGACAAACGTAGGAAAACGTTTACTAACATGACTATAGTTTATCATAAACACAGGATGGCTAGAGTCATCACAGGTATGTAAGACAAACGTAGGAAAACGTTTACTAACATGACTATAGTTTATCATAAACACAGGATGACTAGAGAACATCACAGGTATGTAAGACAAACGTAGGAAAACGTTTACTAACATGACTATAGTTTATCATAAACACAGGATGACTAGAGAACATCACAGGTATGTAAGATAAACGTAGGAAAACGTTTACTAACATGACTATAGTTTATCATAAACACAGGATGGCTAGAGAACATCACAGGTATGTAAGACAAACGTAGGAAAACGTTTACTAACATGACTATAGTTTATCATAAACACAGGATGACTAGAGAACATCACAGGTATGTAAGACAAACGTAGGAAAACGTTTACTAACATGACTATAGTTTATCATAAACACAGGATGGCTAGAGAACATCACAGGTATGTAAGATAAACGTAGGAAAACGTTTACTAACATGACTATAGTTTATCATAAACACAGGATGGCTAGAGTCATCACAGGTATGTAAGACAAATGTAGGAAAACGTTTACTAACATGACTATAGTTTATCATAAACACAGGATGGCTAGAGTCATCACAGGTATGTAAGACAAACGTAGGAAAACGTTTACTAACATGACTATGGTTTATCATAAACACAGGATGGCTAGAGAACATCACAGGTATGTAAGACAAACGTAGGAAAACGTTTACTAACATGACTATAGTTTATCATAAACACAGGATGGCTAGAGAACATCACAGGTATGTAAGACAAACGTAGGAAAACGTTTACTAACATGACTATAGTTTATCATAAACACAGGATGGCTAGAGTCATCACAGGTATGTAAGACAAACGTAGGAAAACGTTTACTAACATGACTATAGTTTATCATAAACACAGGATGGCTAGAGAACATCACAGGTATGTAAGACAAACGTAGGAAAACGTTTACTAACATGACTATAGTTTATCATAAACACAGGATGACTAGAGAACATCACAGGTATGTAAGACAAACGTAGGAAAACGTTTACTAACATGACTATAGTTTATCATAAACACAGGATGACTAGAGAACATCACAGGTATGTAAGACAAACGTAGGAAAACGTTTACTAACATGACTATAGTTTATCATAAACACAGGATGGCTAGAGAACATCACAGGTATGTAAGACAAACGTAGGAAAACGTTTACTAACATGACTATAGTTTATCATAAACACAGGATGGCTAGAGAACATCACAGGTATGTAAGACAAACGTAGGAAAACGTTTACTAACATGACTATAGTTTATCATAAACACAGGATGGCTAGAGAACATCACAGGTATGTAAGATAAACGTAGGAAAACGTTTACTAACATGACTATAGTTTATCATAAACACAGGATGGCTAGAGAACAAAACAGGTATGTAAGATAAACGTAGGAAAACGTTTACTAACATGACTATAGTTTATCATAAACACAGGATGGCTAGAGAACATCACAGGTATGTAAGACAAACGTAGGAAAACGTTTACTAACATGACTATAGTTTATCATAAACACAGGATGGCTAGAGAACATCACAGGTATGTAAGATAAACGTAGGAAAACGTTTACTAACATGACTATAGTTTATCATAAACACAGGATGGCTAGAGAACAAAACAGGTATGTAAGATAAACGTAGGAAAACGTTTACTAACATGACTATAGTTTATCATAAACACAGGATGGCTAGAGAACATCACAGGTATGTAAGACAAACGTAGGAAAACGTTTACTAACATGACTATAGTTTATCATAAACACAGGATGGCTAGAGAACATCACAGGTATGTAAGACAAACGTAGGAAAACGTTTACTAACATGACTATAGTTTATCATAAACACAGGATGGCTAGAGAACATCACAGGTATGTAAGACAAACATAGGAAAAGTTTACTAACATGACTATAGTTTATCATAAACACAGGATGACTAGAGAACATCACAGGTATGTAAGATAAACGTAGGGAAACGTTTACTAACATGACTATAGTTTATCATAAACACAGGATAGCTAGAGTCATCACAGGTATGTAAGACAAACGTAGGAAAACATTTACTAACATGACTATAGTTTATCATAAACACAGGATGACTAGAGTCATCACAGGTATGTAAGACAAACGTAGGAAAACGTTTACTAACATGACTATAGTTTATCATAAACACAGGATGACTAGAGTCATCACAGGTATGTAAGACAAACGTAGGAAAACGTTTACTAACATGACTATAGTTTATCATAAACACAGGATGGCTAGAGAACATCACAGGTATGTAAGACAAACGTAGGAAAACGTTTACTAACATGACTATAGTTTATCATAAACACAGGATGGCTAGAGAACATCACAGGTATGTAAGATAAACGTAGGAAAACGTTTACTAACATGACTATAGTTTATCATAAACACAGGATGACTAGAGAACATCACAGGTATGTAAGATAAACGTAGGAAAACGTTTACTAACATGACTATAGTTTATCATAAACACAGGATGGCTAGAGAACATCACAGGTATGTAAGACAAACGTAGGAAAACGTTTACTAACATGACTATAGTTTATCATAAACACAGGATGGCTAGAGAACATCACAGGTATGTAAGACAAACGTAGGAAAACGTTTACTAACATGACTATAGTTTATCATAAACACAGGATGGCTAGAGAACATCACAGGTATGTAAGACAAACATAGGAAAACGTTTACTAACATGACTATAGTTTATCATAAACACAGGATGGCTAGAGTCATCACAGGTATGTAAGACAAATGTAGGAAAACGTTTACTAACATGACTATAGTTTATCATAAACACAGGATGGCTAGAGTCATCACAGGTATGTAAGACAAACGTAGGAAAACGTTTACTAACATGACTATAGTTTATCATAAACACAGGATGACTAGAGAACATCACAGGTATGTAAGACAAACGTAGGAAAACGTTTACTAACATGACTATAGTTTATCATAAACACAGGATGGCTAGAGAACATCACAGGTATGTAAGACAAACATAGGAAAACGTTTACTAACATGACTATAGTTTATCATAAACACAGGATGGCTAGAGTCATCACAGGTATGTAAGACAAACGTAGGAAAACGTTTACTAACATGACTATAGTTTATCATAAACACAGAATGACTAGAGAACATCACAGGTATGTAAGATAAACGTAGGAAAACGTTTACTAACATGACTATAGTTTATCATAAACACAGGATGGCTAGAGAACATCACAGGTATGTAAGACAAACGTAGGAAAACGTTTACTAACATGACTATAGTTTATCATAAACACAGGATGGCTAGAGAACATCACAGGTATGTAAGACAAACGTAGGAAAACGTTTACTAACATGACTATAGTTTATCATAAACACAGGATGGCTAGAGAACATCACAGGTATGTAAGACAAACATAGGAAAACGTTTACTAACATGACTATAGTTTATCATAAACACAGGATGGCTAGAGTCATCACAGGTATGTAAGACAAATGTAGGAAAACGTTTACTAACATGACTATAGTTTATCATAAACACAGGATGGCTAGAGTCATCACAGGTATGTAAGACAAACGTAGGAAAACGTTTACTAACATGACTATAGTTTATCATAAACACAGGATGGCTAGAGTCATCACAGGTATGTAAGACAAATGTAGGAAAACGTTTACTAACATGACTATAGTTTATCATAAACACAGGATGGCTAGAGTCATCACAGGTATGTAAGACAAACGTAGGAAAACGTTTACTAACATGACTATAGTTTATCATAAACACAGGATGACTAGAGAACATCACAGGTATGTAAGACAAACGTAGGAAAACGTTTACTAACATGACTATAGTTTATCATAAACACAGGATGACTAGAGAACAAAACAGGTATGTAAGACAAACGTAGGAAAACGTTTACTAACATGACTATAGTTTATCATAAACACAGGATGACTAGAGAACATCACAGGTATGTAAGACAAACGTAGGAAAACGTTTACTAACATGACTATAGTTTATCATAAACACAGGATGGCTAGAGTCATCACAGGTATGTAAGACAAACGTAGGAAAACGTTTACTAACATGACTATAGTTTATCATAAACACAGGATGGCTAGAGTCATCACAGGTATGTAAGACAAACGTAGGAAAACGTTTACTAACATGACTATAGTTTATCATAAACACAGGATGACTAGAGAACATCACAGGTATGTAAGACAAACGTAGGAAAACGTTTACTAACATGACTATAGTTTATCATAAACACAGGATGACTAGAGAACATCACAGGTATGTAAGATAAACGTAGGAAAACGTTTACTAACATGACTATAGTTTATCATAAACACAGGATGGCTAGAGAACATCACAGGTATGTAAGACAAACGTAGGAAAACGTTTACTAACATGACTATAGTTTATCATAAACACAGGATGACTAGAGAACATCACAGGTATGTAAGACAAACGTAGGAAAACGTTTACTAACATGACTATAGTTTATCATAAACACAGGATGGCTAGAGAACATCACAGGTATGTAAGATAAACGTAGGAAAACGTTTACTAACATGACTATAGTTTATCATAAACACAGGATGGCTAGAGTCATCACAGGTATGTAAGACAAATGTAGGAAAACGTTTACTAACATGATTATAGTTTATCATAAACACAGGATGGCTAGAGAACATCACAGGTATGTAAGACAAACGTAGGAAAACGTTTACTAACATGACTATAGTTTATCATAAACACAGGATGGCTAGAGTCATCACAGGTATGTAAGACAAACGTAGGAAAACGTTTACTAACATGACTATAGTTTATCATAAACACAGGATGACTAGAGAACATCACAGGTATGTAAGACAAACGTAGGAAAATGTTTACTAACATGACTATAGTTTATCATAAACACAGGATGGCTAGAGAACATCACAGGTATGTAAGACAAACGTAGGAAAACGTTTACTAACATGACTATAGTTTATCATAAACACAGGATGACTAGAGAACATCACAGGTATGTAAGACAAACGTAGGAAAACGTTTACTAACATGACTATAGTTTATCATAAACACAGGATGGCTAGAGAACATCACAGGTATGTAAGACAAACGTAGGAAAACGTTTACTAACATGACTATAGTTTATCATAAACACAGGATGGCTAGAGAACATCACAGGTATGTAAGACAAACGTAGGAAAACGTTTACTAACATGACTATAGTTTATCATAAACACAGGATGGCTAGAGAACATCACAGGTATGTAAGATAAACGTAGGAAAACGTTTACTAACATGACTATAGTTTATCATAAACACAGAATGACTAGAGAACATCACAGGTATGTAAGATAAACGTAGGAAAACGTTTACTAACATGACTATAGTTTATCATAAACACAGGATGGCTAGAGAACATCACAGGTATGTAAGACAAACGTAGGAAAACGTTTACTAACATGACTATAGTTTATCATAAACACAGGATGGCTAGAGAACATCACAGGTATGTAAGACAAACGTAGGAAAACGTTTACTAACATGACTATAGTTTATCATAAACACAGGATGGCTAGAGAACATCACAGGTATGTAAGACAAACGTAGGAAAACGTTTACTAACATGACTATAGTTTATCATAAACACAGGATGACTAGAGAACAAAACAGGTATGTAAGACAAACGTAGGAAAACGTTTACTAACATGACTATAGTTTATCATAAACACAGGATGACTAGAGAACATCACAGGTATGTAAGACAAACGTAGGAAAACGTTTACTAACATGACTATAGTTTATCATAAACACAGGATGACTAGAGAACAAAACAGGTATGTAAGACAAACGTAGGAAAACGTTTACTAACATGACTATAGTTTATCATAAACACAGGATGACTAGAGAACATCACAGGTATGTAAGACAAACGTAGGAAAACGTTTACTAACATGACTATAGTTTATCATAAACACAGGATGGCTAGAGTCATCACAGGTATGTAAGACAAACGTAGGAAAACGTTTACTAACATGACTATAGTTTATCATAAACACAGGATGGCTAGAGTCATCACAGGTATGTAAGACAAACGTAGGAAAACGTTTACTAACATGACTATAGTTTATCATAAACACAGGATGACTAGAGAACATCACAGGTATGTAAGACAAACGTAGGAAAACGTTTACTAACATGACTATAGTTTATCATAAACACAGGATGACTAGAGAACATCACAGGTATGTAAGACAAACGTAGGAAAACGTTTACTAACATGACTATAATTTATCATAAACACAGGATGGCTAGAGTCATCACAGGTATGTAAGACAAACGTAGGAAAACGTTTACTAACATGACTATAGTTTATCATAAACACAGGATGACTAGAGAACATCATAGGTATGTAAGACAAACGTAGGAAAACGTTTACTAACATGACTATAGTTTATCATAAACACAGGATGACTAGAGAACATCACAGGTATGTAAGACAAACGTAGGAAAACGTTTACTAACATGACTATAGTTTATCATAAACACAGGATGGCTAGAGAACATCACAGGTATGTAAGACAAACGTAGGAAAACGTTTACTAACATGACTATAGTTTATCATAAACACAGGATGGCTAGAGAACATCACAGGTATGTAAGACAAACGTAGGAAAACGTTTACTAACATGACTATAGTTTATCATAAACACAGGATGGCTAGAGAACATCACAGGTATGTAAGACAAACGTAGGAAAACGTTTACTAACATGACTATAGTTTATCATAAACACAGGATGGCTAGAGAACATCACAGGTATGTAAGACAAACGTAGGAAAACGTTTACTAACATGACTATAGTTTATCATAAACACAGGATGGCTAGAGAACATCACAGGTATGTAAGACAAACGTAGGAAAACGTTTACTAACATGACTATAGTTTATCATAAACACAGGATGGCTAGAGAACATCACAGGTATGTAAGACAAACGTAGGAAAACGTTTACTAACATGACTATAGTTTATCATAAACACAGGATGACTAGAGAACATCACAGGTATGTAAGACAAACGTAGGAAAACGTTTACTAACATGACTATAGTTTATCATAAACACAGGATGGCTAGAGAACATCACAGGTATGTAAGACAAACGTAGGAAAACGTTTACTAACATGACTATAGTTTATCATAAACACAGGATGGCTAGAGAACATCACAGGTATGTAAGACAAACGTAGGAAAACGTTTACTAACATGACTATAGTTTATCATAAACACAGGATGGCTAGAGAACATCACAGGTATGTAAGACAAACGTAGGAAAACGTTTACTAACATGACTATAGTTTATCATAAACACAGGATGGCTAGAGAACATCACAGGTATGTAAGACAAACGTAGGAAAACGTTTACTAACATGACTATAGTTTATCATAAACACAGGATGGCTAGAGAACATCACAGGTATGTAAGACAAACGTAGGAAAACGTTTACTAACATGACTATAGTTTATCATAAACACAGGATGGCTAGAGAACATCACAGGTATGTAAGACAAACGTAGGAAAACGTTTACTAACATGACTATAGTTTATCATAAACACAGGATGGCTAGAGAACATCACAGGTATGTAAGACAAACGTAGGAAAACGTTTACTAACATGACTATAGTTTATCATAAACACAGGATGGCTAGAGAACATCACAGGTATGTAAGACAAACGTAGGAAAACGTTTACTAACATGACTATAGTTTATCATAAACACAGGATGGCTAGAGAACATCACAGGTATGTAAGACAAACGTAGGAAAACGTTTACTAACATGACTATAGTTTATCATAAACACAGGATGGCTAGAGAACATCACAGGTATGTAAGACAAACGTAGGAAAACGTTTACTAACATGACTATAGTTTATCATAAACACAGGATGGCTAGAGAACATCACAGGTATGTAAGACAAACGTAGGAAAACGTTTACTAACATGACTATAGTTTATCATAAACACAGGATGGCTAGAGAACATCACAGGTATGTAAGACAAACGTAGGAAAACGTTTACTAACATGACTATAGTTTATCATAAACACAGGATGGCTAGAGAACATCACAGGTATGTAAGACAAACGTAGGAAAACGTTTACTAACATGACTATAGTTTATCATAAACACAGGATGACTAGAGAACATCACAGGTATGTAAGACAAACGTAGGAAAACGTTTACTAACATGACTATAGTTTATCATAAACACAGGATGGCTAGAGAACATCACAGGTATGTAAGACAAACGTAGGAAAACGTTTACTAACATGACTATAGTTTATCATAAACACAGGATGGCTAGAGAACATCACAGGTATGTAAGACAAACGTAGGAAAACGTTTACTAACATGACTATAGTTTATCATAAACACAGGATGGCTAGAGAACATCACAGGTATGTAAGACAAACGTAGGAAAACGTTTACTAACATGACTATAGTTTATCATAAACACAGGATGGCTAGAGAACATCACAGGTATGTAAGACAAACGTAGGAAAACGTTTACTAACATGACTATAGTTTATCATAAACACAGGATGGCTAGAGAACATCACAGGTATGTAAGACAAACGTAGGAAAACGTTTACTAACATGACTATAGTTTATCATAAACACAGGATGGCTAGAGAACATCACAGGTATGTAAGACAAACGTAGGAAAACGTTTACTAACATGACTATAGTTTATCATAAACACAGGATGGCTAGAGAACATCACAGGTATGTAAGACAAACGTAGGAAAACGTTTACTAACATGACTATAGTTTATCATAAACACAGGATGGCTAGAGAACATCACAGGTATGTAAGACAAACGTAGGAAAACGTTTACTAACATGACTATAGTTTATCATAAACACAGGATGACTAGAGAACATCACAGGTATGTAAGACAAACGTAGGAAAACGTTTACTAACATGACTATAGTTTATCATAAACACAGGATGGCTAGAGAACATCACAGGTATGTAAGACAAACGTAGGAAAACGTTTACTAACATGACTATAGTTTATCATAAACACAGGATGACTAGAGAACAACACAGGTATGTAAGACAAACGTAGGAAAACGTTTACTAACATGACTATAGTTTATCATAAACACAGGATGACTAGAGAACATCACAGGTATGTAAGACAAACGTAGGAAAACGTTTACTAACATGACTATAGTTTATCATAAACACAGGATGGCTAGAGTCATCACAGGTATGTAAGACAAACGTAGGAAAACGTTTACTAACATGACTATAGTTTATCATAAACACAGGATGGCTAGAGTCATCACAGGTATGTAAGACAAACGTAGGAAAACGTTTACTAACATGACTATAGTTTATCATAAACACAGGATGACTAGAGAACATCACAGGTATGTAAGACAAACGTAGGAAAACGTTTACTAACATGACTATAGTTTATCATAAACACAGGATGACTAGAGAACATCACAGGTATGTAAGATAAACGTAGGAAAACGTTTACTA